>CM072257.1:1668388-1708129 GCA_036851935.1 Coregonus suidteri | reverse complement strand
TCTTGAAACATGTTTATGCATTTTGTTTAAAAAAAGGAGATTTTGAGCCAAGGGGGCCCATTTTGTGGCTCCAGGGAAAAAACCCTGGGCTTTGTATGAAAATAAGTCAAATTTTTAAATTTTCACGGGCTCCGATGCCCTTGAGGAATTTTTGATTTGATTTTTCTATCAAAATTTTTTCAAACAAACTCTCTGTCAAAAATGATCCCCCCAAACACACCCTGCTGCTACTTATGAGGTCACTGGGTTGTTGTTTTAAAGGCGCTCAATTTTCATTTATTTCACACAGCTCTTTGGGCTTACTTTAGCTACAGCTTTAAAATGTTTTTTTTCAAAACAGCATTAAACATAAACCCAGACAGTTTCTTCCCTTTTCTCCATGGGGTTCGGGCAACTCCTTTTCTGGTTCATTTTCCTGAGGACGTGCAGTGTGATCTTCAGAGCCCCCTCTCTGGCATTTGCTCTCCTGCTTCTCATCTTCAGCTTTCCCCCACTTCCTTACCCTGCTTCTTGGGCTCTCAAAGCCTTCTGGGGGGGTTTTGGACTAAAAAATCCTCTTGAACATCTTCAGCTCCTTCTTCCCAAATGGGGCAAAAATATTCTCTTCAAGCAACTGAAATAAATCAAGTAAAAAAGTTAAGCAAAGGTAAATGCTTTTTTCATTAACACAAATTAAAGAATGTTTACAGATCAAAAACAAATTTACATAAAAGGAAAAAACCTACACTGAAATGGAGGACAGTTTTGTTTGACTCTGGGAAGACACCATGAGAATCTCCTTTTTTCTGATCTCCCTGGGTTTGGTTTTCCCGTGGTAAAAAAATGAGATTACACCCACACACAACCCCACACACACATACACACACACACCCCCCACACACAAAACACCACACATACACCCACACACACCCCACACACACACACACACACACACACAAAAACACAAACCAAAGGATGGAGGGAAAGTTTTTTTTTTTAATGTTGTTTTAAGACTATGAAAATGGAAAAAAAGGTTAGCCTAGGGGTTTTGAAAAAAACTAAATAAAGGAAAAAGGGGGGAGGAGAAAGACCCAGAGACAGTGTTGTTTTAAAACCCCCTGACCATGACCCCTGAGTTTTTTTCTTACCTTTTTCACTAAAAAGTCCCCTCCTAAAAATTAGAAGGGTTTAAAACCCTAGACCATTCCCCTCTTCATGGGCAAAACCCGCTGGGTTTCGGGGAGGCCCGGTCCCTCCCCGCTTTAAATTTATCTCTCCTGTTGGTTTTCCCGGGGGAAAAAAACATGAATTACCACACCACCACACACACACACACACACACACACACAACACACACACACACACACACATCGGGAAGGAATGGTGTGTTTGTTTAATGTTTTTTAAGGCTATGAATGGAAAAAGGATTAGCCTATGGATTTTTGAAACAACTAAATAAATAGGAAATGGGAGAGGAGAAATGACTAGAGACATTGTTTTGTTTAACCCACTGACCATGACCCATTAGTGTGTTCTTCTTACCTTTGTTCACTAGAAAAGTCTCCCTCTCTACAGTTTAGAGGTTGAACCATAGACTCATTCACTCTTCATGGACACACAGCTGGTAAATGGGAGGCTGGTCTCTCCTGCTTAATTGATCTCTCCTGTTGGTTTTCCTGTGGACAAACATGAGATTCACACACACACCACACACACACACACACACACACACACACACACATACACACACACAACACACACACACCCAGGAGGGAATGTTGTGTTTGTTTAAATGTTGTTTTTTGTTTAAGACTATGAAAATGGGGAAAAAAGATTAGCCTAGGATTTTTGAACACACTAAAATAAATAGGAAATGGGAGAGGAGAAAAATGACTAGAACAGTGGTTGTTTAAACCCACTGACCATGACCCATGAGTTCTTCTTACCTTTGTTCACTAGAAAACAGTCTCCCTCTCCTAAAGTTTAGAGGTTTGACCATAGACCAGTCACTCTTCATGGACACACAGCTGGTACAGGGAGGCTCCTGGTCTCTCCTGCTTAATTGAACTTCAACACAACAGGAGACAAACATTACGTCTCTCATCTACTCTGAGCTCAGATGGGAAACAAGAGTTTCATTACAAACGCTATATATTCCATTTTCAGAAATGTTGGTCATTAGCTTTTGATTGTTTAAAATAAATTATGAAAGAGGGATTGGTGTGTTTTCTCACTATCTAATCATGGCATGAGGTTGTTCAATGACAGACCTGTAATGTTGTATAAAAATCTATCACTTGATGGTTTCATTTCAGAGAGACAAATAATCATGTTTTTTTTTTTTGCAAAAATGCTAGGATATCTGCCTTACTCAACAGAGATTAAATAAGTAGTCTGCTAGGTTTTTACCAGTAATAATATATATCTGCCCTCACTCTCAGAAGAAAGGCTAAGTTCATGGTTATTAATCTTCCTAGGAGCATCATAGAATGCTTTTTTTTTTTTGCCTTCCGTGTGACTTTATACACAGAATCATCTCCACTAAACATAGAATCACAATGGTTTATAATCCTTCTCTCTGTGACCGCCGATAAATTCAGAACAGTTGAGTACAAATACAAGTTGCCAATGGTCTTTGCAATTGATTCAAACAAGGGACTTATACAAATTTGTTTCAAATGAAAATCGAGATGACTGCATTACAATATAAAAAGTAGGCTATAGTCGTATTTCAATCAAATTGAAATATATTCAATGTTCAATTTAATTGAGTTCTATTTTGCTACTTGAAGGCTACAGTCTTAATTTTGTCTCATTATATTTCATGATGTGTAGCCTAACATGTGCCCAATGATGTGCCGAATCTGTGATTTTAGAATAAGCTGCCTCAAATATTTGCAGCTGTAGGTGGTAATATCTCTCTAGGAGCTGATCCGTTATCAGCATCGTGCAATAATTATAATGTTCAGGGAAAGATTTGAATGGAGAAAACTGATTGCCGAGAGCAGCGCTCCCTTTTTTTTCGATCCTATCAGTATTGATACATTGCTCCACCCGGACATCCAACCTTGTCGTGCTGCTATCCAGATTCTGCTGGTCTTCCTGCAGCTATGGAACCCTGACCTGTTCACCGGACGTGCGACCTTGTCCCCAAACCTGCTGTTTGACCCTCTTCTCTCTCCTCTCTCTCTCTCTCTCTCTCTCATCTCTACACACTTGCTGTCTCGACTCGTGAATGCTCAACTATGAAAAGGCAACGGTCATTTACTCCTGAGGGTGTCTAAACCTGTTGCAACCTCTATAACCACAGTGATTATTATTTGACCCTGCTGGTCATCTATGAACATTTGAACATCTTGAAGAACGATCTGGCATTAAACGGCCATGTACTCATAACTGTTTTTCAAAGATAATTCGTAAAAATCAAAATAACTTCACAGATCTTCATTGTAAAAGGGTTTTAAACACTGTTTCCCATGCTTGTTCATTGAACCATAAACTATTAATGAACATGCACCTGTGGAACGGTCGTTAAGACACTAACAGCTTACAGACGGTAGGCAATTCAGGTCACAGTTATGAAAACTTAGGACACTAAAGAGGCCTTTCTACTGACTCTGAAAAATACCAAAAGAAAGATGCCCAAGGTCCCCTGCTCATCTGCGTGAGACGTGCCTTAGGCATGCTGCAAGCAGGGATGAGGACTGCAGATGTGGCCAGGGAAATAAATTGCAATGTCCGTAACTGTGAGACGCCTAACGACGGCGCTACAACGGGCAGACAGGACGGACAGCCTGATCGTCCTCGCAGTGGCAACCACATGTGACCAAACACCTGCACAGGACGGGGTACATCCGAACATCACACCTTGTGGGACAGGTAACAGGATGGCAACAACAACTGCCCGAGTTACACCATGAATGCACATCCCTTCATCAGTGCTCAGACCCGCAATAGGCTGAGAGAGGCACTGGACTGAGGGCTTGTAGGCCTGTTGTAAGTACAGGTCCTCACCAGACATCACCGCAACACGTCGCCTATTGGCTCACAAACCCACCCGTCGCTGGACCAGACAGGACGTGCAAAAGTGCTGTTCACTGATGAGTCACGTTTTGTCTCACCAGGGGTGATGGTTTGGATTTGCGTTTTTCGTCGAGGAAGAAGCGTTACACCTCCTTTTATTTTTTGCTCCTTTTTTTTGGGGGGGGGGGGGGGGGGGGGGGGGAGAATGGATCAGCTTAATATTGCAGATAGATTGTAACTTCTATCAATGTAATTGTCTGCATCACTTCCAATCCCCCATGTTATTTTTTTTATATATACTCCCCTTTATTACTTTTCACACCCACCATCATTTCCCTACTTGGAGTAAATTAGTGAACAACAACGCCAGGCCTCTACTTCCGTCTATACTTTTACTATCTACACCTTATGGACAGAGTTATTTTACAATAATTATATATATTATAATATAAATATATATATATATATATATATATATTATTATTTTTTTGTGCTCCTGACTTCTTCCTACTCTCAACCTCTCCGATCATTTTCATGATGTCCATCCGGTTTTGCTTCTATATGCCATATCTTCTAACTGTTGCTCTCTTCCCAAAGCTCCCACATACAACCTATATACTTATTATGGACCACAGTATGCTTACATTATTAGCTAATCTTTGTTATTATTTGTTTTTATTTGTTATTAGTCCCATCCTTTCACTCTATTCAATACCTCCCATCTATCTCTTAACACCATCCATATAGGATTTCTATTTGCCATATAAAATGTAAATGTATATTTCACCGTACTGTGATGTTTTACAAAAGTCTGAACCTTTCTATTCTCATTGCTTCTACAGATTTGTGATAAAAAATAACATTTTTGCTAAAAGTATTATTATATTATTGATTGATTGACTATGACTTTTCAGATCACCCAGTAATGCTATCTGCAAGGTTTGGCTCCAGTAAATATTGCAATCCTTTAGCCATCCTGGACCTGTGTCCCAAAAACCAGCTACAATGGACAGAACCAAAACAAATGATCTAACGATTCTGTCTCTTCACCGCAAAATCTGCAGAGCTGGAAAGATTGCATCCCCCATAATAATAAGACTTCTATGGTAGCCAAGAATTTTATATAATAATTTTAATTGAAAGATTCAAATTTTTGAATCCGGTGTCGTTTTGCGTTGTCAGTTCATAAACACTATGCCATGGGATCGGTACGTCAAAGATCTCTTCCCACTATTTTGCAATCTTTTATGGGACGGCTTGTCAATCCTTTGGTCCTTAAGTGAAACTGATATACTTTTTTATTTATCAAAAAAACACAGTTTTCCTTCAACCAATTATGTTTCTTTAATGCACGGCCGACAGACAAGTTCCTTACTTTCTCCGCCTTCCACTTTCCTCTTTCACTTATTTGCGGTAAGGCCTGCAATTATTTGGTTGTAATTTTGGGTAGAGGCAGACATTTCCCTATGTTTTTGTTGAGCTGCATGTAGCGACATAACTCCCACCAGTCTCTACCGATGATATCATTTCTACAGAAGTATACGAATACCGTTTTTTTAAACATTCTGTCAAAAATAAGGTTTTTTTGTCCAATTAGTATATATTGAATTTAACCACAATGATGTTGTTGCTTATTTGTTTCTGTCGTTTCTGGAGGATTAATTGAATTGCAACCAACTTTCTGTGGCTTGTTTTAGAATAGTGATATTTGGGAGATTATTTCCTTTTCAAATAACTGAAAGTGAGAGGTTGTAATCTGAATAATGGGAAAAAGGCCTTTCTTGAACATTGGTGAAAGATCTTACTAAATTTATCTTACTATTTTTGCTTGAGAACCAGTTCGGATTTTAAGTATAACTTTTGTATGACTGAAGCTTTAGTGATAGGTCTAATGCTTTAATATTTTAATAATTTCAATATAATTAAAAAAAAAATGCCCCTTTTAATTTTTGTCTGGCTTGCCGTTCCAAATAAATTGAAATTTTTTTCTCATATAATTTAAAAAACTGTTCGCTAGGTGTAGGCAGAGACCATAAGCAAATAGGTAAACTGGGATATACTAAAGAGTTAATCAGGGTGATTTTTTCCAGAAATTGACAGGTATTTTTTCCTTTCCATGGTAGTAAGAATCTCATCTATTTTTGCTATTTTTCTATTAAAACGTATTGAAGTGAGATCATTTATTTCCTTTTGGGATATGTATTCCGAGTTATACCATCCACATCCACCCATCAAGACCATTTTATTGGTAAGCTACGATGGTGAATGTAAAAATTGTATTTTTTAGGTGATCCAATACGTATATAGTACATTTGTCATATTTGGTTGTAATTCCAGAGAGGTTAGAAAATGTATCTAAATCCCTCTATGATGCTGTGGAGGGATTCTAGTTGTGGATTTAAAAGAAACATGAATCATCAGCATACAATGACACCTTTGTTTTTAAAGCCCTGTATTTATATCCTCTGATATTATTATTGGATCTGATTTTAAATAGCTAACATCTCGATGGCCACAATAAATAGATATGCCGATAGTGGGACAACCTGTTTCACTCCTCTTGACAGTTTAAAAACTTTCTGAGAAATAGGCATTATTTACTATTTTACACCTAGGGTTACTATACATGATTTTGACCCATTTTATAAGAGATTCGTCCAAAATAGAACCTGCTCCAGGCATTTAATATATAAACCCCAGTCGACGCTTTATCAAATGCCTTTTTCGAAGTCTGCTATGAATAGCCAGGCCTGGGTTTTCCCACATTTTCCATAGTGTTCTATTGTTTCCAATACTTGCCTTATATTATCTCCAATGTATCTTCCATGTAAAAAACCTGTCTGATTAGAATGAATAATATCCGACAATACTTTTTTAATTCTATGCGCTACACATTTTGCTAGGATTTTTGTGCATCACAACACTGAAGTGTAAGGGGCCCTCCAATTTTTGTAAATGGTACTGGATCTTTATATTTTTCACTTGTAATCCTGTTTCAGTAATAATGAGATTAGACCTTTCTTTTTGAGTGTGAGATTAATCTGACATTTACATAGGAGTGTTAAAACATGCTTAATACGGTCTCTTAGTAATATCAAAAAGGTTTGGTATACTCGACTGGTAATGCCATCCAAACCCTGGAGTTTTTGCCCAGACTTAAAGTCTTTAATTGCATCCATAAATTCCTCCTCTGTAATTTCACCTTCACATGAGTCTTTCTGTGTGGCTTGTAAATTTGACATTATCAATATAAAAAAAAATCTCTACAAATTAGCTTCAGTTAGAGGATATGGAGACGACTGAAAAGAAACATATGCTTAAAGTACTTTTGTTTCTTATTCCTTCAAATATAATTTGGTGAATTATGGGTGACACCGTTCCAATTGTAACAGTTTCATTAAGTTCTTTTGGGGTAGCATTCCTGTGTTTGAAGATTAAAAAATAATTTTTGTGAATTTTCCCCATATTCCATCCAAGTTTGCTTTATTTTTCATAATATATTACACTTTGATCTTTCTTGAATAAGTTTTCTCAATTTCTTTTTGTTTTTTTCCTCTATTTTATTCTGAGCCTCTATGTTACAGTTTTTATGCCATCTATCTGTCCTGTTAGACTTTCTTTTTTCCTTTCCTTAGTATAAACTCTTTTGACCTAAATTGCTTTTGTTTTCCGGAGATGAGTACTGAATTGCATGGCTCTAAAGGAACATTAAAGGTGTCCCATACAATAAGGGATTCGCTGTACCTATGTTATGTTGGAAAAAAGTCAGTTATAAATTTCCTTTGTTCTAAATTATACATAAATTATCATCCAATAGGCTTTGATTAATTTCCAATATCCTCGCCCGACGTGGAAATTCAGTAAGAGTAATGTATTGCCTATTATATGATGGTCCTGACCGCATTCTGGTCCCTATGTCAACACTTTTTTTTTTTTTACTTTTTGGTGCCCAACGAGAATGAGATAAGAAGAAAGTCAAGACGACTAGCTTTATTCGTCTCCGCCATGTATATCTCACTAGATCAGTATATTTAATCTACTAGTTTCTAAATGTATCCATGACATCACAATTTCCTTAAGAGCATGTGGGTGATTGTTTGTGGTTGTGATTTCCTTTTTTACGGTCCATTGAGACTATTTAAAACAGTATTATAAATCCCCCACCATAATAATATTTGGTCTTGATTGCTTGCAGGCTTGATCATTTATTATTATATATATTATTGTCAAAGATTGTGGATCATCATTATTTGGTCCCGTGAAGGTTTAATGAGCCATATCTGTTTATGGTCGGCGCAATAACATATTTAAAATAATCCATCTACCTTGCCGTATCTATTGGACAATTTGCACATTCGGATCGAATTACTATTAATTATGATATCATCACCCCGTTTTGAAATTTCTTTGCCCATGGGAGAAGTATATTCCCCCCCCCCCATTATTTTTTCCACGCTACTTCATCTCGAATTGTTGATGATGAGTTTCCTGTATAAATAGATATTATATTCCTTCTCTTTGAGCCATGTAAATATTGTTTCTTCTTTTGTTATTATCAGCTAAGCCATTTAAAATTATTAACTGGCTATACTTATTTCACCATACACCATAATGAAGATCAAGTTTCAAGTCTATTTATCATTATATAGGTTTGTAACATTTACCAATAAAAAATACCGTAATGATTGAGTGTCCATATAGCTGTACCGTGATATTTGCATTGCTAACGGAGTAACCCTTCAATTGTTCTCCACTAATTCCCCCGCTAAAGCCCCTCCCCATCCCAAGTTGAGCCGTCATCCCAGTGATCAGCATCCACCCACGTCCCTCCGGATCCCTAAGGCCCTGAGAGGCCAGGACCCATCCATCGAAAACAGCACACCAGTGCCACCCACAAAACAGAAAGCAGATTAACCGCCAAAAGCATTTCCAATGCTTTCACCTCTATATATATATATATATATATCTATTATAACTATTTTTTTAAAATTATGCATATCCTATTTTCCATCATTATCAATTAATATGCGTAATAATGTCGGCAGTTCACGCATAGGATTCTAACATATAACCCGGATTGCCATTTTATTACATTTAATTCAAGCAATTATTATACTAGCAAATAATTCCTGTGGTCCATCCCATACTCCCCCCCCTCCCCCCCAACATCCCCACCCCCCCACAACAGATGCCAGACAAGCACACACGCACATACTCACATACTCCAACACACTCAACCCCCCTCCTCCACAATCCCACCATAAAATCAGATACTCAACGGCTGTTATATCCCAGAGCCCAACTCGAGAAATAACTTGATTTACGAGTGCACATACAGTTAAAGCTGATTGAGAAAGCATGCAGATTGAGCATAAATTTATAACAATGTGAGATTTGATTAATCTACTTAATCTATGTCAAGTCCTAGGTGATGGAGATCAAGATCCACCCTCTTCACCTGAGACACAAACACTCTGATCCCCTGTTGTAACCATTTTCCCAAGCATCTCCATGCGGTCAGACCTTTGATTATTTTGTGCCACCAGGGCCACAATGATAAACCCCCCTCTCTGAATTGTCCGAGTGTGGACCCCCTCCCCATGGGTTACTGCAGCCAGTGTTGCCAGCACTGCCACTACCTGGGTGGGCGTACCCCACCGGAATCCCCACCGGCTAGGTAAAAGGTCGTCAAGGTTCTCATTAGCAGCTTTGAGAATTTCCTTGTATATTATGCTCTCCCATCAGGGGGCTCTGGCTTTGTAGGACAACCCTGTCCAGGCAGGCTCAGAATCTTGAGGGGGTGGTGCTGCTCAAGTAAATGTCTCTGACCGCATTTATTTCTCTGCTTAGGCTGCATATTCACAGCAGGTCCATAAAAGAGATGGAACTTCTCTTTGGTGAATGGGTCGCTCAGGTGAGTGTCCAGGTTATAGGGTTAGGGATCTTTCCATCATGATAGGACAATGAATAATTCGATTACATGTATACTATATTTGAAAATGTATATCCCCCATCTACACAAAATTGAAAGCTCTCTCTCACTACCCCTGCTCATAGACCCCCGGTCGGCTCTGGGATATGCAACCATTTTCCCCTCTCACTCACTTACGCCGCACCTTTTCAAACAACAAAAATGCACACCACATGGTTGACTGCGTAAGAAATGGGCCGAGCGTGCAAACGCACCCGCATCCACATCTGCCGCAAGGGGAAAGGACGCCAGAGAGAACACAGGACCAACCACAACAACCATCCGCCAAAACAACAACCTCCCGCCAACAAAGCCATGTTCTAATTATTTGTATTTAAATATGTATTATTCTGCTTGTTATATCGTTTTATCCTTTTTATACATACTATAACTTACTATAAATGTTATTTAACATTACAATCCCTATCATTGCTAGTGTCAGGTGCTCCAATATTTGACTCCTCTATTACAACTTTTAGAATAGCCATGGAGTAGTCTTTGTGTCTCTGAAACATTTGGGTTGTCAATATATATTTATCCACCACTAGTGCAACAACACGTTTCCCTTTTAATCTGTTTTCCTTGAAGATTTGGATACAGAACTTTGCGCCTTTCTACAATCTCCCTCAGGAACTGATCATTCATGCCTATTTTCGTGCCAGCAAGTCTTTTTCCTAGGCTTTTCACCATAGCTTTATCCTTAAATAAAGCAAATTGGCAACGATTGGGCGCTCATATTTCTGTCCTCTTTTTCCGAAACCCAATGTACATGTTCGAGTTGGATTTTATCGACAGCCTCGAGTGGGATTTGTAGCGCTGTATGCAGGAAGTCCTTCATAATATTCTCTGTTATTCTCCCTCCTTTTCCTGAATACCCGTAAGTACTAGATTTTCCCTCATCGATCTAGTTTGGATGTCTAGTAAGGCTTCTCTCAGAAGGTTGTTCTCCTTTTTTAGTTCCCTAACGTCCGTTTCCATTTTAGAAACTGTCACTTTTAATTCTTTGATTTCTTTCTCATTACCAAAGCTTTTTCATCACTCATTTGAAGACTAGCTTTTCATATCTTTTACGTCTTTTACTGACCAATTCTAGTATGCCCAATTTGTCATTTATCGACTTCAACAGGTCGCTTTCCACACTTACCATACCCAGTGGTTGAAAAAGCATATATCATCTGTATCAGTCGATGAGTCGCGTTTCCTTTTTGGGGATCGGCTCTCCACGCTTGTCTTCAGTCATGTTTGGGTGTGCGTGTTGTTGTAATATTTGTCGATATATTTCTCTAGCCTTATGATCTGTTTTGTGTTATTATCCAGATTGAATTTATATTAACTGCGAATATATGAAATGCTAATATTTAGTCTAACTTACTGATTTTGAATATTATGTTTTTATCTTGAGGTGTTTTGTACCGATTTCTATTCAATACGCCATCTTGTCTACGCGTGCCTTGCTCTTTGTGGTTTTAGACTGGGTTTCTATATAAGCACTTTGTGACAACTGCTGATGTAAAAAATGTCTTCTGGGAATACATATGAAGCAGACCAGGCCAGGGTTTGGGGTTTGAGAAGTCAATGAGAGGTAAAAATGACTTCCTTAGTTAATTTTGAAAATGTTCTGTCTTAAGTAGTTTAACAAACTGACACATTTTCATGTTAGTCAAAAACAACTTTATATCGAAGGAGTGCCTTTGATTTGACGGCCTGCACATGTGCAGTTCGGCACAAGACGACCATTAGACCCAATGACGTATTTCTGCGCATGAGCTTCAAATCAAATCAAATTGTATTTCTCACATGCGCTGAATACAACAGTGGTACACTTTACCGTGAAATGCTTACTTACGAGCCCTTTCCCAACAATGCAGAGTTAAAAAGTCACAAAAATTCACTAAATAAAAAAAGGAAATAGTAACATAATAAAATAACAATAATGAGGCTATAAGGAGTACCAGTACTGAGTCAATGTGCAGGGGTACCAGGTAGTTGAGGTAATATGTACATGTAGGTAGGGGTAAAAGTGACTAGGCAATCAGGATAGAGATTACATCTCCTCATCCAGGAGTGCACACACACACACACACACACACACACACACACACACACACACACACACACACACACACACACACACACAGGGAGGGAATGTAGTGTTTGTTTAATATTGTTTCAGGACTATGAAAATGGAAAAAAGGTTTAGCCTATGGATTATGAAAACAACAAAAATAAATGGGAAAATGGGAGAGGAGAAATGACTAGAGACAGTGTCGTTTAACTCACTGACCATGACCCATGAGTTTTCTTACCTTTGTTCAGTAGAAAAAGTCTCCCTCTCTAAAGACTATAGGATGATTACTTCATAAGTAGGGACATAAGGTAATATTATGAAACTGGGCTCCATGGCGGATGCAATGAACTAGTTTTTATCAAGATAAAAAGTATTAAAAATGTCATGGAGCCCAGTTGAGGCGCCCCGAAAATTATATTCAAAAGTTCGGTCCTTGGACACAGAGGGGTTAAACACTAAAGTTACCGTCCATCTAGTGAAGAGAGGAGAACCGGCCAGCATCCGTCAATGAGAGAGGGAGAAGCCCTCCACTGTATTTAACAGGTGGAAGAAACAACCAGGGAGCTCCATCGGTCCACAAGAAATGCAGGCAGCCAGTGATGATGTAGTGGTAGCTATGATCACTAGGATGCTGCTGGTAGAGTAGCTAGCTTAGCTAGCTGTACCGACTAGCTTGGCTAACTAGCAGGTCATTCTTCTGTCCCTCGTCTCGAGGATGATGTCAAATACGGTGAACCACAAAATTAAACAAGGATAGCGAGTGAAAAGGATCTGGCTACACTCATACTGTCCCTGAACAAAAAGCAAATTGAACAATAAACTCCGGCATCTCAACACTGAAACGAACTCCGTCATTATTCCCCAAGATCACCTTAGCCCTAACTGGACAATATCCTGGCGCCACACCGGACGTGGATGCGGACGTTCCAGAACGTGGACATGAGCAGAGCAACACAATAAACTAAACCAAGTCTTTACAGTGGGTTACATTAGTAATATATATATATATATATATAACATTCAAAGTTATTTTATAACAATATTGGCCCATTTCCAAAAAAAGCGTCTCAGAGTAGAAAATGTGTCGTATAAGTGCTGAGAATAAAGCCATTTTAGTCATACTCTTATGGGTATAATTAAAGCTATGCATGAAGTCTCTAGTCCCACTAGTCGGCAGATATTTAGGACACATCATGAGCTGTCCTAACCAGTTAAGAGTTAACAGCAGGTGTCTTGATAATACTATAGAATAATGCAGCGAGTCAGTGGTTCTGCGCCACATGTAATTGCTTTGGAGTAGTTAAAATAATATTTTTATATTTCTATATCATCAATCCATAAATAATATAGACCTACATGCAACAGTATGTATTGTGCTTTTGGCAATGATTTATGTATAAAAATTATGTATAAGTGATACCGTGTATGTCTGCATAGCATTTTGTCTTCATTTTGGCAGATTAACTCATTCTTATTTCTGAAGATTAACTCAGGTTTTCGCCCAGTGTCTAAGGAGTTGGAGCTGTGGCAGGAGTTGGACCTATGACAGAAAGGTGGCTGGTTCGAATCCCGGGCCAGGCGCTGGAAAAAACATGCGGGGCTTGATCTGACCTGGAGGGCTGGGTTCACATCCTCAAAACATTCACCTTTCGTTGATCAGAACTTTAGAGGTTCTTCTTCACTGAACCCCAAAATATATATTACTTTTATTGGTTCCATACAATTGAAGTCAGAAGTTTACATACACTGAGGTTGGAATCATTAAAACTCGTTTTTCAACCTCTCCACAAATTCCTTGTTAACAACCTATATTTTTGGCAAGTCGGTAAGGACATCTACTTTGTGCATGACACAATCATTTTTCCAACAGTTGTTTACAGACAGATTATTTCACTTATAATTCACTGTATCTCAATTCCAGTGGGTCAGAAGTTTTTATACACTAAGTTGACTGTGCCTTTAAACAGCTTGGAAAATTCCAGAAAATGATGTCATGGCTTCAGAAGCTTCTGATATTCTAATTGACATCATTTGAGTCAATTGGAGGTGTACCTGTGCATTTATTTCAAGGCCTACCTTCAAACTCAGTGCCATTGTTCTCTTTTACTTTACTTTCTTTTTACTTTTCTCTTTTTTTTTGTTGAAATTTGAAAATGAATTTTCCCACACAGCAGGAAATGCATACTTGTAATGTATTCAAGGTTTAAAAAGGCTTCTAAAGTTGATAATTTCCACTTCAAAATGTCAGACTTATTTTGCTATAATGAAAAATGTATCAACCCCTACAAAAAATGTCCATTAATTATAATCCACATAATATAATTCACATTATAGCAAAATATAATAATTCACATTTCCTGTTGCTGCAGGATGCTGCAGGATTATTTTCCTGCTGAGAGAAACTGGGTCAAATTAAGATATGGCATCTGTAAGTGCATTCATCTTACGATAGCTAGGTGAGACAACCACATATCACAGTCATATATACAGGATATAAACATTTTATTCTAGCTGAACAATGGAAATTTAGTGTTTTGCAAACAACAACAACAAAAATACATACACATTTATAATCTATGAATTACAAATCTGAGAAAAGTAATATTAGCAATAAATTATATATATTTTTTAACACAAATGTGATTTTTGGGGGGAAATAGCCTTTTGGAAATAAAACATAATAAATTCTTCATATAATTGTTATCTCACCTCTTAGCTTTGGTGTCATGTTCCCCAGAGAGACGCATTTTAGAGGCAGGGCCCCCCTCCTCTCTCTCTCCAGAGAGACTCATTTTAGAGGCAGGGCCCCCCTCCTCTCTCTCCCCAGAGAGACTCATTTTAGAGGCAGGGACCCCCTCCTCTCTCTCCCCAGAGAGACTCATTTTAGACCACTGACCCCTAAACAGAGATGCAGCATGTTGGTTGTGGTGAACACAGTGACAACTCATTCTAGAATGTCAATTTTTCTCTTTTACTCATGATCTCTTAGAAATAAAACATTTACTAACAGACACATGCAAATAGTCGGGTGATTTAATTTAATCACATGAACATTGTTACGTTCCTCAACAAGAAATAAAACATTGTCTCTCAAACAGAAGAAGGAACTAACAAAGAGTCACTAACAACAACCAAAAACGAAACAGGTGGTTTTAGGAGGGGTTCTGAAAGACACTCATGGGGGTGTCCACTAGTGGTGGGAAAACAGAGGCTTTCTGAACCCTTTGGGGCTTTCAACAAATTTTGCCGAAAACGCCATGGATAGATTTGAGTACTAATAAAAATAACATTTAGTTAGTTATGTTTTCAAAAATGATGCATCTGTGGTATTATTTAGGATACTAAATACAGAAGATTATCAAAGGTTACACTAAATAAAACACATTATTTAAACAACAATGGGAAATCCCAATCCCCGTCCCTACCTGCTGAGCTCCCATTCAGGGGCTACAAACTGGAAGACATCAAATAAAATATATAAATAAGGTGTCCAGTAGAAGTCAGTGTTTGAAAGAGACTTTGCATCTAAATATAAAGCACTGGCACCAGGGAGAAATCAGTGAGATCTCTCGCATTTTGTGAGGCCGGTTGGACGTACTGCCAAATTCTCTAAAACGACGTTGGAGGCAGCTTATGGTAGAGAAATGAACATTCAATTCTCTGGCAACAGCTCTGGTGGACATTCCTGCAGTCAGCATGCCAATGGCACGCTCCCTCAAAACCTGAGACATCTGTGGCATTGTGTTGTGTGAGAAAACTGCACATTTTCGAGTGGCCTTTTATTGTCCCCAGCACAAGGTGTACCTGTGTAATTATCATGCTGTTTAATCAGCTTCTTGATATTCCACCCCTGTCAGGTGGATGGATTATCTTGGCAACTGAGAAATGCTCACTAACAGGGATGTTAACAAATTTGTGCACAAAATTGGAGAGAAATAAGCGTTTTGTACGAATTGAACATTTCTGGGATCTTTTACTTCAGCTCATGAAACATGGGACCAACACTTTACATGTTGCGTTTATATTTTTGTTCAGTATAGATAAAAACACAAAGCTTCCAGCAGAGGTCAGTGCTCTTCTGACAGCTGTCAGATGGTAGTGTGATGTCCGAAGCTTTGACCGTCATCATCACGTAGTATTGTTACTTTGATAAAAACATTGATACGTTGTGTCGAATCAGTAGTGCTTTGAAAACTGCAACGGCGCATCAGACCTCCGGTTTTAATCGTCCAATCCCTAGTGTCCACTGAATGTTGACTAGCAACAAGAAAGTGGTACCTAAAGGACACCCACCATGAGTGCCCATTGAAGTGGCTCCAGACGAGGACATCTGAAATAAAAACCCTCCAACTTACAATATGGAGTAAAAAAACAAGTGGAGCAAACCAAACCAAACCAGACCAAACCAGACCAAACCAGACCAGACCAGACCAAACCAGACCAAACCAGACCAAACCAGACCAAACCAAACCAGACCAAACCAGACCAAACCAGACCAAACCAGACCAAACCAAACCAGACCAAACCAGACCAAACCAGACCACACCAAACCAGACCAAACCAGACCAAACCAGACCAAACCAGACCAAACCAAACCAGACCAAACCAAACCAGACCAAACCAAACCCTGGGAGATACAAGACAGAAATACTTTGTTCATCAACTTAAAGAAGCAGAGCTACAAAGAGGTGCCAGTCTTCTAACATCTCTAAGGCCAACCAGAACACTGGACCAGCTGCTCTTCAATATCACATAACAGATGGAACCCTTCTGACTAAAGAGATGACGAGCCAGCACAGGCATAAGCATACTGTCTATTGAGGTGGCGCCAAGAGGTGCGGCCAACATGCTAACGTCCAACCTCAAAATATAAATGGAAATACCAAAGCCTGTAACAACATGTAGTCGTGACTGATATCTTTCACCTCATCTCCCTGTTACTGTTTGTTTAGGTAGTTATAGACAGTGCAGCAACACAAGGCCACATTCCTCTCAGCCCTTCCACTCTCTCAGGCTAATGTGTATTTATTAAAAGTAGACTATTTCTTTCAA
This sequence comes from Coregonus suidteri, assembly GCA_036851935.1. Lineage (NCBI taxonomy): Eukaryota > Metazoa > Chordata > Actinopteri > Salmoniformes > Salmonidae > Coregonus > Coregonus suidteri. Next base: position 1,691,036 of record CM072257.1, on the reverse strand, counting down.
TCTGTTATTTTCTAAACGTATCTGAGAATGTAGACTGAAGGGCTAAAATAGACATGATTGATCTGAGGGGGATCAGTGATCCGTACAGAAAGGTTTTTTGCAACAAGTAAGAGATTTTATATTATGTAAAGTAGGCTAGGTTTTACTGTATAATAGCAGCTTGTTAATGATATGCAGATCAAGGTCTATACCTCGGCTATAGCATACAATATCCTAGATGACCAGCCTAAACCTGTTCAGATCAGTTCACACAGGTTATCAGTAGCAAGATTGATCACCTACAAATCGGTTTTAAGTCTAAACAGCGGGCAGGGCGGTAACCAGGTCGCTGGCCAAAAAGGCAAACACCCTACGCATCACAGCAGTAGGGTTAACAGCAATAGGGTTAACAGCAATAGGGTTAACAGCAGTAGGGTTAACAGCAATAGGGTTTACAGCAATAGGGTTAACAGCAGCAGTAGGGTTAACAGCAGCAGGGTTAACAGCAATAGGGTTAACAGCAGTAGGGTTAACAGCAATAGGGTTTACAGCAGCAGGGTTAACAGCAATAGGGTTAACAGCAATAGGGTTAACATCAGTAGGGTTAACAGCATTAGGGTTAACAGCAGCAGGGTTAACAGCAATAGGGTTAACAGCAGTAGGGTTAACAGCAGTAGGGTTAACAGCAGTAGGGATAACAGCAGTAGGGTTAACAGCAGTAGGGTTAACAGCAGTAGGATTAACAGCAGTAGGGTTAACAGCAGTAGGGTTACAGCAGTAGGGTTAACAGCAGGGGTTAACAGCAGTAGGGTTAACAGCAATAGGGTTTAACAGCAGTTTAACAGCAGTAGGGTTAACAGCAGTAGGGTTAACAGCAGTAGGGTTAACAGCAGTAGGGTTAACAGCAGTAGGGTTAACAGCAGTATGGTTAACAGCAGTATGGGTTTAACAGCAGTATGGTTAACAGCAGTAGGGTTAACAGCAGTAGGGTTAACAGCAGTAGGGTTAACAGCAGTAGGGTTAACAGCAGTAGGGTTAACAGCAGTAGGGTTAACCCTATTGCAGCAATGGGAATTGTAACCTGACTCACACTGTCCCCTACAAAAGTCCCGTGCTTCGACTACTCAGACCCCTCACACGTCCGGACCATAAATTCTGATGGCCTCACAGACACCATACCACTTCTGACACCAATGTAGCGAACAGCGGGGCAGGGAAGCGAACCCAGGTTGCATGTGTAAAAGGCAAACATCCTACGCATCGCGCCGTTGGCGCCAATTGGGTTACTTGGTTGGAATTGTGACGTGGCTCATTTAGCGAGGATCACTACACTATAGTGGAACTATGATACAATTACAGTTATCATATGAAATGTTAAATGTAGAACTATAATATATAAATATATTGAATTTGACTTGCCCACATTCAGTTAGCTCCATTTTGTATGATTAAACTGACACGTACCTGTCTCAGTAGAAGTCGACTGTTAGGTCTGAGTGTTTTACTTCCATTCACTGTACTAGAATTACACCAGACATTACATTTCTCTACCACTTTATAATAATCCCTGGAAAGATTCTCACCTTGTAGCCTGAATTCACAACCAGAACATGTCAAGTCATTGAGATATTTTCAGTTCTGCTGAGAGAGCACCTTCCTGATGACTAGCGCTCTGTATATTCTAATGGGTGAAGTCTGATCTGGAATGTGAAGCTAACTGAAATGTAGATAAGCTTTGAAAAAACAGTATATCTAGCTTGCATCATAGTACACCCCTCAGGCTACATACAAGTTTCAGCATGAGGCAGACATCAACAGCCATTAGTTTACACCGCAGCCAACAGTTTTAAAATGTTGCAATAAACCTTTTTTATTTTTTTGTCATTTAGCAGACACTCTTATCCAGAAGAACTTACAGTTAGTGAGTGCATACATTATTTTTCATACTGCCCCCCCGTGGGAATCGAACCCACAACCCGGGCATTGCAAACACCATTCTCTACCAACTGAGCTACATCCCTGCCAGCAATTCCCTCCCTTACCAATTGTGCACCACCCATGGGTCTCCCAGTCGCGGCCGGCTACGACAGAGCCTGGATTCAAACCAGGATCTCTAGTGGCACAGCTAGCACTGCGATGCAGTGCCTTAGACCACTGCGCCACTCGGGAGGCTAGTTTACTCCAAACGCTGTACAAGGTGACCTGAACAGTTTCCGTTGCCAAACGTTTTGCTACGGTGGGTTTTTGAGGAAGTGTAAGTTGTTGTTAGTCTTTCCACAGTATTTATTTGTCTCTCTTTCACACAACATACCTTCCTGAGTGAAAAGAGAGTTAACAGTAGATTAGAAAGAAAAAATGTTGTTGCTTGTTGTGTTTTAAGCCTGTTTTGAGAAGACAAGTCTATAGACCTATGATACAGTACACTCTTAGAAAAAAGAGTTCCAAAAGGGTCCTCTGGCTGTCCCCACAGGAGAACGCTTTTGGGTTCCAGGTAGAACCCTTCTGGCTTCCATGTAGAACCCTCTGTGGAAAGGATTCTTCATGGAACCCAAAAGGGTTCTACCTAGTACCAAAAAGGGTTCTACAAAGGGTTCTCCTATGGGGACAGCCAAAGAACCCTTTTAGATTCTAGATACTGTAGGAGTGATCACCCTGGGGCACACAGATGGAAACAGAACGAATTCACCCCACGCATCTAATTTATATCCAAAACATTTTAAGGAGAGTAGGCCTATTATAACACTATAAACAATATAATCAACTATAGGAATACACATAACAATATCATCAACTATATTAAAACACATAACAATATCATCAACTACATTAATACACATAACAATATCATCAACTATATGAATACACATAACAATATCATCAACTATATGAATACACATAACAATATCATCAACTATATTAATATACATAACAATATCATCAACTATATTAATACACTGGAACAATCTCTACCCTGGAACACTCTCTACTCTGGAACACTCTCTACCCTGGAACACTCTCTACCCTGGAACTGGAACACGCTCTACTCTGGAACACTCTCTACCATGGAACACTCTCTCACTCTGGAACACTGTCTACTCTGGAACACACTCTACTCTGGAACACTCTCTACTCTGGAACACTCTCTACTCTGGAACACTCTCTACTCTGGAACACTCTCTACTCTGGAACACTCTCTACTCTGGAACACTCTCTACCCTGGAACACTCTCTCACTCTGGAACACTCTCTACTCTGGAACACTCTCTACTCTGGAACACTCTCTACTCTGGAACACTCGCTACCCTGGAACACTCTCTACTCTGGAACACTCTCTACTCTGGAACACTCTCTACTCTGGAACACTCTCTACTCTGGAACACTCTCTACTCTGGAACACTCTCTACTCTGGAACACTCTCTACCCTGGAACACTCTCTCACTCTGGAACACTCTCTACTCTGGAACACTCTCTACTCTGGAACACTCGCTACCCTGGGACACTCTCTACTCTGGAACACTCTCTACTCTGGAACATTCTCTACTCTGGAACACTGTCTACTCTGGAACACTCTCTACTCTGGAACACTCTCTACCCTGGAACACTCTCTACTCTGGAACACTCACTACCCTGGAACACTCTCTACTCTGGAACACTCTCTCTACTCTGGAACACTGTCTACTCTGGAACACTCTCTACCCTGGAACACTCTCTACTCTGGAACACTCTCTACCCTGGAACACTCTCTACCATGGAACACTCTCTACTCTGGAACACTCTCTACTCTGGAACACTCTCTACCCTGGAACACTCTCTACCATGGAACACTCTCTACTCTGGAACACTCTCTACTCTGGAACACTCTCTACCATGGAACACTCTCTCACTCTGGAACACTCTCTACTCTGGAACACTCTCTACTCTGGAACTCTCTACTCTGGAACACTCTCTACTCTGGAACACTCTCTACTCTGGAACACTCTCTACTCTGGAACACTCTCTACCATGGAACACTCTATCACTCTGGAATACTCTCTACTCTGGAACACTCTCTACTCTGGAACACTCTCTACTCTGGAACACTCTCTACTCTGGAACACTCTCTACCATGGAATACTCTCTACTCTGGAACACTCTCTACCATGGAACACATACATCTACAGTGTATTGCCAAAAATCACTCAAGAACTTTAAAACAAAGACTCTGACCTGTCCAATGAGCCAAACTGATTAAAGAATCCCACAGTACACAAACTCTCTCTCTCTCTCTCTCTCTCTCTCTCTCTCTCTCTCTCTCTCTCTCTCTCTCTCTCTCTCTCTCTCTCTCTCTCTCTCTCTCTCTCTCTCTCTCTCTCTCTCTCTCTCTCTCTCTCTCTCTCTCTCTGTCTCTCTCTCCTCTCTCTCTCTCTCTCTCTCTCTCTCTCTCTCTCTCTCTCTCTCTCTCTCACTCACACACCAAACAACAAAACAAACCAAAAAATCACATCAAACTGTTGTGTCGAGAAAACGTTGCTAATTATGCTGTGAGAACAAGGAAATCCGCTGACGCTGTACTTTGATCATAAAGGTTTATTTATATCAAAGGGTTACAGCTTCAATTTACAGATACCTGGAGACCAACGACCCAAAAGAAAATGTTGTTCTGCTCGTCCTTAATCTTCACCAAGTATTTATCCTATGTAATCTGATATGGGTGTTTCCCCCTACAGACCAATCCCAGGAGGTCACCGAACAGACTTCCTCTGCTTTAGGGTGCCCCTCTAAAACTGCTCTCCAGATGTCTCCCTGGGCCAAATCAACATTCTCTAAGCTACCATTTGCAAACATTAGCAAAGTCATAATTCCTCAGATACTACAAAACAAAACAGTATCATGCTTTTAAAACTCACATCACTGTGATTGATCCATTTCAAGAAAGAAAGACCGAGTGAAAAAACATGGTCGTTGTGGATGTTGTATATTAGAGTTTATGTATACACAAAGGCTATATATGAGACCAAGCCCGAAAAAAAACTAATGATAAAATAATGATTGAACCATTATCCAATACATAGCCTACTGCATATTACACATGGCAGAAAAACATTAAAAAACAGAAAAAAGATTGAAGATGTCTTCGGTACATAATTGGTCTAGCCTTGACTCCACAATTAAACACATTCTAGTAATGTCCTTTGAGTGATGACTGTATTATTATACATACTGGATGGACTGGTTACCTTATGTTACACTCCACACTTCCTATCCATGAGTCTGGGAGAGAACGTATAGGCCTAGGCCATGCTGTTGGTTCATTGATTGTGCAGGGCAGCTTACAGAGTTAGCCTTCCGGTTTACAGAATTAGATTTTAATATAGTCTAGTAATGGGAAGAAATCAAATATGTTCATAATTAATAGGATGACATATTACTTTTAGCTACAGAATATCTCACCACCGTGCGTTTCCATCTCCTCCCCTCTATCCTTCATTCATTTTTCGAGCGCACAGAGAGAAGGGCTGTCAACAGTTTAGTAAAATATGTTTCCTTGTGAAAACATGTTACTATTGATGATCCAAAACAGATTCCACCTGGTTTCCCAAATGAAGCACTGGGTAGCTGCAGGAACAGGGTTGGAGAGAGCCCATGGCATACAGAGTTTGGGCAGAGAGAGGCTGCATGCTCCCCAAACAGTGGTGGATTTTTGTAGTGAAATAACCAGAGTATACACAGCATATGATTGAAAAACTAAAAACGAACAGGCAGGAAAGCAGCCTCCATTCGCTAGTCGAGCTGTTCCCCTGACCCTGTTCATGCTCATTTGATAATCGGACATTATACATTGAAACCAATTGTAAAATATTAAGGCCAGGCACCACAGGCAAAACATTGTGATTTTGCTTCCATCTGTCAATGATCCGATTTAGAGATATTTTGGAACTATAACTTCCATACTTTCATAAAATGTACAATTATATCGGCAATAATGTATATAAATACTTGGTTTGTATCATTTTATCCCAACTCCGTCAACTACACCTAGCATAAATGTCGTTTTTGTTAGCATGTTTCATGTAGAACTTCAACCGCTATTTTTCAAACTCTCCATGTTGAATCATATATAATTCAACAGCTATTTTTCAAACTCTCCATGTTGCAATCATATATAAATCACAGCTATTTTTCAAAACTCTCCATGTTGAATCATATATAATTCAACCGCTATTTTTCAAACTCTCCATGTTGAATCATATATAATTCAACCGCTATTTTTCAAACTCTCCATGTTGAATCATATATAATTCAACCGCTATTTTTCAAACTCTCCATGTTGAATCATATATAATTCAACAGCTATTTTTCAAACTCTCCATGTTGAATCATATATAATTCAACCGCTATTTTTCAAAACTCTCCATGTTGAATCATATATAATTCAACCGCTATTTTTCATCTCTCCATGTTCAATCATATATAATTCAACCGCTATTTTTCAAACTCTTCATGTTGAATCATATATAATTCAACAGCTATTTTTCAAACTCTCCATGTTGAATCATATATAATTCAACAGCTATTTTTCAAACTCTCCATGTTGAATCATATATAATTCAACAGCTATTTTTCAAACTCTCTATGTTGAATCATATATAATTCAACAGCTTGTTTTCCGGAGCAGATCATTACTAGTCCATATATGGCGATATCCTTTGTGACGTGGACTGAAAGAGGAGGCGTTTTTACTGACATCCGATTGGTTACTGACGTTTAATGGCCCTCTCCGGCAACCTGATTGGTTAAAAGGCCCTCACGTGGTGCACAGCGCTTCCTCGTTTGAAAATATCTCCCGTTGAGAATCCACATAAAGAGAGACAAAATGAGAAAAATCTTGAAGAATATACCTACAGTATGTGAATAAAAATAGGCGATCTCTGTTAGACAATGTGAGAAAAGCAGTGAATGAAAGAAAACATGAGCCTGATCAGCCGATACAGGCAGTGGCAGTACAGGTAGAGGAGGAAAAGGAGGCGGCCGGCAGCAGCGCGTCGAGACGCACATTAGTTGAGATGAAGATGACAGCTAGCAGCGATCAACCAGACAGACAGACAGACAGCCAAACAGTGGCTTTTATTCCACATGTCACAAAGAAACCAACTTGTACATGATTTGATTTGCCCTAAGTGTCTAAACACTGGACTGAAAATCACCATAGACCCCCACCAACCAGGATTCTGTAATTCTGTCATGATAGAATGTGCACCCTGAGAAGGTGATGGTGATGCATTTAGGAGGAGTGTTTCCACTTCCTCCAGGCTGCAGGAGGGCTCCAGGGGAGATGTGGCATTTTATATAAATGTGAGGATGGTTCTTCTAGCACACAAACTTGGACTTGGTTATGCAGCTCTAAAGAAAATAAACAAAGTCCTAGGGATCCCTTCCCTGAGTCTCAGCTCATATCAGAGACATGACAGGAGAGTGACAGGTCAATAAAAAGGGAGAGTAGCCCATTATTGTCAGGTGACTTGCTGTGTATAAATAATATTTAGTAGCCAACTGTGATTACTGAGAAATTAGCTTTACATAAAGTAAATGCATGCTGATATGCTAATATGTACACAGGGTAACATGCTGATATGCTAATATGTACATAGGGTAACATGCTGATATGCTAATATGTACATAGGGTAACATGCTGATATGCTAATATGTACATAGGGTAACATGCTGATATGCTAATATGTACATAGGGTAACATGCTGATATGCTAATATGTACATAGGGTAACATGCTGATATGCTAATATGTACATAGGGTAACATGCTGATATGCTAATATGTACATAGGGTAACATGCTGATATGCCAATATGTACATAGGGTAACATGCTGATATGCTAATATGTACATAGGGTAACATGCTGATATGCTAATATGTACATAGGGTAACATGCTGATATGCTAATATGTACATAGGGTAACATGCTGATATGCTAATATGTACATAGGGTAACATGCTGATATGCTAATATGTACATAGGGTAACATGCTGATATGCTAATATGTACATAGGGTAACATGCTGATATGCTAATATGTACATAGGGTAACATGCTGATATGCTAATATGTACATAGGGTAACATGCTGATATGCTAATATGTACATAGGGTAACATGATGATATGTTAATATGTACATAGGTTAACATGCTGATATGCTAATATGTACATAGGGTAACATGCTGATATGCTAATATGTACATAGGGTAACATGCTGATATGCTAATATGTACATAGGGTAACATGCTGATATGCTAATATGTACATAGGGTAACATGCTGATATGCTAATATGTACATAGGGTAACATGCTGATATGCTAATATGTACATAGGGTAACATGCTGATATGCTAATATGTACATAGGGTAACATGCTGATATGTTAATATGTACATAGGTTAACATGCTGATATGCTAATATGTACATAGGGTAACATGCTGATATGCTAATATGTACATAGGGTAACATGCTGATATGCTAATATGTACATAGGGTAACATGCTGATATGCTAATATGTACATAGGGTAACATGCTGATATGCTAATATGTACATAGGGTAACATGCTGATATTTAGTCCTGCAGTTATGACTGTAATGTCGACAGACATCATAATAAGTACTTTTTCCCCCCACTTTAGTAGCAGAGATTCAGAGAGGGCAACAGCCAATGGGGAGTGCTGCAAAGCTAATTAGAATATGCAGATATAGACCCAGACATAGCAGAGTTGCTGAAGGAGGATGAGGATGCCATCATAGACATTCATGGATCATTTGATGGCTCTTGGCACAAGAGAGGATTCACTTCCAACTACGGGATAGGTGTGTACATTGGTGCTGGTACCAGCCAGCCCTAGAAAATGGTGAAGATCAACCTAGTCGCAAAAAAACATGGAGGCCATACATTCTTTAATTGAGAGGATGCACAGAAAATGGTACCTGTATATCACAGGATGTCAAATGATAACATCCTCAAAAGAATGTAGCACGGAGGAACCCAGAATGCAAATGAACGTCTGAACTCCAATATGGTTGCGACGCCCCAAAACTGTCTTCTTGGGCAAAAGCCTCATTGCCAGTATGGCAGTAGCCACGTCCAATGAGGGAGCCACTGCTATATCAGATGGGATGGACTAATTGTGTATTGACAGCACTTTGGTGACACTGGAAGCAATCAGAGAGGAGTTGTGAGAGCTGATGCTGCTTCAATGGAGTGTGACAAGGGGAGGCGCAGGTCACATGACACAGTCCATAAAGTAAAGCAGCACCAGCAACAACTCAAAGAGGGCCGTACATATGGGGCAGGCATAGCTGATTACTGTTCTGCACATTTCAACAGCCATACAAAAGCCTTGGATGTGACACATTGAGCAAAGTGATATGAGAATTTGGCCAAAACTGCATATTTGCCCAACAGACCAGTATTCAAAGCATATGCTCTATTGCTTGAAACAAATGTATTAAACATGCTGATGTATTTGTAAAAGGTATATTTGATGTTTATTTGTCAGTTTAGAAGTGATATATGAAAAAGAGATTAATTTAATGTGACGTAAATGGTCATATTTATGGAAAGTACATTTTAATTGTAGTCTGTGGTGTTTGGCATTACAGTTGTTCTCAATTGCTAAAACACAATTTTCTGAAACCTTGCTCCATTTCCTGAAAACATTAAACACAAAAACCTCATCTTCAAGCACTATTTACAAAACCTCTGACTCCTCTCGCAAAATGAAACATTCGCCCTCAAAACAGTTTTACCTGTGTTCAAAATCAAACACTGCTCTCAAATCATAAACAAAGTGATCAAAATGATAAACACTCTCAAGCAGTCAGTAAACAATACACCGAAAAATAGAAAACACATTGTTCAAAACATACAGTTCTCAGGGAGAAGTACATTTTTAATCTCAAAACAAATTTCATGTTTTTCCGTCATTGTCTTTTGATGAACGAAAAACATGTACTGTAGACAATCTGGATTACAGTAAATGTTTCTGAATGTACACTTACTGGCACATACTGAGCTCGCAGTTCTTTCACCCTTGGTGAGTTGCGCTCAAAAGGTACTCTGTGTACTTGTTTCATTCCCATCCTGTTACGACGGAGGACACGGTCAATTGTGGAAATCCTCACACTGTCGATTCCCTGGAAGTGTGTGTTGTCTTGTATCACTCGTTCCTGGATTTCTCTGAGTCGTATTGCATTATCTTGAAGGACCATGCCAACTATAACGGCCTCTTGCTCCCCAGTGAATATAGCTGTCCTTCCACCTGCATGTGGCAGCCTTGCAATTCTACAAAAAAGTAGTTGTGCAGTTACAAAACATATTCATGCAGTACAATACATACAGTGATTCACTTTACAAATGTCTATTGAAACAGCTGCATATAGTGTAGTACAGTGTCGTATATGATGAATGGTGGCAAACTATCGCTGTCAACAAAAGGAGTCGGCTCATACTGAACATTGATCATAAGGTTTATTTAGACCACAAGCTTCAGCATGAGTTTACAGACACACGTGTAGTCCGGAGAGCAGTGTCGTCCAATTCTAATGTCTGCTCTGTCCTATCTTCTTCGTGTACCCCTATTTATAACCAATGCAACAAGATGGGCTCCCTCTTCTGGCCAGTTTTACAATACACTTCCTGTCTATTATACTAACCGTTGTATTTTGATACAAACATAACCAATATTCCATTTCGTCATGAAAAACATTTAACAAAGACATAATTCTAATACACTACATATTCCCCCCTTCGAGACAAAACTAAAAAGTCTCGACAACAATAGGATTATGACCAGTAACAATTTATCTTATTGAGTATCTTTAACCTTAAACCAAAAAACATTCTTCTCTAGAGTGTAAATACCTTACTATGACATATGAACAACTGTTTATGAAGTATGAACACATTACTATGAATTATGAATAACTCTTTATGGAGTGTAAATACATTACTATGAATTATGAATATATCTCTATGGAGTGTGAGAGCGAAAAACTGTCCAGCAGCCATCCATCCATATCAATCAAGACAGTAAAATTCTCTCACCGTCCCTCTGCCCCAGGCAACCACCGTCGGTACTCCAGATAACCTCATAACTCATGTAAATGCATTTGAAACTATGATGTAATTAAATACCCATGTAAACAAAATCCTATCCATAAATATCCACTCTCAGGCTGGTCAACCCCCATAGGACCTGAAAGGGAATCTCTCCCTGCTTAAACCTTCTGTCCCTAACCCCATCGAAATAAACAAAAGCATCTACGATCCTCATCTGCATTCAATAACATCAAACATAATTCTACTAAAATCAATACCTAAGAATATGACACAATTATGTATTACACATGTCTATATTTCATTGCAGACACTGGAATGTAGTCCACTACACTTCATCTCCCTGTAATGTCCTCTTCCAATGGACTTGTTGATGATGGAATCAGCCACACCCTCCTTGTTTCATCTCCTCCAGTCATATTGTCTTTGTTTGAGTATTCCAATCTCCACATGTTCTCCCAAATGCCTCTGGAAGAAAAAGAAAAAGACCAAACAGTATCTTTCCCAAAAAACACTTTCAAATTAAACATCACTATCCACTAAGACTATAAAACTGATATATAAATGATGCATGAATCACATAAACCCATTAACCATATTCCCCCCTTGATTCATAAATCATACTAAAAATCACACTAATATTGAAAAAAAAACATTGTAAAATGATCAAATAATCAAAAAGGATATTTATCCATCAGTAGTCCATCTAGATCCCCTCGTCCATCTTCGTCCAGATCAGGAACAATCAACAACGGCATCTGAGTGTTGTCTCCAGGCATCACAACACCAACCCATCTTAATATCATAGCTTTTGCAAAGGTCAGTAACAAAGTACAAAAGCAAAACATGACACACAACGCTATCAGAGCAGCGATTAAAATCTGCACCATCACTGCCCCTATTGGACCTAACTGATCTTGCAACCAAGACTTCGCTGACCATCCAGCTTTCTCAGATCTCCCAAAAGCATCCCTTATATTCTTTCAAAGCATCTATAACACTCGTGATATTATCGGAACTATCTGGAATCAAAGTATAACTAATATTTATATTATCTTCCCAAATGTTACACCATACCATGAATGAAGTCCCCCCTTCTCCCTTAAACTTATTCTTCAATGATAGGCTTGAAGACTATGACATGTCGCCATGTGTCTGCTAAATGACTAAAATGTAAATGTAATGTCACCCTTCTAACCCTAGATTTAGCTGTGTCCAATGCTATCCCTCTTATAATGGTAAAACCTCATATGGAAGCTTCAACGTTGACCTGTAACAACATCCTATCCCCATAGGGTAAGAATATACTCTATCATAATTTCCCCTTATCCTCTAAAATTCCCATAGTCACATTGTCAGTCAAAAGCTAATCTTTTAACCATCAAAGTCCTGCTCTTCTTACTACCTGATATATAAAAAGTAACCTATTATTTGTCATTACTACCCTTAAGGTCATGCTTATCCAAATTTATCATACAACATCACCCTGATCTTTCCCATAAACATACCCCTTACCTCATATGTTTTTATTAGAGCAAAAACAACTTTTATCCCTCAATATTTCACCTGAATACTTCAGAGTTTGCAATTACCTGATTTTACTTTCCCTCTAACCAATGCTCATAGGGTAATCCCTTCACCCAAGAACACTTAAACCCTACTGTTTTGACAACAACATTATTTTATCTGTCAATGACTGTTGCCAATTCCACAGTTATGACAAAGCTCAAAACTGACCACACCTGACAGAGGCTGCGCAACCGTCTAACAGGTCCGGGATGGAATTCCCAACAGACATGGACCCTCAAGATTCCTCACTGACCCTACAGAATGAGTTAATCTATCTCTAATTTCCACAACAGAGGAACGAGCAGCACTGATCAGATGCCCCCCCCCTCTGTCATCAAAATCAAAAGACCTCATCCTGCAGCTTCCATGACGAATCTCTCTTCTCCACTTCAGATTAATCCATATTGTTTCTATTAATATCGGCTCTCCTTTTTAACCCTATTCGTAATAACTTAAACCCCTGAGTCTCTCTTGCTGCCTCCTTTAATTTCAGAAAAGTTGTTGTCATCCTTCCTCCATTTGCTATTACCATCGTATCATTAATCCCTTCCCAAAGTTACCCATTAACGTCGTTGATTTAGTTGATGAATTAAAACCCTTAATTCCCTCTAGTGGGAAACTACCAACATCCTATTCGATTATTCCCCTGTTGGAGTGACTACTGTAATAAACTTATCCTTAACTCCCTCTGTGACTGTGGAAAGTTTTACAGACTTCAAATCTTCCATTATAAGCATCACCTTACAAATTACATAGCCCTTTAACCAATAATTCTTAACCGGAACAACTTCTAATGCTTGCACTAGATAAGTACACATATTCTCCCTGATCTTTATCTGTAACCTTACGCAAAATAATCCCTTATTTGAGTAGGTGCAACAGCTCCTACTTCTGATCCTGCTAACAATACTTATCCTCCCTAATTATCTCTCTCTCTCTCTCTCTCTGTGAAAGAACAGTTATCATCCTAAATGGCATATTATAATTATTATTCTCCTAACCCTCATACCAGTATTTTCCCCCTATAATTGATGCTGGACCCTTAATCAAATGCGCTATATTTATGGCTTTAATAACCATCAATGTTGAAAGAGTTAAATTGCTTCTCCCTGTTGTTCTAATAGACTGAAGTGTTAATGTCCTTATTTACTCCTAGTTTTCCCCCAAGACTTTGAACTCCTTCCTTGTACTTCCATCCATCACCACTAGTGTCACTTTTTCCCCCTTTCAGTTCTACCTCTAAACTTTAAACCTCCTGATTATAACAAAATACACCTATAATGACCTTGATCTCCCTACTGGAAACTGTAAATATAGATACTCAATCACCCTCAAATCATTCAGCAACACATACTTTCTCAATGCATCTGCTCCTAACCGATTTAAACTCCTACCATATCTTCCCACTAAACTTTAAAATGTCCTTCCTCACTGTTCTCTCTCTGTCTTACTACTAACTTTGAAACTTAGCTTACTGTCTCAGAGTCCCTTCAACCTAGCCTACCCCTAACTTATTTTAATCTAATCTTTTCTCTCATAACATTTAAAACCTTTTCCCCTGATCTATTGACAAAATCTCTTACCACCAAATTTTTGGAATATGTGATTGGGAAAATTCCCCACCTGCTTCTGACTCATTACACACAGACTTGGCAAAAACCCGACTAAACACCTTTTAGCCTAACCTCAAATCTCTTAATGTAAGAATGTAACCCAGAATAAACAGTCACCCCTATTAACTTTTTCCCAAACAGATTGTCTAACAGGCAATCTAATACATTATCATCCTTCCTATGATATTTATCTTTTAAGCAAATGACTCCCCAAAAACCCTACTTTTTAAAATAGTCTACCAGACAGTCAGTCGTCTATTGTGCCTCTGATTGAATACTTCAATTTACACCATGCATCTCTTCCACACAATGTCATTGGTATATTGTCTCTTTTAATTCCTATTTGACTTCTATAGCAGAGCTCAATTGATTCCCTAAGAGTATTTAAACTGTTTTACTACCTCAAATCCCTATCCTATTTAGTTTACCTTACAGAGTGATATGTTTAACCTCTTTAGACTGAACCCAGATAAGTTTTCCCCTATTCACTATCACTTCTAATGGCCGGTGGTTTCAACTGTTAGCTATTTTCTCTTCTTCTCTAATCGAGGCTCTCAGCAATGCACCCCTTCCGGATATTCTCGGCACTCTAGAATATTTAGTGTTCACCTGAAGCACAGGTGATCTTCACTTGCTCGTTGATCTTCCTCTGTTTCTTCTTCTCCAATTCTGTGTCTGTCCAGAAACTGACCGTCGATATGGAACATCTGGTCCCCCCTTGGTTGGTACAAGTGCATTTGATATTCTTCAGTTGAAACTGTAACAGTGATTGTTGATTTGGTTCCCTCTGATTCTTCATAACCAAACTTATTTTCTCCTTCTCCAACTCTTGGGATTATTTTCTCAGCAGGTTCTCTTGGTCCTGTTCCTTCTCGTCGTTGACATATCAGTATTCTTCAAAAGGTTATCTTCTAAGTTCTGTTCTTGAAATATCATCTTCATCATCCTCTTCACGTTCCAGACATCTCCTATTGTTGGGATCCTTTTCTTCATCAGTTTTTCTTCTCTTCATCTTCATCTTTCTGAACCTCCTTCTCTTCGTTTCCAGACATGTCGGTTCTTCTTACTTCTGGAATTTTGAATTCATCTTCATCGTCGTTTCTGCTCGTATTCGTCTTCATCTCTGATGCCATAATCACCCTGCTGGATGATGTCTTTCTGCTGAATCCATGTGTGAGAAAGGGGTACTAACTTCTGCCATTAGTCTCTCCTAACACTAGTCTACTTTGATTAAAAAATGACTATTTTAATCAATTTCCCCCTATATCAAGCCTTTATATATTCCTTTATTGTGAACTATCCTATTTTAGACTATTTAAGTTATAGACTTCCCCCTGTAATTCTTAATATAATCTAACAACTCCAAATAAATCCAAATAAGTCAATTAAAAATCATGAATAATTAAAACCAATTTTTATTCCTATATCCTATGTCACCACCTTATCCATTAGTGTTGAGTATATTACCACAGCCCATCAACTGCCAGTAAATGCAAGTTAGTCATCTTCAGACTAAAATACCCCTAAACAAAAGCCTTTAACCCCTTGCTCTATAACCCCTAATTATCATAAATTTAAAGAATAATGTCAGTACCTGATTTCCAATCGAACTGCAATCCAGCCCAGTGATGCACATAGCCTCCAAAATGTAACTTTTATTGAAATAGACTTTGCCAAGCCCCTGTAAAATCGTCATAACATCACATATCCTGTTAGGGAAAGATCTTGTAACCATAATCAGTACCAAACCCTTTTTGACTTGATCCTCTGCCACGTGACGTGATCACTTCCTGTATCTCCTCGCTCCTCTCGCTTAGCGTTCCTCTCATATGACAGAAGAACAAAGACACAACATAACATTTTAGTCGTTAATGCAGTCACTGAGTATCTCCAACCATTCAATATTCGTTTGTTCTATATTATTCACTCTAAGACTAAACTCAGAATTAAATAAATCGCTCAAAAAACCTTTTTATTTTTTATTTTAATCCGTTATTTAATTCTTTAATTAAATGTATTATAATCCGCTACCATATATCTAATTTATAAAAATTCAATAGGCTACAAAGCAAGTTTCATCTTCAACCAATCTTTAAACTAGAATACTCGTGCTAAAATCTCTCTGTCTGTGTGTTTCTCCGTCTCCCTGCAGCCCCCATGTGTTGTTTTGCAGAATCCCACGCATGCGCAAATATCATTTATTACATAAATCGCTCCAAAAACATTTCATTTAATCTTAATCGTCTTATTTTAATTAATTATACTCCGTCAACATATATTTGATCTATAAATGTACTACATCTCGCCAAATAGTTTAACGTTCACATAACAGTTACTTTAACGATTTTAAAAGAGTCGTGTTCACCTCTCTCTTCCGGTAGCCCTTAAACCCCTGAAAAAAGAAACCCAAACAAACATATGACTTTACTGGCCACCATTTTGTTCCGTCGCCTCAGCACGACCGCATGTCGTAGCTCTCGCCTGGTAAAATCACACGCATGCGCACATCCAATCAAAACCACATTTTCACCTCCACGAAACGGATACCAGTCCAGCTGTACCTTTCGTTCCCCTCCTAGTCAAACAACATGTAACAGCGCTCACAAAACATACAACCTGACTTACAGACAGTGACAAGTTTAAGAGACTTTTACTCCATCGCAATGGAATCTCTAAGGATACGTTAGCATGTAGCACGCAACACAATTAGCCTGTAGCATAGCCTAAGGTACACCGTGACACAAAACACAATTAGCACTAGCATCCACCTCAGCTACCATGATGTAGCATGATTCACACTTTAGCCTTACAAAAATTAGCCTTTAGCCTTAAGCATTAGCATTTCACCACGATGTACCACGTGACCCGAACCATACAATCAAGCCTTAGCAACGAGGCACCACGTGGCCTGAAACAATCCAGCCTTAGCTTCAGCCTCTAGCCAACAGCGGCCTACTACACAAATCAATATCCTGCACCGTGGCCAAATAAATAATCGTCCAATTCGCTCCCCGTCTAACTTTATGCTGCCTTGAAAGATGAATCTCATATCAAGCGGTTATCCCCAAACCAATTTCCCGTCGACCAGAGGAGGAGTATAACATAGCTACACCAATTCACTTCATAATTCCCGCTTAAGAAATCAACCTGATTCAGTCTAACTAAGCCCAGGATTTGTAGCCCACTTAATAATAATAATAATTATTATTACAAGTCGCCTCGTTTCGAGGTCTTTTCCGTATTCCCGGTGCCCTAATTATGCAGATATCTCCCAACATTATTCTCTACCAATCCATTTGTACAATCCATTGTTGTAAACAGCGTTTACACATCAACCAAATTTAAAATATTTTCGTTCAGACTCCCAGTTAACAGCCATAACGCCACCTGAGGCCAGGTTATAATGGAACATCTCCTCAATGTACACAAGTCATATCCAATCTAACAAACTCCGAAGCGATAAGGACACTCACCCTTTTTCGGCCATGCTTCAGAGAGAGTTAGGCCGGCGGTTGACTGAAACAAAGAAGAGACGCAAACCCAAGCCCCACGTTGGGCGCCATTATGTCGTATATGATGAATGGTGGCAACTATCGCTGTCAACAAAAGGAGTCGGCTCATACTGAACATTGATCATAAGGTTTTATTTAGACCACAAGCTTCAGCATGAGGTTTACAGACACACGTGTAGTCCGGAGAGGCAGTGTCGTCCAATTCTAATGTCTGCTCTGTCCTATCTTCTTCGTGTACCCCTATTTATAACCAATGCAACAAGATGGGCTCCCTCTTCTGGCCAGTTTTACAATACACTTCCTGTCTATTATACTAACCGTTGTATTTTGATACAAACATAACCAATATTCCATTTCGTCATGAAAAAACATTTAACAAAGACATAATTCTAATACACTACAACAGTAAATTTGCAATTACAAAAATACAGTAGTACACTGTACCTGTTCTCTTCTCTGAATGTCCTTACTATGGTGGACACAGAAAATCGGCTCAAAAGTCCTGCTTCCCTCATTGTCAGTCCATGGACAAGAACGTGGTCTATGACTGTTGCTCGAATTTCATCAGATATTTCCACTATTTGTCTTCCTCTTCGTCCTCCTCTTCCTCTTTCTTGCCCTCCTCCTCCTCCTCTTCCTCCTCATCGCCCACCTGGCATACGCACTCGTCCTCGTCCTCTCACATGGTTTCTTCTATCCATTCTCAGACTTTCTCCTTCCCACCTTCAATAACCTGTTTGCTCTCTGAACTGGCTTATAATGGTTGTGTCGCATCATTTGAAACAGGTTAAATCCATTTTGAGTGGTTGTGTTCAATCAATGACATGTGTTCTCTATTTGTATTTGATTGTTGCCTCTTGTGTTTACCAGTATGGATGACATGTGCATTAGAGTGCAGAATGTGTTTGGAGAATGAGAACGTGTTTAGAGTTTTGCTGAAAAGTCTAAGTGAGATCTGCATATTGTGTTTTACCATGTGAAATGGTTTAAGGTATTGACAACAGACTGCATAATTAGCTAAATGAGTCCAGGCAACTGAGAACTTTGTTCAGCCAATGGGTTTTAGTGTTTTAGCAATTGAGAAAAACTGTAATGCCACAGGGGGGCAACAGTGTCCAACTGATCAGGGAAACCCAGTTGGCAGGACGTTAATGCCACAGGGGGGCAACAGTGTCCAACTGTGATCAGGGAAACCCAGTTGGCAGGACGTTAATGCCCTGGCATTTGCTGCCCAGTAATAATGCTTAAAGATGGGGAGGCCTAAGACGCCACTTTCCTTGGGCTTTTGCAAGTGGGCTTTACGAATACGATGGTTTTTGTAACCCCAGACAAATGACAAGATTGCCGAGTCCAAAGTCTTAAAAAAATGACGAGGTAAGACAAATAGGAAGATTCTGGAAAAGATAAAGTGGAACAAAGTGAAAATGTAAAGTTTCCATCAACCTGGGTGCAATGTAGACATCAAAGAATGGTGCAGTTCGTGGTAGAGTAGTGGGTGAAACCATTCACTTCAGGAAAAGGGGTGATATAAATAAAGTTTCCTTTAATTTTGTGTTACTGAATTCATAAAAATATTTGCTGCCATTGTAGTAAGGTTGGTAATGCGAGAGGTCTTCGGACTTAGCATTTTTTGTACTATTTTCTTTTGAAAGAACAACTAGTGGGTTTGGAGTGCCTCTCCCCTATTTGGGAAGTTGGTCTGCCCGCTCCTCAGTCTGAGAGAGATATTCTGAGAGCAGGTTCGTGTTCCTCTGGATATAAAAACGGTTTAAAGCTGTATAACATAAGTGTTGTTGGAAAACTGGTTCATATATCCTAAAGTCAATAGCAAATGTGGCTATGTATATATTTATTTTGCCGTTAATGTATTGAAGACCTATTTCATGCAGGTGAACCACGTTTTTGCTGGCTTAGCTAGCCATGTTAATGATGAGCTAACTAGCACTGTTGGTCACTGCACTACAACGTCACGCTAGCTATTGCCAGCAGGTGACTTATGAAACTAAGTGAATGTTTATTTTCTTACTACCTTAAAAGGTTTATATAAAAGGGTTGTACTTGTGCTCTGTATTTATGGATTAATATTACTTCACATTGAGGGTATGTATCACTACTGTTGCTCCTATCTAAAATATATATTGTGTCCTACCTAACCAGTGAACGTGAGGCTGTGACCGTCCTGTCAATGCCTGTCATCACTGTTTGATATATTTTACTGCAGGTGTGGTTTTCTATATTTTTTTGTTATTTTCTAAACACAACGCATGTACACTATACGATCACTTTGTGGATTCAGTCTGAGAGAGATATTCTGAGAGCAGTGAACGTGTGGATGTGACCGTCCTGTCAATGCCTGTCATCACTGTTTGATATATTTTACTGCAGATAAAACCCGAGTCAACCTGAAGTGTGGGTGTCCATGTGCCTTTCTTCTGGGGGGATATGTGAAGTTGGTTACAAAAGGAACCTGGGAAGAGAAACCATTTTTATGGCATTAATGCGCCCCATCATAGAAAGAGGCAATATTCCCCAGCTCTCTATGTTTTGTTTTAGCTTTGCAACCAGATCACTGTAGTTAAGCTTGAAGATAAACTTTGGGTTTCTAGGTATGTTTAGTCCCAGGTAAGTTAAGTGATCATGCACCACTTTAAATGGTATCCGCTCTAGCTCACTTGTTGTACAATTATCTGAGATACACATGAGGTCACTTTTTCCCCAATGTATTGAATTTCCCAGATAGTTTGCCAAATGAATTGATTAAGGCTATTAGGTTAGGGACAGAGGCTACTGGGTCTGAGAGGTATAAAAGCACATCGTCTGCATATAACGAAATGATGCTTTCTATGTTTCCTACTTTAAGACCTTGGATATTAGGATGATCCCTTATTTGTATCGCCAGGGGTTCAAGGGAGACAGCGAAGAGCAGAGGACTGAGTGGGCAACCCTGCTGGACAGATCTAGGTAGTTCAAAGGGACTGTGTGTGGTGTGTCCAGTGTGTGTGTGTCCAGTGTGTGTGTGTCCAGTGTGTGTGTGTCCAGTGTGTGTCCAGTGTGTGTGTGTCTGTGTCCAGTGTGTGTGTGTGTGTCCAGTGTGAGTGTGTGTGTGTCCAGTGTGTGTGTGTGTGTGTGTGTGTGTGTCCAGTGTGTGTCCAGTGTGTGTGTGTCCAGTGTGTGTGTGTGTGTCAGTGTTACCATGGTTATTATTTACAGGGACACTGAGGAGTCAACATCATAAACCCTAAACCCTGGATAGAGGGGCTCAGTGAATGTGGAGTGGAATGTGATCAGGTGGGTCAGTGTGTCAGAGGAGACTCTGTAGAAGGACAGAGTGCCGGCTGGCCAGTCCAGATACACTCCTACTCTGTGGGAGCTGGAGGAGGGGACGTCTATGGTAGTGGACTTATTATTGTGACAGGCAGAGTAACTGTTGCCAGAGCAGATCAGACTCCAGGACTTGTCATTGTATCCAATCACACAGTCATTACCCCCTCCTCTCCTGCTGATTCCTTTATATGCCACTCCTATATCAGCCCATCTCCCACTCCACTCTACCTCCCAGTAACAGCGCCCAGTCACACCCTCTCTACACAGCACCTGTGGACAGAACTCAAATATCTCTGGAAGATAATGAAACGGCTGCACCTCTCTCCTCCATGTCACCTTTCTGTTCTCCTCAGACAGAGAGAGGAATCTGTTTACTGTGTTTAGGTCCAGTGTGAGATCACAGACATCTGATGGATGAAACCAGACACAATATTAGAAATCATCATCATTCACATTAGAATGTTAACTCACTTTTCACTAATTAATTTAATGTAGATGTTTCTAGGTATCAAAAGGAGAAGTTAAGGTAACTTGAGACTTGTTGAATGATCATATGTTATACTGTATGGTAATATAAAACACACTTATTCACATTAATTACACACACACACATCCTGAACACACACACATACACACACACACACACTGGACACACACAAACACACACACACACACACATCCTGAACAAACACACACACACATACTGAACACACACACACAAACACACACATCCTGAACACACACACACCCACACCTGTATGCATGCAAGCATGAAAACACACACACACACTGAACACACACACACACACACACACACACACACACACACTGGACACACACACACACACACTGGACACACACACACACAAACACATCCTGAACACACACACACACACACACACACACACACACTGAACACACACACACATCCTGAACACACACACACACACACACCTGTATGCATGCAAGCATGAAAACACACACACACTGAACACACACACACACACCACACACACACACACACACTGGACACACACACACAGACACTGGACACACACACACACACACAAAACACATCCTGAACACACACACACACACACACACACACACACACACACACACACACACACACACTGAACACACACACACACAAACACACACATCCTGAAAACCACCACACACACACACACACACACACATCCTGAACACACACACACACACACACACCCTGAACACACAAAACACATTTCTAATGTAACAGGAACACACCACACACAGGACACACACATTGACAAGGCAAACTCTTTGTAAACTTTGGTGTCCCTGATTTGTGCTTCTGTAGAACTACAGCTGATATTTAATATGACCAAGTAAGTAATGATGGTGGTCTTTGACTTTGACTTCACTTGAATTAAGACTTATTCTTCGTCATATACTTCACAGCAGTCAACACTGACATTTTCTAAGTCCAGGTTTTCATTGTGTTCTCTCCACCATGTTCCACCACTGTAGCGGTAAGCAGAAGAACAGACAGTCATTGAGGGATACACCT
>CM072257.1:1612294-1667888 GCA_036851935.1 Coregonus suidteri | reverse complement strand
CAAAACCACAACACACACACAAAAAACACAAAAACACCAAACACACACAACAAAACACTGAAACCCACAACAAAACCTGAACACACACAACAACACACACACACCCCAAAAAAACACACACAACAAACACACAAACAACACACACCCACACCTTAACCACACCACCAATAACCCAAACACCACACACAAGAACCCCCAACACCACAAACAACACATTGTCAAAGCAACTCTTTGTAACTTTGGTGTCCGATTTGTTCTGTAGAATACAGCTGATATTTAATATGACCAGTAAATAATGATGGTGGTCTTTACTTGACTTACTTTAATTAAATTATTTTTATAATTTTTTCCCGCATCAAAAACCCCACTTTTTTTAGGGCCAGGTTCATTTGTTCTCTCCCCATGTTTCCCCCGTACGGAAGCGAAGAAAAAGCGTCATTGAGGTAAAACCCCAATCACAAAACACACAACCACCCACCCCACACACACACAAACACACACACACAAACACACACACAAAAACAAAACACAAAACAAAAACCCCGACACACACAAACCCCACAAACACCCCCAACACACACCAACACAAACAACCAACCCCCACAACAAACACACCACACACCAAAACCCAAACAAAACACTGGCCAAACACACAAACCCCATGGGACACTTTCACCCCCAAAAGGAAAAAACCAAAAAAAATGGGAAAAAACAACAACAAAAAAATGGTTTGGAAAAAAAAGGGGGTTTGGGCCAAAGGGGGGTGTCCAGTGGTGTTTTGTGTGGCCGTGGTGTGTGTTTTTTCCAAATTTTGGTTTGTGTCCGGGGTTTTGTGTGTCGGGGTTGTTGTTTGTGTGTGTCCGTGTGTGTTTGTCAGTGTGTGTGTGTGTGGGGTTCAAATGTGGGGTGGGTGGGGGTGTTTTAAGGTGTGGGGGTTTTTGGTTGTGTTGTTAGTGTGTGTGTTTTGTGTGTTTGTGTTGTGTTGTGTTGTGTGTTTGGTGTGTCAGTGTGTGTTGGGGTTTTGGTAGGGGTTTTGGTTTGGTTTGTGTGTGGTGGTGTCCCGTGTTTTGGTGTGGTTTTTTGGGTGGTGTGTGTGTGGTGTTGTGTTTTGGGTGTGGTGTCCTTTGTGTGTGTGTCCAGTGTGTTGTGTATGTCTGTTTTGTTTTTGCCAGTGTTTTTGTTTTGGTCCGTGTGTGTTTTGTGTGTGTGTGTGTGCGTCCTTTGGGGTGTGTGTGTGTCCTTTGGGGTGTTTTGTGTCCATTGTGTGTGTTGTGGGGTGTGTTCCAGTGTGTGTGGTGCCCAATGTGTGTACTGATACCGTGCAAAAACAAAACACCCCGGGACACACACACACCCATTTGTAAAACCCCAAACACACCTCCCCCTTACCCACCAAAAAACCCCAAAACACCACACACCCCCACACCACACCCAAACACAAACCACAAAACCACACAACACCCCTTGGACACACAAACCCCCCACCATACACACACCACCCCAAAAACACCTTTACACACCACACACTGCACACACCGACACACACACACACCACACAACCCCCAAAACCCACACACACCCCAACACACACACACACACACACACAAACACACATTTTGGACACACACACACCTGGACACACACACCTGTACACACCCCCAACACAACCCACGGGACACAAACACACCCCACCCACACACTGGACACACACACATCTTTATATAACTTGCCCAAAGTGGTGGTAAAGAATTTTTTTCTTAACTACCTGAAAAACCCCCCCAAACCTGTTTTATATGAACATTGCAAAAACCTCTCATACTTGATTTTCTCCGTCTGCAGTGGGGGTCCCCCAGTCCGGGCAAAAGAAACTGACCCCCTGACCCTCCTGGGTGTTTTGTAGTCAGGCCCCGGCCTCTCTCAGGTGTGGGGGGTTTGACTTCAGACTAGCCCAGAGAAGCACACCCTTTCCCTCTGGGGACTAACACCGGGAACAGCCGGGCAAAAGTCAAATCTTTTAAAAACCCACTGCTTTTTTGGTGGTAAAATTTTGGGGGCCCGTTTTATTTTTGTTAAACCTTTTTGCAGATTTTCCGGGGTCCTGAAACCCTCCTATCTATTCAAAATAAAATGTATCATTATTAGAAATGAAAAAATTAAATCAAAGTATTGCTTGTAGAGGAAAAATTTTTGCCCAAATTTTTGGGTTTGACTGACCAAATTTTTTAAAAAAGGCATTACCCTTCAAAAGACGACAGTGGGGGATCAGATTTGGGTTTTATTGATAACCAGTCCAAAACCATATCAAAGTTTAAGGTGAAGTTTACTTTTAAATGTGGCTCTATACTCCAAAATTTGGGTTTTTTGGGGATAAAATGTTTCTATGAGGGGGGACAGTATAAATGTCCCTTTTATTTGGGGGTTATTTTTATCCCGGGTTTTTTAAACATTTAGAAATAAAAGAAATTTATGTATCAGTCCCCCCTTTTGGGGAAAAAGGTCTAAGTTTTCAAACCCTTTTTTCACTTTTAGTTTTTAAAGTAGTAAAAAGGGTTGAGTATTTGGCCCCAAACCCCCTTTGTTGCTTTGCAGTTTGTTTTGGTTGGGGTTTTTTGGGTTTTATGTTTTTTTTCCAAATAGTAACTGAAGGGTGGATGAGGACTGGGAAAATTTTCGGTCAAAGTGGTAATAAATTTTTCTAAACACTCAAATAAACCCTGATGATCCCTTAAATTAAAAAAATCAGAATAAATCATAAATAATAAGGAGGGGGAAAAATTTTACAGACCCTACAAACAAAACTTTCTAACCTCTCACCATTACCAACCCCAGGGGTCGATACTTGTTCCTCTGAAAATTTCCCTCATTCACCCTCTTTCCCACGATTCTTTCCCTGATTTTTCCCATAATCATAGAAACCCCCAAAATGAATGTAGAAGTTTTCAGAAAAAATCTTCTTTTTTTACTGAAAATCCCGGTGAAGTGACCCCCAAAAAGGGAAGGGGAAATTATTCACCATTCATTTTTTCTTTTGGGGAAAAAAATCCCCAAAAACAAAACCCAAAGAAAACCCTGAAAAAGGCATTCAACAAGTTTGAAAGAAACACAAGTTTTATGTAATCCTGCAGGAAAGGGAATAGGGGGCCAAAATAAAAACATTTCTGCAAAATAAATTTGTCCAAAGAATTACCCCTTTTTAAAATGGGAGAATGGACACATAAATTGTTTTCTTTTCCCTAAACGGGAAAACAATATATTAAAAAAACCCTCCCAAAAAAAAGGTGTTAAAAACGGTTTGCCAAATATGAAACTTATACTAAAACCCAAAAATTTTTGGGAAACATGCCCCAAAATGTAAAACTGAAAAACTTCACTGCCCAAAAAACCACATAGGGTGGGGACTATGGTGCCTTTAAAAAACATGTGCTTTTGGTGAACGTTATCCCTTTTTTGACCAACTCAGAATCTGACCTCAGAGTCCCATTTTACAGGGGGGGTTCCCCGTCCCGCAAAAGAGCACTTTCCCCCCTGAACCCTTTCCCGGTCATTTTATTTAATCCAGCTTCTCAGGTGTGGGGGGGTTTTGACAAAAAGAGCTGAGCCCAAGAAGCAAGCCCTTCCCGGGTGACCCCCAAAACAGCCTGACACCGCAAGAGTAAATCTTTAAAAAAACCACACTGCTTTTCCCTTTTGGTGGTAAAAATATTTTGGCAATATTTTTTTTTTTAAACATATTCAGATTAGGGGCCCCTAAAAAACCTCCCAAATTCTATTCAAAAATTAAATTTTCCATTATTTAAAAAATTATAAAATTATTCCCTTGTGATAAAAAAATTTTTGTCCCAAAAAAATTTTGAGTAGACGAAAAGACCTTTTAAAAAGCAGTACCCAGTCAAAACAGCCAGTGAGGTATCAGTTTTAGATTGACTTTTTTGGATTTTAGCCCCCCCTTTTGAAGAAGTAAAAAGTTTCTGCCCAAATTCACTTATAGTGTATTAAAGTATCAAATTTAGTATTTGGTCCCAAACTCGTTGGTTGCATTTTGGCAGTTTTGTTTTAGGTTGTGTTTGTGTTAGTTTTGTCCACTAGTAAACTGATGGTGGTATGATGACTGAGTATTTTCTTCTCTAAGTGAGTAGATAACATGTTTTCTAAACACTACTCATTAATCCTGAGAATGCCATGATTAATAAAAATCATGAATGATCATGAATAATAATGAGTGAGAAAGTTACGAGGCTACAACAAACATGCTTCTTTCACACCTTTACCAATAACAGAGGGGGGTATGATCCTTGTTCCTCGGTAGCTTTCTCATTCATCATCATTCACAGATTCATTTATTAATTATTCATAATCCATGGTAGCATCACATGAATGTAGAAGTGTTCAGAACATCTTCTATCTTACTGACAATACAAGTGAATTGACGCCAAAATGACAGGACATTATTCACCATTTCCGTTTCTATGGAAAAAAAATCATCCAAAACACAACCAAAAAAACTGAAAATTTTCAAAAATTTTGTAAATCACAACCCTTGATGAAAATTCCCTCCCGGTTTAAGGGAAATAGGGGGACCAAATACAAAACTTAAGACAAAATTTAAATTTTTCCGTTTACTTTTTGATTTTTAAAAGGGGGAGAACAAACATACATAAAGTGTTTTCATTTCAAAACGTAAAACAGGTAGGGAAATAAATCCCTAAAATTTAAAAGTGAAAATTCTGAAAGGGTTCCCAATATAAAACCCAATTTAAAATCCAAAATGTTTGGAGCACAGCACCAAATGAAAAACTGTGGGCTTCACTGTCCAAACACTATGGTGTGGACAAATGGGTGGCCTGGAAAACACTGTGGATCTGGTGAACATTTTATCACTTGTTGCCCAAACAACGGGAATACTGACCTCAGAGTCTCCAGTTTACAGTGGGGTTTCCCCCAAGCCCAGCAGAGAGCATTTCCTCCTGAACCTTCAGGTCATTTTTAAATCAGGTCCACTCTCCAGGTTTGTGGGGGGGTTTTTGTTTCAGAGCTGAGACCAGAAAAAAGCCACCCTTTCCCTTTCTGTGATTCCAAGCCCTGACAGCCTGAAAAGAGATCATCAATTTCACAAACACCTTTTAAAATTTAACACCATTAGTGTAGAAGGACAAGGGCCGATGAAATTTGGGTTTTTTTTCCCTTTTCAAAACCATATAAAATTCATTTTTCTTACCCTTTAAATTGAAAGGGTCATATTTTTATACAAATTTGGGAAACCCCAAGGGCACTGATTTCATTAGGTTTTTTCAATAAAATAAAATATATTATATACATATTAAAATTATTATTTCTCTAAACTAAATTTTCTTCCTGTTATTAGAAATTAAAATGTCATTGTATTACTCACAAGCAGCCCCGGGGCTTTGACTACGGCAGCAGCCTCAAAACCCCTTCCCTCGATTGGAGTTTTTCTTAGGTAAAAAAACACATCCGGGCTCCTTTTCTGAAGTCAGAAACACAAAACCAGAGCTGCCCCTTGTGCGGTGACGTTTGGTTTTTGAGAGACTTCCGGATCTCGGGTAGTTTTGGGGATCTCCTCCATTTAGAGAATGGATTTATTTTAAATTCAACGGGGAACAGTTTTGATGCCCTCTCGGGAAGGGATTCTCCCGGGTTTTCCCTCCTTGTTTGGACTTGACTTTTTTCTTAAAGGCTCTGGACTGCTTCTTGTCTTTGTCATTTAGATTTCGAAAGGTGCTTCTGTTTGGACTCCATGAGAACCCAGAAAAAAAACAAAAGGAACGGTCCAGGTTTCCCGTCTACTTTGTAAGGTTTTATCCACACCTTTTGTAGACAGTAATTTTTGAAACTGGGGTTTGGGGCCCAATTAGTTTCCTCTTTTGTTGTTGTAAATTAGAGAAACACTTTAAAACAGCACCCAAAACCCCTTTAAATGCTCAGAGGCAGGGAGCAGTAAAAACCTTGTCCGGGTAAAAGCACACTTTCCCTTTTTAAAGATCTTGTGCACAACCCTGATTAAAACTGAGGCATCTTGACATCAATGCCCACCTTTTTCCCAGGTCTTTTTTCATAAAAATAAATTTGGGCCCTTCATAAGCTTTTTTGAAAAGCCAGTTTTCCCCCAGGGGACAAAATTTCCTCTTTTTTCCCATTGTGGCCCCTGTCCCTTCTTTCCCAAGATACTTTTCATTCTTCTTTTTGGGTATAAAACCTCCCCCAAGGTGGGGGGAAATCCCCAGTCAGAGTTTTGGGGGCATCTCTTCTCTCTTATGTTTAAAGCATGTGCTCAAGGACCTATTGCGGAAACCCAAACAAAGACGGGAATGGGGCACATATTTTGGGGGCCCCTTTTGATGCCCTTTTTGGGGTGGGGGATTTTTCCCCTTCGGGCCAGGCCCCTCATCATTTGAACCCTTCCCCTTTAAGTACTCCTCCTTCTTGGGCCCTTTTAAACCCTCGAAAACCTCTGTCACCGGGCCCAACCACCCTGAAGGAATCTTTGGCTGTCTGCGGTGGGGGTTAGTTACCCAAGGAAGCAGGGGGAAAGGTTTTTTCCCCTTGATAAAATTTTGGGCCCAGCAAAAAACCCAAACTGGGGTTTTGACTCGGGTGACCTCACAAAGATCTTGTTTTTTTTGGAAGTCTGGGGGAAAGTGGGCACTCACCCCGACCATAAAAGTTTAAAAAATTTTGTACTTGTCGAAAGTTGGAATTCTTGATTTTTTGGGTTTCCTTTGGGAGAAAGTGTTGAAAAGTTCAAAAAAGTGTGTTTTTCCCTGTTTCAATCAGCTCCCGGAAAGGGTTAAAAAACAAATTGGACATCCCCGATTTGCTTTTCCCTTTAACCCAGTCCCCCGAATGAACTTCTGCACAGAACTGTTTTTTCCCAAACCACGACAACCCCCTTTTTCACACAGTTTTTGATAAGTTTTCTTGTCCATTAAGGGTCTGAAGAAGTTTCCTTTTCCTTTGACTGCAGTCCCCTGGGCTTTCTTGTTTCCTGGTTTTTGTCTCATCTGTCCCCAGCTCATGTTTTATTTTTGACCTCTCCTGTTCCAAACCCCCTGTAGGAACTCTGTGTAGATCTTTTTGAGAAGTTTGGGTTTTTCCCTTTTTTAGGCCCATCCCCTCAAAAACACATTGAAACTTCTTTTTCAGATTAGTTTTTAGTTTACGTTGGCAATCAAGCAAACTCATCTGAAAGAAAAAATTTCCCCAAGGGGGTTATATTTCTCCCGTTTAAAAAGCCCACAGTGGTCTAGGACTGTTATAACAAATTTTTTTAAATTTTACAAATTTATATTTGCTTTAAATGACTGTATAAATTGTGGGAAAAATTTTTTTATAAAGCATTACAGACTGGTTTTGATGATTAATTTTTATTTTTTCGTATTCTGATTTTGGGAAACATTTTTCTCTCTTCCCCTCTCTCTATTCTTCTTCCGGGAAAATTTTCCTCTCTCTCTCCCCGGTTTTTTCTCTCTCTTTCTCTCTCTCAAGGGTCACCACAACACATCCTTTTCTTAAAGGGTGCTACAAAATCATTGAGTTCACAGCTAAATTTGCTGTACTTTAGCTACAGCTTTTTAAAAGTTCTAAAACAGCATTTACATGAGGGAGACCCGCTTTTTACTTTTCTCCAGTGGTTTTCAGCAAACTCCTTCCCGGTTCTTTTCCTCAGGCTTTTCAGTTGGGTCTTTTAGAGCCCCCCCTCTGGGAAATGGGTCTCCTGCTTCCCTTCCCTCTTCCCCATCCACCACTTCCCTTTTCCCTTTTTCTGACTCCAAAACCTTCTGGGGTTCTGGACTAAGAAACCTCTTTAACATCTTTCCGCTCGTTCTTCACAAATGTTTAATATTCTCTTCAAGCAACTGAAAAAAATCAAATAAAAAAGTTAGGGAAGAATAAAAACTTTCTCTTAACCTTAAAGAATGATTGACAGGGCAAAATTTACTTGAGGGAAAAAAAACAATGTACATAACAGGAAACCACACATACACTGAATATGAGGGCCAGGTCTGTTTGATGACTCTGAAACTGACCACTGAGATCTCTGCTGACTCTGATCTCTCCTGTTTGGTTTCTGTGGAGCAAACATGAGTATTAACATCCTCCTCATACCCGGAGTGCACACACACCACACACCACACACACACAACACACACATACCACCCCTACACCATACACACATACACGACAGACACCATACACATACACAACACATCCACACAGGGAGGGAATGTTGTGTTAGGTTTAAAATAATTGTTTCAGACTACTCGTGATTGATGGAGGAAAAGTAGTAGCGCTATTGGGATTAGGAAAACAAACAAAAGAAATGGAAAATTGGAGAGGGAGAAATTACTAGAGACAGTGTTTTGTTTAACTCACTGGACCATGACCATGAGTCTTTCTTACCTTTGTTCACTAAAAAGTCTCCCTCTTCTGAAGTTTATATGGGGGTTATTGACCCTACACTTTTCACTCTTCATGGACAACACCGCTGGTTACAGGGGAGGCTGGTCTCCCTGCTTTGATTGGGCGCAATCACAACAGAGACAACCATTACGTCTCTCATCTAACTCTGAGCTCAGATTGGGAAACAAGAGTTTTCATTTTCCAAAACGCTTATATATTCATTTTCAGCAAATGTTTCGTAATTAGCTTTTTATTGTTTGAGACAAATTATGGAAGAGATTTGATGTGTTTTTTTTCTAAAAGATTCTAATCAATGGTATGTGGTTTGTCAATTACAGACATGTATTTGTTTAAAATTCTATCACTTGAATGGTTCATTTTCGAGAGAGACAATAATGCAAATGTTTTTTTTGCAAATCCAATAAATTCAGAACAAAGTGCACTACAAATACAAAGTTGCCAATGATCCCTTTGCATTGGATTTCAACAGTGGACGTATAAAAATTGCTTTCAAATGAAAACCGAGAATGACTGCATTAAAATATAGACAGTAGCCTATAGACCTTTTCAATCCTATTGAAATGTAGTCCATGTTCAATATATTTATTTTTATTTTACTACTTGTAGACTACTGTCTGCATTTGTGTCTCAATATATATTATATTCAAGATGGCGAAGTAGTGCAGTTTCTGTTTTTGTCGTGTGTCCTGTAAATATCCTGTAAATACCCTGTTTTTATTTTATTTTTCGTACATACTCCTATCAGACTTTTTCATCCCTTCTACAAAATATACTTTCCTGCAACCCCGCGCATCACTCTATGTGGAACTGATTCCTATTATTGACTTACCTTTTTATCTAGAATCTCCAGTTGAAACTAGCTAGCCATCTAACTAGCTACTTGCTATTAGCCACAGTTCGCGATATATCACGCAGAACATTGGATTTTTTTTCTTCTGCGGGATTAGTTCGAATCACTGGATTTAATCGCACCGGCTATTCGGCCAGTCTGCACTGCGCGAGTTATCGACCCAGAACACATCAGTTTTTCCGCCCCCGTAATCACTGAATCCCTGGACCTTTAACTCCGGATTCATTGCTTACCAGCGAGCTACAACAATACGTAACGCTGTGGTCTGGCTAATCATCCTCAGCTAAGCCCACCTCCCGACTATCTAACCTCTCTGTCAACCGGACTGGGACCACCTAGTGTTGACATGGAGCCCCGTCGATTCCCTCACACAGACTGGTCCTGTCCCGACGAAATCGTCTGAATATGTGGTTACACGTCGACCACGAAGATTCCATCTGCTAGTCCCCCCGGCCCGCTATCACAAACAAGTCACCTAGCCGTGGGCCTCTTACTCGCTAT
The DNA here is from genome assembly GCA_036851935.1 of Coregonus suidteri. Classification (NCBI taxonomy): domain Eukaryota; kingdom Metazoa; phylum Chordata; class Actinopteri; order Salmoniformes; family Salmonidae; genus Coregonus; species Coregonus suidteri. Next base: position 1,658,098 of record CM072257.1, on the reverse strand, counting down.
TGCTTTAGCGAGCCTCCGAACTAATCCTATTGTCGGTTCACCGGACCTTCTGAAACTCTCACTATACAAGCTGATTTCCTGCTGGACTGTTCCTTTTTACGGTACTACAGCCTGTTTATGTTTATCCTCAGCCGCAAACAATGGTTTATGCTTATTGTTGTTTTCGGTTATTTTCTAATTGTACTATTTTCCACTGTAGATCCCCCAGCCCAGCTAATCTGCCTTCGATTAGCTCCTTTGGGTCCACCCCTCCATACACGCTGAGACTGACTCAATTGGTGCCTCTCGTGGATACTATCTCTTTCATTGTTACCCCACGCTTAGGTTTACCTCCCGCTGTAACTCATATCCTATCCATATCCTTGTCTGTACATAATGCACTGAATCTTTTCTATAACACGCCGGAAATCTGCCCCCTTTATTCTATGTACACAACAACGCACCTATAAGTACCAGTTTCTTCAAGCCTTTAGCCGTAATCCTTATTTCTAGTCTCTCCTCTGTTTCCTCTGGTGTTGTAGAGGCTAACCCAGGCCTGCAACCCCTCAGTCTCACTCCTACTCCCCAGGCTCTAATCATTTGCTGACTTCTGTAATCGCAAAAGTCCTGCTTTCTTTCACGTAAAATATCAGAAGTCCTCCTTCTAAGTTTGAGTGAGTTACACATGCGTTAGCACACGCTGTATCCGCCAACCCTGATGTTCTAGGAGTGTCTGAATCTGGCTCAGAAGGTCCACCAAAAATTCCTGAAATTCCGTCCCCAACTAGAACATTTTCCGTTCTTAGATGAACTCCAAAGGTGGTGAGTTGCAATCTACTGTATAGATAGCCTGCAGAAGCTCCTATCATAAAATCCAGGTCGGTGCCCAAACAGTTTGAGCTTCCTACTTCTAAAAAATCCACCTTTCCAGAAATAAGTCCTCTCACTGTTGGCCGCTTGCTACAACTCCCGCTCAGCCCCCAACTGGGCCCTGGACACCATATGTGAAGTTGATTGCCCCCCATTTAATCCGCAGGAGTTCGTACTGCTTGGTGACCTAAATTGGGATAAGTTGCTTAATACCTGATCCGCCATCCTCCAATCCAAACTAGATGCCTCCACCTCACGCAAATTACAAACGAACCTACCTAGGTACAGACCCGAAATCCTTAACATGGGTACTCCTCATAGATATCATCCTACTAACATACCCTCGATCATCAGGTTATTCAACAAAAGTTTAAAAAAGGTCATTAGAGAAAATGTTTTTGAAGCAATGGTCCAGCAGGATCATATGTCTAACAATTTAGTGGTATATATATTTAAGTAGCATAGTAGTTCTGAATGTAATGCAAATACCTGACCGTCTAATCAAATTAATTCCGTCCGTACAATTCAAAAACTTTTTGAACAATATTTATTATCAAGAACATAAGAACTGAAACTTAGTGTTGTCCCTCGACTAAAAGAAATTCTTAGTCGACTAACACTGACTATGAGTTTGTTGACTAATCGATTAGTTGATTTAATCGACAGAGCTGTGCAAGACTAGAAAAGCGCAATATAAATGTAGTTAATTAACCATCTGTAAAACTGACTTTCTCTCCGAAATTAATCCTGCAAAAGCACCACTTTAAATCTCGTGTTCACCAGAAATGTTCTCATAAGTTACTTGGAAATTAGTAATTAAGCATGATAAGCATAAAAAATGACTTATCGACTAAAGAAATCTTAGTCGACTAAGACCAAAACGACCGATTAGTCGACTAATCGACTAAGAGGGGCACCCTACTGAACATATATTATTAACTAATAAAAACTAGGGCTGCATGTCAAATAAGAGAAAATAAATAAAATGTGAAAATTGTGCATTTTCAAAAAAAAGTGCTTAACTTCAGAAAAATAATATAAAGGGAGGAAAAGTTTGAATTTTCCCCTTTTCTGTTTCATATCTTGACTCAACAGTCTCAACCAATTTTACAAATAATAAATCTCACAGATCTTAAAAATTGAACAGTTTTAGAGTATCACTTTCTTCCCCTCATATCCCAATCCACCATGTTTTTGCTCAGTGAGAGAATTGAGCTTTAGCCTGTCTTGACTGAATTTTAACCTGGGCTTGAATGGAGTCAGGGCCATTCTCATACACATGTGAAGGTGCTCATTGGTGAGCCTGGAACGATATTTAGTTTTAATTATGTTCATTGTGGAGAAAGCTGCCTCGCAGTTGTATGTGGAGCCAAACATGGTCAAGATGTATAGGGCTACTTTCCTCAGACCCGGGAAAGCAGTCTCAGGGACCATTTGGAACCAGAAAGTGGAAGGCTCAGTTCTTACAAACTGCTCTTTCAGGGCCACATCTGCTTGGAGATCAACCAATTGCATCTGGAGAGACCCAGCATTTACCCATTTAAAGTGCTGTGTGACTTCCTTTGAGAACCCCCTGACATCTGTGATCAGAAATGGGTTCTGAATGAACATGGTGAGCTGCTCTCCAAAGCTGAAGCTGTCAAAACGGTTGCTGAAGTTTACAATCAGCTTATCATAAAATCACAAAAGAAGACAAATCTCTCTGTCCCTGAACCTGTTCCTGCCACTGCTGGGAAGTGTACACAGTCTCCCTGCAGGTCTTCCTTGAACACTTCAAGTTTCCTCTGAAAGGAGCGAACAGCTGTCATCAGTTCACAAATTGAATTGTCCCTTGCCCTGTAGCCTCAAATTCAGTTCATTCAGATGTGACGTGATGTCAACCAAAAAGGCCACATTATCCATCCATTTCTCATTTTCTAAAAAGAGAGAAAACTGTGTTGCCTTCTGACTGCTTAGCTCTGCCAAAAAGATGCTAATTCCCTCCTGATGGACCAAAAGCGCTCTAGCACCCTGCCTTTGCTGAGCCATCTCACATTGTTGTGCAGCAAAAGATCATCAGCATTGGCATCAACTTCTCTGAGGAATTCCCTAAGCATGCGATGCTGGTAGGAAGAGGATGCCCTGAGAAAATTTATCATTTTCATTATTGTATTCATCACCTCAGCATGCTCATCTGACAGGGAGGCACAGAGGACAGATTGATGAATGATGCAATGGTAAGATAAAAGCTCAGGATTGTCCCCTTTCAGTCTTGCTACAAGCTCCTTTTTCTTTCCCTATCATAGAAGGGGCTCCATCTGTGGTTATTGAAACCACTTGTTTTGGCTCTATTCCTCTTTTTGTTAACATCTCCTTAATGGCCAGGTAGATATCCTCTCCTCTTGTACTGGTCTGAAGGGGAGTGACACCTAACATGTCTTCACAGAATGTTTTCTGGGCTGTGTTGAAAAACCTGGCAAACACTAACAGCTGAGCATTGTCACATATGTCAGTGGACTCATCCACAGCTAAGCCTACACATGGTGCCTTATGCATGGCTTCATCTAGCTGGGTTAGCACATCCTGAGTTAATATTTCACTTTTCTTTGTGGCAGATGATGCTGACATGGGAATTTGCTTTATTTTATCACAAAGCTCATTTTTTTGTTTTTCCCTCAAGTAGTGTTTCAGCTACTGCACTCATGCATTCTTTGACAACCCCTCCATCTGTAAATGGCTTTTTGTGTTTACCCAAAATCCAAGAAACTCTGAGGGAACACTCAAGAGCACGTTGTTGGGCAGTGAATGTGTTGCTCAGGATCCTGGTGGATGAGTCTGTCCATTCTGGATTAAATGCTCTGTTTTCATTGTCCACTTTTCTTTTTTTGGAGAGTGCCATTTGTTCCTTATTTTCTCTAACTGTTACCCTTTTTCTGCCTCACTCGTCTGTTTCGCTCCCTTTCTCCGTCTCACTCATATTTTCGTCAACTTTCTCCGTCTCACTCGTATTTTCCTCAGCTTTCTCCGGCACACTCGTCTGTATCTCTCCCTTTTTCTCCGTCTCATTCGTCTGTTTTCGCTCCCTTTGTTTTCTACATATATCGCTATCTTTTTAATCCGACTTTCTTTTCCTTGGTAACTTGCCTCTAAAACTCTCATCTGTCTGCACTGTAGAGTCCCAATGTTTACCGCCAGGAATGCAAAGACTTCATTGGCTGAGTGGTATCACGTGGGATCGCTTAAACTCACATGCAATTGGTCGGTGTTTTCCTCATTCACAAAACGAGTACCGTAAAGACTACAAAAGCTGTGCATATTAAAATAGAAGCGCCCCGTCAGGTTTAAATTCATAATCTTTTGTTTTGGTCCGGGTCCGTATGGGACGGCTTCTGGGTCCGGATCCGGACCGCGGTCCGCCTGTTAGTGACCTATGCTCTAAATACACCTCAGCTGTCTTCAACCAGGATCTCAGCGATCACTGCCTTATTGCCTGCATCCGTAACGGGTCCGCGGTCAAACGACCACCCCTCATCACTGTCAAACGCTCCCTAAAACACTTTAGTGAGAAAGCCTTCCTAATTGACCTGGCCCAGGTATCCTGGATGGATATAGATCTCATTCCGTCAGTAGAGGATGCCTGGTTGTTCCTTAAAAGTAATTTCCTCTCAATCTTAAATAAACATGCCCCATTCAAAAAATACAGAACTAAGAACCGATATAGCCCCTGGTTCTCCTCAGACTTGACTGCCCTTGACCAGCACAAAAACATCCTGTGGCGTGCTGTATTAGCATCAAATAGCCCCCGCGATATGCAACTTTTCAGGGAAGTTAGGAACCAATATACACAAGCAGTCAGGAAAGCAAAGGCAAACTTTTTCAAACAGAAATTTGCATCCTGTAGCACTAACTCCAAAAAGTTTTGGGACACTGTAAATTCCATGGAGAATAAGAGCACTTCCTCCGAGTTGCCCACTGCCCTGAGGCTAGGAAACACTATCACCATCGATAAATCTACAATAATCGAGAATTTCAACAAGCATTTTGCTACAGCTGGCCATGCTTTCCATCTGGCTACCACTACCCCGGCCACCAACTCTGCACCCTCCGCTGCAACTTGCCCATGCCCCCCCCCCACTTCTCCTTCACACAAATTCAGACAGCTGACGTTTTGAAGGAGCTGCAAAATCTGGACCCCTACAAATCAGCTGGGCTAGACAATCTGGACCCTTTCTTTCTAAAACTAGCCGCCGAAATTGTCGCAACCCCTATTACTAGTCTGTTTAACCTCTCTTTCATAACGTCTGAGATCCCCAGAGATTGGAAAGCTGCCGCGGTCATCCCCCTCTTCAAAGGGGGTGACACTCTAGATCCAAACTGCTACAGACCTATATCCATCCTGCCCTGCCTTTCGAAAGTATTTGAAAGCCAAGTTAACAAACAGATCACCGACCATTTCGAATACCACCGTACCTTCTCCGCTATGCAATCCGGTTTTCCGAGCTGGTCATGGGTGCACTTCAGCCACGCTCAAGGTCCTAAACGATATTATAACCGCGATTGATAATAGACAGTACTGTGCAGCCGTCTTCATCGACCTGGCCAAGGCTTTCGACTCTGTCAACCACCGCATTCTTATTGGCAGACTAAATAGCCTTGGTTTCTCAAATGACTGCCTCGCCTGGTTCACCAACTACTTCTCAGATAGAGTTCAGTGTGTCAAATCGGAGGGCCTGTTGTCTGGACCTATGGCAGTCTCTATGGGGGTGCCACAGGGTTCAATTCTTGGGCCGACACTTTTCTCTGTGTATATCAATGATGTCGCTCTTGCTGCTGGTGACTCTCAGATCCACCTCTACGCAGACGACACCACTTTGTATACATCTGGCCCTTCATTGGACACTGTGTTAACAAACCTCCAAACGAGCTTCAATGCCATACAACACTCCTTCAGTAGCCTCCAACTGCTCTTACACACTAGTAAAACTAAATGCATGCTTTTCAATGGAACGCTGCTGGCACCCGCCCACCCGACTAGAATCACCATTCTCGACGGGTCTGACCTAGAGTATGTGGACAACTACAAATACCTAGGTGTCTGGTTAGACTGTAAACTCTCCTTCCAGACTCACATAAAGAATCTCCAATCCAAAGTTAAATCTAGAATCGGCTTCCTATTTCGCAACAAAGCCTCCTTCACTCATGCTGCCAAACATGCCCTCGTAAAACTGACTATCCTACCGATCCTTGACTTCGGCGATGTCATTTACAAAATAGCCTCCAACACTCTACTCAGCAAATTGGATGTAGTCTATCACAGTGCCATCCGTTTTGTCTCCAAAGCCCCATACACTACCCACCACTGTGACCTGTACGCTCTTGTTGGCTGGTCCTCACTACATGTTCGTCGTCAAACCCACTAGCTCCAGGCCATCAATAAATCACTGCTAGGCAAATCCCCGCCTTATCTTAGCTCATTGGTCACCATAGCAGCACCCACCCGTAGTCTGCACTCCAGCAGGTATATCAAACTGGTCATTCCCAAAGCCAACACCTCCTTTGGCCGCCATTCCTTCCAGTTCTCTGCTGCCAATGACTGGAACGAATTGCACAAATCTCTGAAGCTGGAGACTCTTATCTCCCTCACTAACTTTAAGCATCAGTTGTCAGAGCACCTTACCGATCACTGCACCTGTACACAGCCCATCTGAAATTAGCCCACCCAACTACCTCATCCCTATATTGTTATTTATTTTGCTCTTTTGCACCCCAGTATCTCTATTTGCACATAATCTCTTGCACATCTAGCATTCCAGTGTTAATACTATTGTAATTATTTTGCACTATAGCCTATTTATTGCCTTACCTCCATAACTTGCTACATTTGCACACACTGTATATATATTTTCTGTTGTATTTTTGACTTTGTTTTTTTACCCCATATGTAACTCTGTGTTGTTTTTATCGCACTGCTTTGCTTTATCTTGGCCAGGTCGCAGTTGTAAATGAGAACTTGTTCTCAACTGGCTTACCTGGTTAAATAAAGGTGAAATAAAAAATTAAATAAAATGATGTGTAGCCTAACATGTGCCCAATGATGTGCCGAATCTGTGATTTAGTACATTTTTATTGTGTAAGCATTAGAATAAACTACCTCAATTTTTGCAGCCGTAGGTAGTAATATCTTTCTAGAAGCTGATCCGTGGTCAGTATTGTGAAATAATTATAATGTTAAGGAAAGATTTGAATGGAGAAAACTGATCCGAGAGCAGCGCTCCCTTTCTTTCGATCCTATCAGTATCGATACATGCTCCACCGGACGTGATACCTTGTCATGCTGCTGATCCAGTTTCTACTGGTCTGCCTGCGGATCTGGAACTCTGACCTGTTCACCGGACGTGCGACCTTGTCCCGAACCTGCTGTTTCGACCCTCTCTCTCTACCACACCTGCTGTCTCGACCTCTGAATGCTCGGCTATGAAAAGCCAACTGACATTTACTCCTGAGGTGCTGACGTGTTGCACCCTCTATAACCACAGTGATTATTATTTGACCCTGCTGGTCATCTATGAACATTTGAAAATCTTGAAGAACGATCTGGCCTTAATGGCCATATCCTCTTATAATCTCCCCCCCAGCACAGCCAGAAGAGGACTGGCCTCCCCTCAGAGCCTGGTTCCTCTCTAGGTTTCTTCCTAGGCAGTGGCGGCTCCTGAAAAAAATTCTCAGGAGGGGCAATTTTTCTGATGATTTAGGTGACCTACACACATTTTAAAAAAGATATGTCCAGCAACAACATGAAGACAGGAGCAGCATATAAGTCAATACCAGAAGCATTTATTGACTGATCTGGGGAGATGGATTCCAGTTTCTGTGACAGATTATAAATAATCTCTGATGCCTTTGTTATATTAGCTTTTGGTTGAATGTACTGTCGTAGTAAATATATAATGTTATAGCTTGGTCTGACTAAAATCTTGTGCATGACCATTTTGTGTTGGGCGTTTGTTTTCAATCAATGCTGTTCCTGAGACTCTACTTCGTCTCAGTTCTCCAGTAAACTTGTGATTATCAACAGTACACAACGGTAACAAACAATTGGGGGAACTCACGGGGCAGATAGTAAGGTCGCAATGACACAGAAAGCAGTTCAATGTCGGGGTACAGAGTCGCTCTCTTACCAGGATCGCGGTCCGCTCTGACCAGGGTGAAGCCGGTTCCGCTGCCAGCAGCGTTTTCATTATTTAGTCCGTTCGTAGCGGGTATGTACACGATCAACAAGATCAGTCCAAAACCAACCACTGGAAATCCATGGTTGGCAGAATGTTTGTAAACTAAGTCTACAAATTAAAAACATAAAATAACACCACACTGCAGATCGCAACAGAGACGCTGCTAGCCAATATTGTCTTAGTTACGTTCATGGTTACATCACGTATGACGAAAGCGCGTAAGTGCAAGCCCACAGACACCCATAGAGAATGTATTGAAAGCTTTGAAATTTGAAAAAAATAGATTTTACATGACAGGCTATGAGAGACTTCTGGGCGATTTTCAACCTGACTGAAATCGCCCCAAAAACGGGCGGGGCCATTTGAAGCACGACTTTAGCCTGATTTGACATTTAGTGGCTGGCAGATCAGACGTGAACACTGATAAATACTGTTGCCGTGATATAATTGATTAGAAAAAAAATCCCTTCCTTTTCCCGTTTGGCAGTGCGTCGCCCATATCGCCCTATTGAACAGGCCGTCCCTGTTCCTAGGTTCCTGCCTTTCTAGGGAGTTTTTCCTAGCCACCGTGCTTCTACATCTGCATTGCTTGCTCTTTGTGGTTTTAGACTGGGTTCTATATAAGCACTTTGTGACAACTGCTGATGTAAAACATGTCTTCTGGGAATACATATGAAGCAGACCAGGCCAGGGTTTGGGGGTTTGAGATGTCAATGAGAGATACAAATGACTTCCTTAGTTGTTAATTTTGAAAATGTTCTGTCTTAAGTAGTTAAACAAACGGACACATTTTCATGTTAGTCAAAAACAACTTTTTATCGAAGGAGTGCCTTTGATTTTGACATCCAGCACATGTGCAGTTCGGCACAAGATGACCATTAGACTCAATGACGTATTTCTGCGCATGAGCTTCAAATCAAATCAAATTGTATTTCTCACATGCGCCGAATACAATAGTGGTACACTTTACCGTGAAATGCTTACTTACGAGCCCTTTTCCCAACAATGCAGAGTTAAAAAGTAACAAAAATTATCTAAATAAAAAAGAAATAGTAACATAATAAAATAACAATAAGGTAGTTTGAGGTAATTTAGGAAATATTTACATGTAGTTAGGGGTAAAATGACTAGGCAATCAGGATAGAGATTACATCTCCTCATCCAGGGAGTGCACACACACACACACACACACACACACACACACACACACACACACACACACACACACACACACAGGGAGGGAATGTTGTGTTTGTTTTAATATTGTTTCAGGACTATGAAAATGAAAAAAGGGTTTAGCCTATGGATTATGAAAACAACAAAAAGAAATGGGAAAATGGGAGAGGAGAAATGACTAGAGACAGTGTTGTTTAACTCACTGACCATGACCCATGGGTTCTTACCTTTGTTCAGTAGAAAAGTCTCCCTCTCTAAACATTATAGGATGATTCATAGACTGGTCACTCTTCATGGACACACAGCTGGGTACAGGGGAGGTTGGTCTCTCCTGCTTGATTGGGCTTCAACACAACAGAGACAAACATTACGTCTCTCATCTACTCTGAGCTCAGATGGGGAAACATAAGAAGAGTTTTCATTCTAAAACGCTATAAATCCATTTTCAGAAATGTACAGGGGAGGCAACAACAATCACCCCATTATACCGGTAGTTGAGGTAATAACTAGACTATGATACAAGGAGTACCAGTACTGAGTCAATGTGCAGGGGTACCAGGTAGTTGAGGTAATAACTAGACTATATACAAGGAGTACCAGTACTGAGTCAATGTGCAGGGTACCAGGTAGTTGAGGTAATAACTAGACTATATACAAGGAGTACCAGTACTGAGTTCAATGTGCAGGGTACCAGGTAGTTGAGGTAATAACTAGACTATATACAAGGAGTACCAGTACTGAGTCAATGTACAGGGGTACCAGGTAGTTGAGGTAATAACTAGACTATATACAAGGAGTACCAGTACTGAGTCAATGTGCAGGGGTACCAGGTAGTTGAGGTAATAACTAGACTATATACAAGGAGTACCAGTACTGAGTCAATGTCCAGGGGTACCAGGTAGTTGAGGTAATAACTAGACTATATACAAGGAGTACCAGTACTGAGTCAATGTGCAGGGGTACCAGGTAGTTGAGGTAATAACTAGACTATATACAAGGAGTACCAGTACTGAGTCAATGTCCAGGGGTACCAGGTAGTTGAGGTAATAACTAGACTATATACAAGGAGTACCAGTACTGAGTCAATGTGCAGGGGTACCAGGTAGTTGAGGTAATAACTAGACTATATACAAGGAGTACCAGTACTGAGTCAATGTGCAGGGGTACCAGGTAGTTGAGGTAATAACTAGACTATATACAAGGAGTACCAGTACTGAGTCAATGTGCAGGGTACCAGGTAGTTGAGGTAATAACTAGACTATATACAAGGAGTACCAAGTACTGAGTCAATGTGCAGGGGTACCAGTTAGTTGAGGTAATAACTTAGACTATATACAAGGAGTACCAGTACTGAGTCAATGTGCAGGGGTACCAGGTAGTTGAGGTAATTGAGGTAATATGTACATGTAGGTAGGGGTAAAAGTGACTAGGCAATCAGGATAGAGATTACATCTCCTCATCCAGGGAGTGCACACACACTCACTGACAGACACACACACACACACCACACACACACACACACACACAGGGAGGGAATGTTGTGTTTGTTTAATATTGTTTCAGGACTATGAAAATTGAAAAAAGGATTAGCCTATGGATTATGAAAACAACAAAAGAAATGGGAAAATGGGAGAGGAGAAATGACTAGAGACAGTTTTGTTTAACTCACTGACCATGACCCATGAGTTCTTCTTACCTTTGTTCATTAGAAAAGTCTCCCTCTCTAAACTGTTCAGGTTGATTCATAGACCAGTCACTCTTCATGGACACACAGCTGGGTACAGGGGAGGCTGGTCTCTCCTGCTTGATTGGACTTCAACACAACAGAGACAAACATTACGTCTCTCATCTACTCTGAGCTCAGATGGGGAAACATAACAAGAGTTTCATTCCAAAATGCTATATATCCATTTTCAGAAATGTTCGTAAATTAGCTTTTATTGTTTAAAGAAATGATGAAAGAGAGATTGGTGTGTTTTTTCAGTAGCTAATCATGGCATGTGGTTGTTCAATGACAGACATGTATTTGTTTAAAATCTATCACTTGATGGTTTCATTTCAGAGAGACAAATAATCATGTTTTTTTGCACAATGCTATATATCTGCCTCACTCTCAGAGAAATAAGTAGTACTGCTAGGTTTTTACACAGTAATATTATATATCTGCCTCACTCTCAGAGAAATAAGTAGTACTGCTAGGTTTTACACAGTCAAATGTGACCAACCGGCTCGATTCGATCTTATGTAGCAACATTTGAAAAGGTGTTTTTTACATTGGATAAAAGTAGAGACTCAGCTAGAAAAAGGTATATCATACACTACAGTTGAGGAACAATGGGAAAGTAATTCTGCTTTGAAAGATGATCAACTTGTAACCTACATTTTGAGAAAATGGTCTTTGAATGTTTTGGTTCACCTACTGGAGAGCTCTTCTTTATCTACAGTGGCAGATAATGTCACCCATCTAAATAAATAGTTTTTAAAATATATATAGTTAACTAAATGTATGGTGTTTTTGGTTTATGTCAGTTTCATTGTTTGTTATGCTATAAATGGTTATTTGATGGTTGTAAGTGGTAAAATTAACTAATTAATTAATTACTACTTTAGTAAGGATATACTTTATTCAGTACTACTGCAGTTGCTAAATAATTCCAATAGATGGCAGCATAAGACCACGAATGACATTTCAGAAGGTTAGTTTAGTTTTCTCCCTGGATACAACACCACTCCCCCTCACAGGAAAACTCCTGCACAGCGCTTTTTACTGTCCCCTTTCCCACTGCTAGCGCAAGAGGAACGACTGAAAAAGCATTTAACACATTACTGTGAAATAATATAATGATGATTCATGTTTATTATTACCTGTTTTTATGCTCATGTTTTGAAATCATACTTCATTACTATAACGATTATCAATAAGCCTGAACATTAATTTAGTCACCTCTAGTTGAGAAAAACGTATTTTCCTAGTACATTCATTGTCAGATTCATCAACCAGCAGCGAGCACTCTGCCTTCTAGCACAAGCGAGGGGCATGTTGAGGTACCTGGAGGGTTGCATGATGTAATTTATTGGTGGGCTGGAAGACGCACTCTTGTCTTTTCTATTCCGAGGTTGTTTAATCGCAATATTAGATATTTAAAAATGCATGTATACTAGGGTTGAGGTTGGAGCATCTGACTAGTGATTATTTACCCGGGGTTCAACACCTGCTATAGTCACTATTTAATTGCTCTTCCAAAAGCAACACAGGCCTAATACGAGATATATAGCTAACTAAAGTAATGAGTGACCATTTTAGAAAATCATGGGACACATAGTATTTGGTTGCATGCTATTTTATGTCAATCATATTGCTGCTTGTAGCCTATAACTGATGCTTCGTGGTCTTATGCTGCCATCTATTGGAAATATTTAGCTATTAAAAGTTATTAATTCACGTACAGACGTTGGTGAGGCAGCTGAGAAATAAAGTGTATTAGATCAGTCTCAAATCTGCCCCACGCCAATTGCTGGACTTTCACACAGAGTTTATTAGGTCACCCAATTCAACCACAGTTGAAAAATAAAACAAATGTGTCTTATTTATCAAGTGCTCTGTCTTGCAATTATACATATATAATAAAATAACAACAAAATAATTAAAACACTATTTAATACTATAATTGTATTTACTAATATAATATTATTACTAAAATAGTTTCTAAAAGAGTTCTAGGCTACCCTACCCTAGAATTAGGGGTTACGGCTAAAATAGGTTATAAGTAGGGTTAGAGTTTCTGTATAGCACTTTGTGACATCTGCTGGTGTAAAAGGGCTTTATAAATACATTTGATTGATTGTTAGGTTTAGGGTTTTTATGGCAAAAAACAGTATGGGTTTATAGCACTCTTGCGCCTCCCTTTGGCCATCTGTGGGTACTACATAACTCATTCATTACATTTTTACATTTACATATTTAGCAGACGCTCTTATCCAGAGCGACTTACAGTTAGTGAGTGCATACATTTTCATACTGGCCCCCCGTGGGAAACGAACCCACAACCCTGGCGTTGCAAGCGCCATGCTGTACCAACTGAGCTATATGACACTTGCTAGGCTCATAATCTGAGGTAGCAACTGTGTGTCAGATCTACAAATCCATTAGCTAGACCACCCAATTAGACAACAATCACCCCATTATACCCATTTGGTTTGCAACTCAGTGAACCTGCGCAGCATTCGCTCAATTTGATGCCTATGAACGAAGATTTCGATGCATATCAAATTACCCAGCAGCCAATTTGGAAACAACAAGTCATCAGAAAAATTGTTATTTCTTAATAAAAAAAAATATTCTGGCTGTTTAAATCTGCCACATCTTGAAAAAGAGGACAGGGACATGCGTTTTGTTTAGATTGTACACTTTTTTCTTAAAACAAATATGTTTAACCATGACGAGAAAATGTTTAACGTTTGATGGCTATCCGCCAGACAACACCTCTTAGACTGTGGCTCACCACAACATGTACTCAGGTTAACATTGAGCGCGCTCACCAAGTAACCGTAACCTTGTTAATAATAAGTTACCTGAGGTAAACCTACAGTAGAACTAATAGGAGCTGGCAGGGTGAAAAATGCCCAAACATAAGGCCTGTTTTTTCGCCATTACTTCATAACCAGGGACAGAAGGTAATATTATGAAACTGGGCTCCATGGCGGATGCAATGAACTAATTTTATCAGAAATAAACTTTGTAAAAAAATGTAACTTGAGGCGCCCCGAAAATGATATTCAAAAAGTTCAGTCCTTGGACACAGAGGGGTTAAACACTAAAGTTACCGTCCATCTAGTGAAGAGAGGAGAACCGGACAGAGGGATGGTAGGTAGCCAGCATCCGTCAACGAGAGAGGGAGAAGCCCTCCACGGTATTTAACAGGTGGAAGAAACAACCCGGGAGCTCCATCGGTCCACAAGAAAAGCAGGCAGCCGGTGATGATGTAGTGGTAGCTAGGATAACTAGGATTCTGCTGGTAGAGTAGCTAGCTTAGCTAGCTGTACCGACTAGCTTGGCTAGCTAGCAGGTCGTTCGTCTGTCCCTCGAGGATGATGACGAATCCGGTGAACCACAAGATGAAACAAGGATAGCGAGTGAAAAGGATCTGGCTACGAGTGAAAAGGATCTGGCTACACTCATACTGTCACTGACCATTACGCAAAAAAGCTAATTGAACAATAAACTTCGGCGTCTCAACACTGTAACGAACTCCGTCGTTGTTCCCCAACATCACCTCAGCCCACTCTGCGCGTAACTGGACAATATGCTTGGCGCCAAACCGTACGTGGACGCGGACAGTTCCAGAACGCGGACATGAGCAGAGCAACACAATACATTTACATTTTAATCACTTAGCAGACGCTCTTATCCAGAGCGACTTACAGTTAGTGAGTGCATACATAACCCAGTCTTTATACTGGCTTACATTAGTAATATTCATTTATTTATTTTTATATGTAAAACAAACATTCAAAGTTTTTTTAATAACAATATTTTGAGATCTGTCTGGGCCCATATCCACAAAGTGTCTCAGAGTAGAACATTGGTCGTATAAGTGCTGAGAATAAAGACATTTTACACTTATGGGTATAAATTAAAGCTATGCATGAAGCCTCTAGTCCCACCTAGTCGGTAGATATTTAGAACACCTCATGAGCTGTCCTAACCAGTTAAGAGTTAACAGCAGGTGTCTTGATAATACTATAGAATAATGCAGCGAGTCAGTGGTTCCTGCACCACATGTAATTGCTT
This sequence comes from Coregonus suidteri, assembly GCA_036851935.1. Taxonomy (NCBI): domain Eukaryota; kingdom Metazoa; phylum Chordata; class Actinopteri; order Salmoniformes; family Salmonidae; genus Coregonus; species Coregonus suidteri. The sequence goes on along the minus strand of CM072257.1, from coordinate 1,643,074 downwards.
TGGAGTAGTTAAAAATAATATTTTTATATTTCTATATGATCAATCCATAAATAATATAGACCTACATGCAACCGTATGTCTTGTGCTTTTGGCAATGATTTCTGTATAATAATTATGTATAAGTGATACCATTAATGTCTGCATAGCATGTTGTCTTCATTTTGGCATATTAACTCATGCTTATTTCTGAAGAGTAACTCAGGTTTTCGCCCAGCGGCTAAGGAGTTGGAGCTGTGGCAGGAGTTGGACCTATGGCAGAAAGGTGGCTGGTTCGAATCCCGGGCCGGGCGCTGGAATAAACGGCGGGCTTGATCTGACCATTGGAGGGCTGCTGGGTTCACATCCTCAAAACAATCACCTTTCGTTGATCAGAACTCTAGAGGTTCTTCTTCACTGAACCCAAAAATATATCTAACTTTTAGTGGTTCCATATATTAAGGAAGTGATAGAAGCCTTTTTGGTTCTATAAGGAACCTTCTTTTCTAAGTGTATAATAAACACGCTTTTCTTTTGATGATTTAATTACCTACATCATGTTTTTTCAAGTTATCCCTTTGGAGCGCAACATCACGTTGTTAAAAAAGAATCCTAAATTGGCCATGGCTATAAATTGGGCAATTGAAGGCGTCTAGGGCGAAATATGTGTTCGATGAAAATGAACATTGTATGCAACGTAGTAGGCAACATTATTGGCAAGGGACTTGATGCCTACGATGTCAAACCTATTTAGAGTTGTTAAACGGGTGTGAAGAGTGTGTTGGTATAACAGTAATATTGTCAAAATTCCGCTTGTAACAACCATCAGAATTGGTTAAAGAAATATGCACTCATTATATTAGGCAATAATGAAGAGTAGGCAAAGTGGTCGTGTCGTATTAAAATTCTATCAAATGTCTTCCATTGCAACGAGTCCAGTCAGGGTGCTGCAGAACCCCTGCAGTACCTCCACTGACCCCGGATTGAGAACTCCTGATTTAGCAGATACTCTAATCCAGAGTGATTTACAGTAAGTGCATTCATCTTAAGATAGCTATTTATTTTAGAAATAAACATAATAAATTCTTCATAAAATTGTAATCTCACCTCTTAGCGTTGGTGTCATGTTCCCCAGAGAGACTCATTTTAGAGGCAGGGCCCCCCTCCTCTCTCTCTCCAGAGAGACTCATTTTAGAGGCAGGGCCCCCCTCCTCTCTCTCCCTAGAGAGACTCCTTTTAGAGCACTGACCCCTAAACAGAGATGCAGCATGTTGGTTGTGGTGAACACAGTGACAACTCATTCTAGAATGTCCATTGTTCTCTTTTACTCATGATCTCTTAGAAATAAAACATTTACTAACAGACATATCCAAACAGTCGGGTGATTTAATTTAATCACATGAACATTTGTTACGTTCCTCGACAAGAAATAAAACATTGTCTCTCAAACATAAGAAGGAACTAACAAAGAGTCACTAACAACAACCAAAACGAAACAGGTGGTTTTAGGAGGGGTTCTGAAAGACACTCATGGGGGTGTCCACTAGTGATGGGAATCAGAGGCTTTCTGAACGCTTTGGGGCTTTCACCAAATTGTGCCGAAAATGCCCTTGATAGATTTGAGTGCTAATAAACAACATTTAGTTAGAATGTGGGGTTCGCTTTTTGCCTCCAGGTTCACTATGTTTTCAAAAACGATGCATATGTGGTATTATTTAGGATACTAAAGACAAAAAAATAAATTGTTCAACTATAGCAGGGATTCAATCTTGTGCCGATGTTGATGTCTGATCCAAATCCCTGTCTCTACCTGCTGAGCTCCCATTCAGGGGCTACAAACTGGAAGACATCAAACTAAATGTGTAAATAAGGTGTCCAGTAGAGGTCAGTGTTTGAAAAATACTTTGCTTCGAAAAAAGCACCGGCACCAGGGCGAAATCAGTGAGATCTCTCGCATTTTGCAACACATGGTTCAAAAAAAGTACGAGATTAAACAAAGCTTCGGACGTCATTGATCATGTGGTAATGTTACTTCAAAACTATCCATGGCAGCGTTTCAAACACTTAAAAGACTCCCTCTCCCCTCAGCCCTCAAGTTAAGTGGACACTTCTGATGACGTATCATGACGTATGATGAGTTGACACTTCTGATGACGTATCATGACATATGATGAGTGGACACTTCTGATGATGTATCATGACATATGATGAGTGGACACTTGCAGGGCAAAGGGTGAGGGAAGAATGAATGAATTTTAAATGGACCGTTCTCTCTGCGTGGTGCGTGGGAACTGCATGTTACATCTTCAGAAAGGTGTCACTCGTTTGTCCCACGGTTGTTTTCAGTCACCATAGCGACCGTTAAAACACTCGTAAACCTAAATTCCATCCCTATCGGGAAACCGGGCCCAGAGTGACTTACAATACAGTTGCTGTATTGTAGTGTATTTTAGCTTTTAAAAGACTTGATTTGCCTTAACAAAAAATGTTTATGAATTATAATCCACATAATAATTCACATTTCCTGTTGCTCCAGGATAATCTTTCTGCTATGAGAAACTGGGTCAAATTATTATGTGGATTAAGTGCATTTATCTTAAGATAGCTAAGTGAGACAACCAAATATCACAGTCAAATATACAGGATACGAACATCCCATTCCAGCTAAACATTGGATATATAGCGTTTTGCGAAAAAACACATTTTCATATACATCTAAAATCTATTAATTAAAAATCTGAGATCAGTAACGTTTTGAACACACCGACTGCGTCATTGCATTTTGGTACCAGAAGTCCATCCATTTCCATGGAACGCTGCCTTTGCCTTGAAGCATTGCGTTGCAGAGGCAGTTGCAGTGCGTTCTGTGTGTGTGCATAAATTGGATTAATCGAACGTATGCGTCAAACTGTATGCGTAAACGGCTTGACAGAAATGGTAGCAGAAGGTGAATGTTTAACTTTTGTTGCACAAATATTTAGATGATGCTGCATACTATTTTATCAATGACGCAGTCGGTGTGTTCAAATACTAATATTGAACGTGCCCATAAACAATAATTTTCTGATGAAAAAACTAATGTGAAAATGTTTTTGGACATAGAGTTTGGGAAATGTACAAAACTGTAATCTCACCTCTTAGCTTTGGTGTCATGTCCCCCAGAGAGACTCATTTTAGAGGCAGGGCCCCCCTCCTCTCTCTCCCCAGAGAGACTCCTTTTAGAGGCAGGGCCCCCCTCCTCTCTCTCCCCAGAGAGACTCATTTTAGACCACTGACCCCTAAACAGAGATGCAGCATGTTGGTTGTGGTGAACACAGTGACAACTCATTCTAGAATGTCAATTTTTCTCTTTTACTCATGATCTCTTAGAAATAAAACATTTACTAACAGACACATCCAAACAGTCAGGTTATTTAACGCAATCACATGAACATCTGGTTGTGACATCTCTTCTCCATGTTAACTGTCAATAATAATAATAAGTCACTGTTTGTTAAGGTAGTTATAGACAGTGCAGCAACACAAGGCCATGTCTCACACTTATTTGTATTCATTAAAAGTTGGCTATTTGTTGTCTTTCAATCTGTTCTTTTCTAAACGTATCTGAGAATGTAGACAGAAGGGCTAAAACGGGCATGATTGATCTGAGGGGAAATCATTGATACATTCAAAAGTATTTTTGCAACAAGTAGGAGATTTATTTTATGTAAAGTAGGCTAGGTTATAATATATAATAGCGGTTTGTTAGTGATATGCAGATGGAGGTCTATACCTCAGCTATAGCCTACATGTCCTAGATGACCAGCCTGGCGTAAAAGGCAAACACCCTAAGCATCGCAGCAATAGGGTTAAACCTAATTATAACCTGTCTATAGGGTTAAACCTATTGCTGCGATGGGAATTGTAACCTGACTCACACTGCCCCCTATAAAAGCAAGTCTCGTGCGTCGACTACTCAGACCCCTCACACATCCGGGCCGTGCATTCTGATGGCCTCACAGACACCATACTACTTCTGACACCAATGTAGCAAACAGCGGGGCAGGGAAGCGAACCCAGGTTGCATGTGTAAAAGGCAAACAACCTACGCATCGCACCAATAGTATTAACCCACATGGTAGGAATTGGAATGTGGCTCACACTGCCCCCTCCGACCAGGAAGTCGACTATTCACACGTCCGGGCCGTGCGTTCTGATGGCCTCACAGCCGCCATTCCACTTCTGACACCAATGTAATTCTCTGGCAACAGCTCTGGTGGACATTCCTGCAGTCAGCATGCCAATGGCACGCTCCCTCAAAAACTGAGACATCTGTGGCATTGTGTTTTGTGACAAAACTGCAAATTTTCGAGTGGCCTTTTATTGTCCCCAGCACAAGGTGTACCTGTGTAATGATCATGCTGTTTAATCAGCTTCTTGATATTCCACCCCTGTCAGGTGGATGGATTATCTTGGCAATGGATACATGCTCACTAACAGGGATGTTAACAAATTTGTGCACAAAATCGGAGAGAAATATGCTTTTTGTGCAAATGGAACATTTCTGGGATATTTTATTTCAGCTCATGAAACATGGGACCAACACTTTACATGTTGCGTTTATACACTGCTTAAAAAAATTAAGGGAACACTAAAATAACACATCCTAGATCTGAATGAATGAAATAATCTTATTAAATACTTTTTTCTTTACATAGTTGAATGGAAATCAAATGTATCAACCCATGGAGGTCTGGATTTGGTTTCAAATAAAAGTGGAAAACCACACTGCAGGCTGATCCAACTTTGATGTAATGTCCTTAAAACAAGTCAAAATGAGCCTCAGTAGTGTGTGTGGCCTCCACGTGCCTGTATGACCTCCCTACAATGCCTAGGCATGCTCCTGATGAGGTAGCGGATGGTCTCCTGAGGGATCTCCTCCCAGACCTGGACTAAAGCATCCGCCAACTCCTGGACAGTCTGTGGTGCAATGTGGCGTTGGTGGATGGAGCGAGACATGATGTCCCAGATGTGCTCAATTGGATTCAGGTCTGGGGAACGGGTAGGCCAGTCCATAGCATCAATGCCTTCCTCTTGCAGGAACTGCTGACACACTCCAGCCACATGAGGTCTAGCATTGTCTTGCATTAGGAGGAACCCAGGGCCAACTGCACCAGCATATGGTCTCACATTTTACATTTTAGTCATTTAGCAGACGCTCTTATCCAGAGCGACTTACAGTTAGTGATTACATTTGTTTTTTTTTTGTTTGTTTTTTTTATACTGGCCCCCCGTGGGAATCGAACCCACAACCCTGGCGTTGCAAACGCCATGCTCTATCAACTGAGCTACATCCCTGCCGGCCATTCCCTCCCCTATCCTAGACGACGCTGGGCCAATTGTGCGCCGCCCATGAGTCTCCCGGTCGCGGCCGGCTGCGACAGAGCCTGGATTCGAACCAGGATCTCTAGTGGCACAGTTAGCACTGCGATGCAGTGCCTTAGACCACTGCGCCACCTCAGACCTCACAAGGGGTCTGAGGATCTCATCTCGGTACCTAATGGCAGTCAGGCTACCTCTGGCGAGCACATGGAGGGCTGTGCGGCCCCCCAAAGAAATGCCACCCCACACCATGACTGACCAACCGCCAAACCGGTCACTGTGGCTGGAGGATGTTGCAGGCAGCGAACGTTCTCCACAGCGTCTCCAGACTCTGTCACGTCTGTCACATGTGCTCAGTGTTAACCTGCTTTCATCTGTGAAGAGCACAGGGCGCCAGTGGCGATTTTTTTTTTGCCAATCTTGGTGTTCTCTGGCAAATGCCAAACGTCCTGCACGGTGTTGGGCTGTAAGCACAACCCCCACCTGTGGATGTCGGGCCCTCATACCACCCTCATGGAGTCTGTTTTCTGACCGTTTGAGCAGACACATGCACATTTGTGGCCTGCTGGAGGTCATTTTGCAGGGCTCTGGCAGTGCTCCTCCTGCTCCTCCTTGCACAAAGGCGGAGGAAGCAGTCCTTCTGCTGGGTTGTTGCCCTCCTACACCGCCTCCTCCACGTCTCCTGATGTACTGGCCTGTCTCCTGGTAGCGCCTCCATGCTCTGGACACTACGCTGACAGACACATCAAACCTTCTTGCCACAGCTCGCATTGATGTGCCATCCTGATGAGCTGCACTACCTGAGCCACTTGTGTGGGTTGTAACTCCGTCTCATGCTACCGACTAGAGTGAAAGCACCGCCAGCATTCAAAAGTGACCAAAACATCAGCCAGGAAGCATAGGAACTGAGAAGTGGTCTGTGGTCACCACCTGCAAAACCAGTCCTTTATTGGGGGTGTCTTGCTAATTGCCTATAATTTCCACCTGTTGTCTATTCCATTTGCACAACAGCATGTGAAATGTATTGTCAATCAGTGTTGCTTCCTAAGTGGACAGTTTGATTTCACAGAAGTTGTGATTGACTTGGAGTTACATTGTGTTGTTTAAGTGTTCCCTTTATTTTTTTGAGCAGTGTATTTTTTGTTCAGTAACGATAAAACACAAAGCTTCCAGCAGAGGTCAGTGCTCTTCTGACAGCTGTCAGATGGTAGTGTGATGTCCGAAGCTTCGACAGTCATCATCACGTAGTATTGTTACTTTGATACAAGCATTGATACGTTGTGTCGAAATCAGTAGTGCTTTGAAAACTGCAACGGCGCATCAGACCACCGGTTTTTAATCGTCCAATCCCTAGTGTCCACTGAATGTTGACTAGCAACAAGAAAGTGGTACCTAAAAGACACCCACCACGAGTGCCCAATGAAGTGGCTCCAGACGAGGACATCTGAAATAAAAACCCTCCAACTTACAATATGGAGTAAAAAACAAGTGGAGGCAAACCAAACCAAACCAGACCAAACCAGACAAACCAGACCAGACCGAACCACCAGACCAAACCAGACCAAACCAAACCAAACCAAACCAAACCCAGACAAACCAGACCACACCAAACCAGACCAAACCAGACCAAACCAAACCAAACCAAACAAACCAAACCAAACCCTGGGAGATACAAGACAGAAATACTTTGTTCATCAACTTAAAGAAGCAGAGCTACAAAGAGGTGCCAGTCTTCTAACATCTCTAAGGCCAGCCAGAACACTGGACCAGCTGCTCTTCAATATTACATAACAGATGGAACCCTTCTGACTAAAGAGATGACAGCCAGCACAGGCATAAGCATACTGTCTATTGAGGTGGCGCCAAGAGGTGCGGCCAACGTGCTAACGTCCACCTCAAAATATAAATGGAAATACCAAAGCCTGTAACAACATGTAGTTGTGACTGATATCTTTCACCTCATCTCCCTGTTACTGTTTGTTTAAGGTAGTTATAGACAGTGCAGCAACACAAGGCCACATTCCTCTCACCACTTCCACTCTCTCAGGCTAATGTGTATTTATTAAAAAGTAGACTATTTCTTTCAATCTGTTCTTTTCTAAACGTATCTGAGAATGTAGACTGAAGGGCTAAAATGGACATGATTGATCTGAGGGGGATCAGTGATCCGTACAGAAAGGTTTTTTTTTGCAACACCCTACGCATAGCAGCAGTAGGGTTAACCCTATTGCTGTGATGGGAATTGTAACCTGACTCACACTGTCCCCAATAAAGTCCGTGTTTTCGACTACTCAGACCCCTCACACCAGATCACGTCCGGACCATCAATTCTGATGGCCTAACAGACACCATACCACTTCTGAAAGCAATGTAGCGAACAGCGGGGCAAGGAAGCGAACCCAGGTTGCATGTGTAAAAGGCAACATCCTACGCATCGCACCGTTGGCGCCAATTGGGTTACTTGGTTGGAATTGTGACGTGGGCTCATTTAGCGAGGATCACTACACTATAGTTGGAACTATGATACAATTACATTTATCATATCAAATGTTAAATGTAGAACTATAATATATAAATATATTGAATTTGACTTGCCCACATTCATTAGCGCCATTTTGTATGATTAAACTGACACGTACCTGTCTCAGTAGAAGTAGACTGTTTAGGTCTGAGTGTTTTACTTCCATTCACTTCACTAGAATTACACCATACATTTAATTTCTCTACCACTTTATAATAATCCCTGGAAAGATTCTCACCTTGTAGCCTGAATTCACAAACAGAACATGTCAAGTCATTGAGATATCTACAGTTCTGCTGAAAGAGCACCTTCCTGATGACTAGCACTCTGTGTATTCTAATGGGTGAGTCTGATCTGGAATGTGAAGCTAACTGAAATCTAGATAAGCTTTGAAAAAACAGTATATCTAGCTGGCATCATAGTCCACCCCTCAGGCTACATACAGGTTACATCAGGCAGACATCAACAGCCGAGTTTAGGCTACTACCTGGTTTGTATTCATTAGTTTACACCCGCAGCCAACAGGTTTTAAAATGTTCCATAAACAGTTTACTCAAACGCTGTACAACGTGACCTAAACGATTTCTGTTGCCAAACGTTTTGCTACGGTGGGCACTAATGAACACACAGTCTTTCCACAATATTTATTTGTCTCTCTTTCACACAAAATACCTTCCTGAGTGAAAAGAGTTAACAGTAGATTAGAAAGAGAAAATGTTGTTGCTTGTTGTGTTTTAAGCCTGTTTTGAGAATACAAGTCTATAGACCTATGATACAGTACACTCTTAGAAAAAAGAGTTCCAAAAGGGTCCTCTGGCTGTCCCCATAGGAGAACGCTTTTGGGTTCCAGGTAAAACCCTTCTAGCTTCCATGTAGAACCCTCTGTGGAAAGGATTCTTCATGGAACTCAAAAGGGTTCTACCTAGTACCAAAAAGGGTTCTACAAAGGGTTCTCCTATGGGGACAGCCAAAGAACCCTTTTAGATTCTAGATACCGTAGGAGTGATCACCCTGGGGCACACAGATGGAAACAGAACGAATTCACCCCACGCATCTAATTTATATCCAAAACATTTTAAGGAGAGTAGGCCTATTATAACACTATAACAATATAATCAACTATATTAATACACATAACAATATCATCAACTATATTAATACACATAACAATATCAACTATATTAATACACATAACAATATCATCAACTATATTAATACACATAACAATATCATCAACTATATTAATACACATAACAATATCAACTATATTAATACACATAACAATATCAACTATATTAATACACATAACAATATCATCAACTATATTAATACACATAACAATATCACTGTATTAATACACATAACAATATCAACTATATTAATACACATAACAATATCATCAACTATATTAATACACATAACAATATCATCAACTATATTAATACACATAACAATCGTCGTCTTACCTTCTGAACAGAAGCAGAGTCTGGAATAATCATTTGGTCGTCGAAAGTTACTTTTGTTTGCTCAACTCATTTACATGTCAGGCTCTTTCTCTCTCTGTCTCTGTCTCTCTGTCTCTCTGTCTCTCTCTCTCTCTCTCTCTCTCCTCTCTCTCTCTCTCTCTCTCTCTCTCTCTCTCTCTCTCTCCCCCCCCCCCTCCTCTCTCTCTCTCTCTCTCTCTCTCTCTCTCTCTCTCTCTCTCTCTCTCTCTCTCTCTCTCTCTCTCTCTCTCTCTCTCTCTCTCTCTCTCTCTCTCTCTCTCTCTCTCTCACACACACACACCACACGCGCAGATACACACACAGCAAACCAATGGAACAAATAAACAATTAACTGAATAAAACAGACATGTACAGAAACATTTCCTTGACTCATAAGTTCCAAGAAATATTATTTTACAGTACTAACTAATTAATTTGAGTCATTAGAATGTATGTAAGAGACATGATTGTGTGAAATCTATGTCAATGTAGAGCAGCATAAAGTACAAGAACAGATGGATTGCAGTGATGAGTGACATACACCTACAGGGAACTGGCAAAATAAAGGAGACACCAACATAGTGTCTTAACAGGGCGTTTTGTCTCCAGGTAACTGCCAAAATAAAGGAGACACCAACATAGTGTCATAACAGGGCGTTTTGCCTCCATGAGCCACCAGAACAATGCTCCTTGGTGTAGATGTGTTGTCATACATTCTACAAGTGTCTGGAACTCTATTGGAGGGATGTGACATCATTCTTCCACGAGAAATTCCATCATTTGGTGTTTTGTTGATGGTGGTGGAAAACTCTGTCTCAGGCGCCGCTCCAGAATCGACCATAAGTGTTCAATGGGGTTGAGACCTGGTTACTGAGACGGCCATGGCATATCGTGAAACATCGGCAAGTTGAGCAGTCTTCATAACTGAAGTTGAGCAGTCTTCATCACAGAAGCTCCTGCCAAACATGCCCCAACAATCACCAATCGTTAAGCTCTTCCCAAGCAGGGTCGCAGTCTCTCCTGGTTGCAGCTCCTCTCTCCCCAGGGGTAGCAGCTCCTCTCTCCCCAGGGGTAGCAGCTCCTCTCTCCCCAGGGGTAACAGCTCCTCTCTCCCCAGGGGTAGCAGCTCCTCTCTCCCCAGGGGTAACAGCTCCTCTCTCCCCAGGGGTATCAGCTCCTCTCTCCCCAGGGGTAACAGCTCCTCTCTCCCCAGGGGTAACAGCTCCTCTCTCCCCAGGGTAACAGCTCCTCTCTCCCCAGGGTAACAGCTCCTCTCTCCCCCAGGGGTATCAGCTCCTCTCTCTCCAAGGGTAACAGCTCCTCTCTCTCCCCAGGGGTAGCAACTTCTCTCTCTCCCCAGGGGTAGCAGCTCCTCTCTCTCCAGGGGTAGAAGTTCCTCTCTCTCCAGGGGTAACAGCTCCTCTCTCCCCAGGGGTAGCAGCTCCTCTCTCCCCAGGGGTAGCACTCCTCTCTCCCCAGGGGTAGTAACTCCTCTCTCTCCAGGGGTAGAAATTCCTCTCTCCCAGAGGTAGCAGTAGTGGTAGTCGGTGGTGGTGGTTGTAGCTGTGACTGGAGTGAGGCCTGTCCAGGGACTTTTCTAGGATTTGAAGACAAAGCCAGTATGGGGGTTCAGGGCATTTCAACAGATAAATGCATGCAATTGGTGCACTTTGAGATGAACATTGAGAGATTAGAACATTGAGAGATTAGATATTTCTCAGGTAATTTGCACCTTCTCACCTGCCACAGCAGACACTGTCAGTACTCAATTACAGTTGCTACTCTGGAACACTCTCTACTCTGGAACACTCTCTACTCTGGAACACTCTCTACTCTGGAACACTCTCTACTCTGGAACACTCTCTACCCTGGAACACTCTCTAATCTGGAACCCTCTCTACCCTGGAACACTCTATACTCTGGAACACTCTCTACTCTGGAACACTCTCTACTCTGGAACACTCTCTACTCAGGAACACTCTCTACCATGGAACACTCTCTCACTCTGGAACACTCTCTCACTCTGGAACACTCTCTACTCTGGAACACTCTCTACTCTGGAACACTCTCCACCATGGAACACTCTCTACTCTGGAACACTCTCTACTCTGGAACACTCTCTACTCTGGAACACTCTCTACTGTGGAACACACTCTACTCTGGAACACTCTCTACCATGGAACACTCTCTCACTCTGGAACGCTCTCTACTCTGGAACACTCTCTACTCTGGAACACTCTCTACTCTCACTCTGGAACACTGTCTACTCTGGAACACTGTCTACTCTGGAACACTCTCTACCATGGAACACTCTCTACTCTGGAACACTCTCTACTCTGGAACACTCTCTACTCTGGAACACTCTCTACTCTGGAACACTCTCTACTCTGGAACACTCTCTACCCTGGAAAACTCTCTACCCTGGAACACTCTCTACTCTGGAACACTCGCTACTCTGGAACACTCTCTACTCTGGAACACTCTCTACTCTGGAACACTCTCTACTCTGGAACACTCTCTATTCTGGAACACTCTCTACTCTGGAACACTCTCTACTCTGGAACACTCTCTACTCTGGAACACTCTCTACTCTGGAACACTCTCTACTCTGGACTCCTACTCTGAACACTCTCACTCAGGAACACTGTCTACTCTGGAACACTGTCTACTCTGGAACACTCTCTACTCTGGAACACTCTCTACCATGGAACACTCTCTACTCTGGAACACTCTCTACTCTGGAACACTCTCTACTCTGGAACACTCTCTACCATGGAACACTCTCTCACTCTGGAACACTCTCTACTCTGGAACACTCTCTACCATGGAACACTCTCTACTCTGGAACACTCTCTACCATGGAACACTCTCTACTCTGGAACACTCTCTACTCTGGAACACTCTCTACTCTGGAACACTCTCTACTCTGGAACACTCTCTACCATGGAACACTCTCTCACTCTGGAACACTCTCTACTCTGGAACACTCTCTACCATGGAACACATACATCTACAGTGTATTGCCAAAAATCACTCAAGAACTTTAAAACCTAGAACTCTGACCTGTCCAATGAGCCAAACTGATTAAAGAATCCCACAGTACACAAACTCTCTCTCTCTCTCTCTCTCTCTCTCTCTCTCTCTCTCTCTCTCTCTCTCTCTCTCTCTCTCTCTCTCTCTCTCTCTCTCTCTCTCTCACACACACCAACAACTAAAAAAATCACATCAAACAAAACAGTATCGTGCTTTTAAAACTCACATCACTGTGATTGATCCATTTGAAGAAAGATATTCAACAGGTTGAAACAGTGAAAAACATGGTTGTTGTGGATGTTGTATATTACAGTTTATGTATACACATAGGCTATATATGAGACCAAGCCCGAAAAAAAAAAAAAGAATGATAAAAGAATGATTTTGCCATTATACAATACATAGCCTACTGCATATTACACACGGCAGAAAAACATTAAAAACTGAAAAAAGATTGAAGATGTCTTCGGTACATAATTGGTCTAGCCTTGACTCCACAATTAAACAAATTCTAGTAATGTCCTTTGAGTGATGACTGTATTATTATACATACTGGATGGACTGGTTACCTTATGTTACACTCCACACTTCCTATCCATGAGTCTGGGAGAGAACGTATTGGCCTAGGCCATGCTGTTGGTTCATTGATTGTGCAGGGCAGCTTACAGAGTTAGCCTTCCGGTTTACAGAATTAGATTTTTAATATAGTCTAGTGTGGGGGATTTATTATTCTCATAATTGATGGGATGACTAACTTAGAAAGAATGCATTCTAGACTGGGCTGATGTAGGTTGTTTTACCTGGCAAGCTGTGATTGATGTGAAGAGCTGTTTTAGGGGGTAAGATAAGATAATAATTTGTGTCTCCAAATACTAGACTATACTGTTTCTTTGTGATCTGTGAACCATCCTTGGACGTAGGAATGGTGTCTAGGGGAGCTGGCTCTTCTCACCATGACAGGTTGTTATGATAAACGTATGCCTGGTAACAGAGATGCGCCAAGGGGCTGGGACTAGCCTGTGCGCCAACGGATTGGCTGAGTAAGTCTAAACCACGCTCAGCGTCTACTCTGATTGGCCAGCAGAGAGCAGGAACTGAGAACTGTCAAGGTATTTGAAGAACAATCTGAAACAATGGATTAGTTCTCTGAATGCCCTGCGAGGTATTTCAGGGAGCCCGTATATACGAACATCATATTTACCATTGAAGGTTTTGCATTAATTAAAATACTAGTCTATTTAGAAGACGTGTATTGACCTCTTTTGTTCCTAATACCAGATTTGAATTGATGCAACTTAACACTAGTAATAGGAAGAAAACAAATATGTTCATAATTAATAGGCAGACATTACCGTTAGCTACAGAATATCTCACCACCGTGCGTTTCCATCTCCTCCCCTCTATCCTTCATTCATTTTTCGAGCGCGCAGAGAGAAGGGCTGTCAACAGTTTAGTGAAATATGTTACTATTGATGATCCAAAACAGATCTCTCTCTCTCTCTCTCTCTCTCTCTTTCTCTCTTTCACATCCACAACACACACAACATTTTAAAAAAATCACATCAAACACTTATTATCAAAACAGCATTGTGCTTTTAAATCTCACATCACTGTGATTGATCCATTTGAAGAAAGAAGTTCAACAGGTTGAAACTGAGTGAAAAAACATGGTTTTTGTGGATGTTGTATATTATGTATACACACAGGCTATATATGAGCCCAAAACCCGAAAAAAAACTAATGATAAAATAATGATTTTGCCATTACACATAAATGGCCTACTGCATATTACACACGGCAGAAAAACATTAAAAACTGAAAAAAGATTGAAGATGTCTTCTGTACATAATTGGTCAAGCCTTGACTCCACAATTAAACAAATTCTAGTAATGGCCTTTGAGTGATGACTGTATTATTATACATACTGGATGGACTGGTTACCTTATGTTACACTCCACACTTCCTATCCATGAGTCTGGGAGAGAACGTATAGGCCTAGGCAGTGGCGGCTCCTGAAAAAATTCTCAGGAGGGGCAATTTTTCTGATGATTTAGGTGACCTACACACATTTAAAAAAAGATATGTCCAGCAACAACATGAAGACAGGGGCAGCATATAAGTCAATACCCAGAAGCATTTATTGACTGATCTCAAAAGTGTTGGCTTACAAAATCAAAATAAGTTATCACAGTAAAAATAATCAAGGGTGTGCTTTCACATTCCTCAACACTGCATAAACAAATATGCATTTCCATAACAAATGAAATAAGAATGAAAACAGAATTTGAAAGTAATTTCTAGAAAAAAGGTACACACAGCTATCTGTATGGCTTTGTAAAAATGAACAAACCATATTCTGGCCAATTGTATAGATTTGTAAATATGAACAACCATATTCTGGCCAATTGTATAGATTTGTAAAAATGAACATGAACAGATTTTTATTTTTATTACTTTTTTTATAATGAAAAAAAACTATTTTAAACAACATCAACTGTGAACTGATTTGGGGCGTGTGTGTGTTAAAGAGACAGACAGGGAGGGACAAAGAGAGAGAGAGAGGCTACATTACTTGTACTGAAACTGTTTTCTCTTCTCTGTTTCAATACAGCAAAGCGTTCAATGACTTTCTCATTGAAATCAGGCATGCTGAGGACTAGTTCCCTCTCCATGGAAAGCATGGCCAGTGCATTCAGACGTTCCTGGCCCATTGAATTTCGCAGGAATGTCTTAACTCGTGTCAAAGTTGAGAAACATCTCTCAGCTTCAGCTGTTGTCATGGGAGTAGTTATGAGGATGTTCAACAGAGTCACAGTCTCAGAGAACGTCTCCTGGAGGTTGTAGCTCATGAGAACCTGGTACAGTGCCAGTGCACCACAGCCTCCCTTGAATTCAGGATTCTCATAGATCAGAGATAGTTCTGTCTTGAGCTTTGCCTTGCTCAGCATGGGGTATGCATTCACAGTGGCATTCAGAGCCTCATCAGAAATGAATTCAAACATGTCTGCTTGCAGTAAGGTAGCACCCACAAGGTGGCCAGAGAAAGAGAACCTTTCTTTGGTGTGATCCAGGATGGTGTTGCAGACCTCTTCAGACAGCCTCTGCTTCTCCTCTTCTCTCAAAGCTGTTCTGGGTCTTTTGGCTCCTGTTTGCTTCTTGCAGCTGCTGTTGAGAGGAGTCCCTGAAGGCAAACAGACCAATGTGTTTGTTGGCTTTGTACAGTATTGTTGTCTATGTGATGCACAGGTATATGCAATGTATCCATGTATAGTACAAATACTTAAGTTCCACTTAAAATGGGCAGGGATGCATGAAGTCTTTAGTGTTTAAGTTAGCCTTTGTGTCTCACATAGCCTGGATGTTCAGCACAGTATACAGTGGTGCTCATAAGCTTATGATCCCATGCTAAAGTTGACTAAAAAGAGGAATAAAAAATAAAATAAAATTGGTGTCCTTAAAGGTTGGATTTTCCAACTTTTTTAATTAAGTCATTAAGATCAATTTCCAAAAGATGATTTTTTTATTTTTTTATTCCTCTTTTTAGTCAACTTTAGCATGGGATCATAAGCTTATGAGCACCACTGCACAGTACACATAGTATATAAATAAGATAGATTACACCACTGGCCATATATAATGAGAATAATGTGATATTTCAAACACAAATGCAGTCTCCTTTCATGCATACATTTTCAAATAAAGCTCTGCTTTGAGAAAGATCGAATGATATTGTTTAATCTTACCTTGCTTGTGAAGCTGTCGAGGGCACGTTTGATAAAGACAGCATCGATGTCCTTCTTCTGTAGCTTCTGGTACAGAATGTCGACGTGGGGCATGATTTTGTGAAAAAGCCGCAGGAAAAAAATAAAATCTTCATCATGTAGCATCCTCACGTAACCAGATGCCTCTCTCACAGTAAGCTGGTCAAATGAACCCGTCCGGATGGCTTCAAAACATTCTATGAGGTCGTCTCGATTCTCGTAGACAGTGTTCACGACTCTGCTGTTGAAGTTCCACCGTGTGGATGAAGGTCTGGGCAGTCTTCGTGCAACAGTCTGGTCAAGAATGCTGGTGCGTTTGGGTAAAAAAAAAAAAAACGTTGTAATCCCGCTCAGATCGGAAAAGAAAATGTTCACTTTTTTTGATGCGAGAAGTAGCTTGATGCATGATCAAATTCAGCTGATGCGCATAGCAATGCACGTAATGGGCATTCTTGAAATGCTCACGCACCTTCTGCTGCACACCTGCCTTCTCTCCCCTCATCACACTGGCTCCATCGTAAGCTTGCGCAATGAGTTTGACTTTCTCGTCATCGGCAAAAAGACCGTTCAGTCTCTCCAAAAGTACACTGGCGATTGAGGCTGAGGTTGATTCCGAGATGGAACTCAAAAAAGCGCTCCTGCACTTTGTGCTTGCTATCTATGTACCTCAGCACAAGCACCAACTGTGTCTGCGTAGAAACATCCGTGGTCTCGTCAGCTTGGATGGCTACGAAGTTCGCAGACTTCACCTCCTCCACAATATGTTCCCTCGTGACCGCTAGCATACACTCCCAGTAGCTCGTTTTGAATGGTCTTTGATGTGCCCTTGAAAACTTAGCATTTTTAAGATGGTCATCAAACACCTCATCTAATTGTGCCACAAAGTTGACAAGTCCAAGAAAAATACCAGGGTTGGTGAGCCCTCAGTTTCATCTTTGCCTCGCAAAGCTAACTCAAACACTCCACAAAACTTAACACACTGGATTAGCCGGCTGAGGATATGGCGGTTCTTGCTAACCTCATCGTTGTGTGGGCGGACAGCTAGCCTGTATCCCTCATCCAGTTGAGTGGCAATATTCACTCTTCCCAAAGATGACAATCTCAAACAGCTATCCATGTGGGTCTTTGACAGCTCATGTTTCTTTATCTTTTCTGAAAGATGGTGCATGTCGGTTACACCAGTCGCTGTCCAAGCGGTGCTGTCTGCTGTGCCGCCTTCAGGGTGGAAGAGTAAGCAGGGGTAGCAAAAAACTGCATTAGCTACATCGCAGCCTGCTAGCCAGGTTTTTCCGTTCATACCAATTTTTGGAAAATCCTCGGGTGTAGGACTTTCCCCCTTTAGTAGACACCTGTTGAATTATTAAATTTGGTCTGGGAGGTCCTAATTGTTTTCGTTGCCAATTTATCTTCATTTGTTCGCCGACAAAAAGGAACTTATTTCAAAGACACAATCGAGTTGGACTGAAGCCTAGCCATTTTGATAGTAGTAGTGAATTGATTGAGGCTGCTACCTGGTCTTTTCTTAGTTACGTTCATTCGTGGTTACGTTATGTATGACGAAAGCGCGTAAGTGCATGCCCACAGACACCCATAGAGAATGTATTGAAAGCTTTGAAATGTGAAAAAATAGATTTTACATGGGAGTCTATGACAGACTTCTGGGCGATTTTCAACCTGACTGAAATCGCCCAAAAACGGGCGGGGCCATTTGAAGCACGACTTTAGCCTGATTTGACATTTAGTGGCTGGCAGATCAGACGTGAACACTGATAACTGCTGTTGCCGTGATATAATTTTTTATAAATTTATAAAAAAAAAATTATATATATATTATTTTTTTTTAAATATAATTGATTAGAAAAAAAATCCCTTCCTTTTCCCGTTTGGCAGTGCGTCGCCCATATCGCCCTATTTGAAAAGCCGTCCCTGGGCCTAGGCCATGCTGTTGGTTCATTGATTGTGCAGGGCAGCTTACAGAGTTAGCCTTCCGGTTTACAGAATAAGATTTGAATATAGTCTAGTAATAGGAAGAAAACAAATATGTTCATAATTGATAGGCAGACATATTACCGTTAGCTACAGAATATCTCACCACCGTGCGTTTCCATCTCCTCCCCTCTATCCTTCATTCATTTTTTCGAGCGTGCAGAGAGAAGGGCTGTCAACAGTTTTAGTGAATATGTTTCCTTGTGAAAACATGTTACTATTGATGATCAAAACAGATTCCACCTGGTTTCCCAAATGAAGCACTGGGTAGCTGCAGGAACAGGGTTGGAGAGCCCATGGCATACAGAGTTTGGGCGGAATATCACCTGTCGCAGCAGCGAGAGGCTGCATGCTCCTCAAACAGTGGTGGATTTTTGGAGTGAAATAACCAGAGTATACACAGCATATGATTGAAAAACTAAAAATGAACAGGCAGGAAAGCAGCCTCCATTCACTAGTCGAGCTGTTCCCCTGACCCTGTTCATGCCCATTTGATAATCGGAAATTATAAATCGAAACCAATTGTAAAATATTAAGGCCAGGCACCACAGGCAAAAATTATGATTTTGCTTCCATCTGTCAATGTTCCGATTTTGGGATATTTTGGAACTATAACTTCCATACTTTCATAAAATGTACAATACATCGGCAATAATGTATATAAATACTTGATTTGTATCATTTTATCCCAACTCCGTCAACTACACCTAGCATAAATGTCATTTTTGTTAGCATGTTTCATGTAGAACGATTAGTTACCGGAGTGTAACTCCAGTTCTATGAGTGGAGATGAGCCCCATAGGGGAGCTCTGCTCCTATTGGTTTACCCACTGCCCTAAGGCAGTATCAGCCTGAGACAAAATTATGCACACACCTGCAGCCAATAGGAGTACAGGTGTCCCTATAAGAGGGGATGCCTCCCCTCAATCAGCCTCCCGAGATATTTATCTTCAGCGAGACTAGAGAGGGTCGGCAGGGCCTTAAGTCCTATGGGGCTCCGCTCCACTCATAGAACTGGAGTTACACTCCGGTAACTAATCGTTCTATATCGTGGAGCTCCGCCCCATAGGGGAGCTCTGCTCCTATTGGTTTAAGGCGGAGCGTAGCGCTCCAAAATGTACTCCCTGCCGAGCCCAACACTTCCCATCAAAAATGAAAAGGTCAGGCCTAGCAATGGCTGCAACCAATTCCCGCAGTACTGCAACTAAAAACCCATACGGGCGTCACAATATACCGCGTCATCGGTTAAAGACCCGCCCCACCTAGTCCAATGGCAATGCCAATGACTAGTGGGCAGATCACCAGAATAGAAGCCATACTAATCTGTACTAGCAGATAGATGTGCCTCAATATCCTGTAAAAACACTACCGACCACTAATGGAATGACACCAAGTGTCACTCTACATTGTGTACACGGTAGACCGCCTCACTCACTCAATGGAACCCCAGAGATTAGTGGGCAGAAAACAGAACATGATTCATACTAATCTGAACAAGCAGAAGATGACCTCACATCCCATTACCTTGTTATGACAAGTCTAATAGCACGTAACCAAGTTACTACTATTATCACCCATCATTCCGCCACACTCCAGTGAATCACTGGTGGGCAGATCAATACATGCCCTCTACTGTACTGAACCTGTCAGTCAGGAGTCATGCCAAAAAACATGTCTTCCTATCCAAAGCGGACCTGATGGAAACCTGTGTCCACAGTCCTGCTTTTCCTCTCCTTCTAGCTCAAAATCTCCCTTCAGCTACACTGAGTACAGATCGAGCCAAAGAGTTAGAAGACATATCTAAAAAACATGTCTTCCTATCCAAAGCGGACCTGATGGAAACCTATGTCCACAGTCCTGCTTTTCCTCTCCTTCTAGCTCAAGATCTCCCTTCAGCCACGCTGAGTACAGATCGAGCCAAAGAGTTAGAAGACATATCTAAGAGATAGAAACGGATAAATGGAGACGGCGTCGACCATGACGCTGCTCTACAAATATCCTCTACCCCTGTTCCTCTGAAAAGGGCAGTAGAAGCTCCCACTCCACGAGTGGAGTGAGCTCTGATACCCTGAGGCAATTGTCGCCCCGTTGCCTCGTAAGCTGTCTCAATGCCTTCACAAAGCCAATGAGACAATCGCTGTTTTGAAAGTGGTCTACCTACTGCAGCCGCACCGTGACACAAAAACAGCTGAGGCGATGACCTAATCGCTGCTGTGCGCTCAACGTAGCACGCCAAAGCGCGCACTGGGCACAAGCAATGAAGCTTTTCCTCACTCCTCTCCCTATGAGGAGGGGGAGAAAAAGCCCACAGCTCCACGGTCTGTGACCTATATGAGCTCCTAATAACCTTCGGCACAAATGCCGGGTTAGGACGTAACACCGCTCTGCTCAGATCGCCATGAATGGCAAGGCAGTCGGGTCTCGTCGACAGAGCACACAAATCACTGACACGCTTAGCGGTAGTCAAAGCGAGCAACAGTGCCATCTTCATAGACAGCATCTTAAGGGGTATTTGATTCAATGGCTCGAACGGCGACTTACATAGCGCGCTTCGAGTACCAAAGCCAAATCCCACTGGGGCAGCGTGGCTCTAGGCATTGGCCTAAGCCGCCGTGTTCCCAATAAGAAACATTTCACTAGAGGGTGGCTGAACACATTAGTTCTGCCAAACCCCTCATGACCAGCTGAAATCGCCGCTCTAAACACTCTAATGGTGGCGGGCGATCTCTGCCTATCAAACATAAAACTGCAGAAAAGAGAGCACACTCTCAACCTGACAGTTCATGGGGTCCACATCTTGTGTGTCACACCATCGTGAAAAAACGTTCCATCTGCTGGCATACATCCTAGAAGTGGAACTGGCTCATGCACCCTGTATGGTTCTGATCACTGCATCAGATAACCCACGGCGCCTCAACCTGTCCCTTTCAGGAACCAAGCCTTCAGTGGTTGGCCGATTATGGGCAACTGCCCTATCGAGCCTCCCGCCTGAGTCAACGCGTCCCGTCGATGTGGAATTGGCCAAGGTGGCGCAATCAACATCTGACTCATCTCCGCAAACCATGGAGCCCCTGGGCGATCGGGGGCTATCAATATTATTGACAGCCCTCCTGATCTCACCCTGGCTAGCAGTGGGAGAATGCAGGACAGCGGAGGGAATGCATACAGAAGAACATTCGGCCACGGGTGGTGCGCGAATGCGTCTCTGCCCAGTGGTGGTTTGTCCTGTTCCCTCAGAGAGAACCATAGGGGACATTTGCGCGTTCACGCGTGACGCGAATAGATCCACCTCGGCTCTCCCGAACTGTTCCCAAATTTGGAGAACAATGTCCGGATGCAGCCACCACTCGTCGTCTCGAGGACCCCCTCTTGACATGAGGTCTGCTCCTACGTTCAAGTAGCCCGGAATATGTGCTGCTCTCAACGAGCGAAGGTGCTTGTGAGCCCACAGCCACAATTCCTCTGCCGCCCGGTGGAGAGCAGGAGACCTGACTACTCCCTGGCGATTTATGTGAGCTACTGTGGTCCGGTTGTCTGACCAGACCAACACATTGCCACCCCGAAGGGTGGACGCGAAGTGGGTCAGAACCAGTCGAACCGTTTCCAACTCCAAGAGGTTTATGTGGCGGCTCGAATGAGGCCACACACCTCCTATCGCTTGAGTCTGACATGTCCCTCCCCATCCAGTCAGAGAGGCATCTGTGAATACTGGAATGTAGGATGACACCTTGCCTATCGGGACTCCGTGCGTGAGAACGCTCGGATTCATCCAATAGTCCAGGTCTGCTCTTAGCGAGAGAGGGAACCACCACCAACCGATGACGTTGATGCAATGGTCTAGTCTTAGTTGGGCGAACCATCGCTACGTCCTGCGCATGTGCAGGAGTGCCAGCGGAACCACAGAGTGGGCTGACGACATGAGACCCAAGAGTGACCTGATCGACAGCGCCGTCACCGTGTGATTCGGACGACACTTCCTCAGGGCTAGCAACAAGGCTACCCTTCGGGGGTCCGAAATTCGAGCCCTCATCATTACAGTGTCTAGCTGTATCCCCAGGTAGACAATCTGATGACTGGGCCAGGGCGCGCTCTTTTTCCAATTCACAGCGAACCCCAGACGTGTGAGATGAATCACTGTCTGTGTCGTGTGAGTGAACGCCAGCTCTGCTGACGGGGCGAGAACCAGTAGGTCGTCTAGGTAGGCTAATATCCGTATTCCCTGATGACGCAAAAACGGTTCCAATGCCGCCTCCACACACACTTGGAAAACGTTCGAGGTGCCAGGGGCGTACCCAAATGGCATCCTCGTGAATTCGTACGCCACCCCTTGAAAGGCGAACCGCAGAAACTTCCTGTGGTGCGATTGTATCGGCACATGAAAGTACGCGTCCTTTAGGTCTATGCTTGTACAAAAGTCCCCTTCCTGGACACATTCCAGTAGACGTTTTGTCGTCAGCATTCGGAAGGGCCGTTTGGTTACGCTCTCGTTGAGAATGCGTAAATCCAATATCGGCCTCACTCCCCCCGTCTTTTTGGGCACTAGGAAATAGGGCGAATATAGTCCCTTGTTCCTTTGCTCCCGGGAATTACTGTGACCGCCTTCTTCGCCAAAGGTTCCGTAATCTCTGACATCAGAGCGGCCACTTTTTCTGGCGTTTTCATCACCGTCTCCACCACTCCCCTGAACGGGGGTGGGGTTCGGTGGAATTGGAGGGCATAACCCTTCTGCAACGTCTGTTCTAGCCAGCGTGAGAGGGTACAGCTTCGTTGCCACTGCCAGCAATGCAGAGAAAGCGGGCGCGCACGAAGCTGTGGTGCACTCAGTAGGAAGGACCTGTATTCCTCTATGGCCCTTGCCGCCGCCATTCCCCAACACTGAGGTGGTGGAACAGCCAAAGGCGGGCCCCCCTCGAAAGGGAGAGGAAATATCAGCACGTTCTGAGAGAATCGGAGGCCCTAATACGTTGGTTACGTCTGTAACTCTAGTATTCCGGCCCTCCGTGAACGTAGCACGGGTTTGAACTGCACTGACTAAGGTGTCAATCTGAGACAGAGCGCCTTCCCCGGATAGCAAATTGCGTCATCATGCCATTGTTCTGGCCGAGACTGTTGCCTGTCATGAGAACCATTCACTACAGTACTCCTAAGAGTCTGCAAAGTGCGGTCTCTAACTGGTACCACAAGGTGGCGCCATGATACCTATTTTTCACTAGCCCCATGAGTCTGCTCAACTGCACACTCCTGGTGTGGTGAGCTGTACTCAGTGTAGTGGGTATCATTGCGTTCTGTGTTAAACGGGGGCACCGATACATTGGTTACGCCTGTAACTCTAGTATTCCGGCCCTCCTTGAACGCAGTATGAGTCTGTACAACACTGACTGAGGCATTAGCCTGAGACAGAGCGACATCCCCAAATGCTGATCGCGTCATCATGTCATATTCTGACCGAGACTGCAATCTGTCATGAGAGACTCTCTCTACAGAGCTCCTAAGAGTCTGTGACCCGAGGTCTCTCTTTGGTAACCTAGGGCTGTGCCCTGATACCTTCCTCACATTCGCCTCCTGTGTTTTCTCAGCTTCACACCTCCGTGGGCTAACGTGTTCTGTGGTAAGTGGGGGCGCCAATACGTTGGTTACTTCCGTAACTCTAGTATTCCGGCCCTCCGTGAACGCAGCATGGGTCTGAACTGCGCTGACTGAGGCATTAGCCTGAGACAAGGCGTCATTCCCAGCTAGCGGCTGCGTCTTCATGTCATATTCAGACTGAGACTGCTGCCGGCTATGTGAAACCTTCACTACAGTGCTCCTAGAAGCCTGTAGTGTAAGGTCTTTATGAGGTGAGCTAAGGCTACGCCTTGCTACCCTTTTCTCCTTCCTCTCCTGTATGTGTTCAACTACGCACCTCTGGTGGGTTGAGCTACAGTGGGGGAAAAAAGTATTTAGTCAGCCACCAATTGTGCAAGTTCTCCCACTTAAAAAGATGAGAGAGGCCTGTAATTTTCATCATAGGTACACGTCAACTATGACAGACAAATTAAGAAAAATAAATCCAGAAATTCACACTGTAGGATTTTTAATGAATTTATTTGCAAATTATGGTGGAAAAATAAGTATTTGGTCACCTACAAACAAGCAAGATTTCTGGCTCTCACAGACCTTTAACTTCTTCTTTAAGAGGCTCCTCTGTCCTCCACTCATTACCTGTATTATAGCACCTGTTTGAACTTGTTATCAGTATAAAAGACACCTGTCCACAACCTCAAACAGTCACACTCCAAACTCCACTATGGCCAAGACCAAAGAGCTGTCAAAGGACACCAGAAACAAAATTGTAGACCTGCACCAGGCTGGGAGACTGAATCTGCAATAGGTGAGCAGCTTGGTTTGAAGAAATCAACTGTGGGAGCAATTATTAGGAAATGGAAGACATACAAGTCCACTGATAATCTCCCTCGATCTGGGGCTCCACGCAAGATCTCACCCCGTGGGGTCAAATTATCACAAGAACGGTGAGCAAAAATCCCAGAACCACACAGGGGGACCTAGTGAATGACCTGCAGAGAGCTGGGACCAAAGTAACAAAGCCTACCATCAGTAACACACTACGCCGCCAGGGACTCAAATCCTGCAGTTCCAGACGTGTCCCCCTTCTTAAGCCAGTACATGTCCAGGCCCGTCTGAAGTTTGCTAGAGTGCATTTGGATGATCCAGAAGAGGATTGGGAGAATGTCATATGGTCAGATGAAACTAAAATAGAACTTTTTTGGTAAAAACTCAACTCGTCGTGTTTGGAGGACAAAGAATGCTGAGTTGCATCCAAAGAACACCATACCTACTGTGAAGCATGGGGTGTAAACATCATGCTTTGGCGCTGTCTTTCTGCAAAGGGACCAGGACGACTGATCCGTGTAAAGGAAAGAATGAATGGGGCCATGTATCGTGAGATTTTGAGTGAAAAACCTCCTTCCATCAGCAAGGGCATTGAAGATGAAACGTGGCTGGGTCTTTCAGCATGACAATGATCCCAAACACACTGCCCGGGCAACGAAGGAGTGGGCTTCGTAAGAAGCATTTCAAGGTCCTGGAGTGGCCTAGCCAGTCTCCAGATCTCAACCCCATAGAAAATCTTTGAGGGAGTTGAAAGTCCGTGTTGCCAGCGAGCGACAGCCCCAAAACATCACTGCTCTAGAGGAGATCTGCATGGAGGAATGGCCCAAATAGTGTGTGAAAACCTTGTGAAGACTTACAGAAACGTTTGACCTGTGTCATTGCCAACAAAGGGTATATAACAAAGTATTGAGAAACTTTTGTTTTTGACCAAATACTTATTTTCCACCATAATTTGCAAATAAATTCATAAAAAAATCCTACAATGTGATTTTCTGGATTTTTTTTTCTTATTTTGTCTGTCATAGTTGACGTGTACCTATGATGAAAATTAAAGGCCTCTCTCATCTTTTTAAGTGGGAGAACTTGCACAATTGGTGGCTGACTAAATACTTTTTTCCCCACTGTACACTCAGAATGGTGGGAGAAAATCATGGGCGTGAAGTACTCTGAACGTTCTCAAGTGTGAGTCAGTGGGAGCCAACTCTTTATTGTGAACCCGAAAACAAACATTTCCCTCCATGCCCCGAACCAAGGGTGGGGGGGAACAGTGGGCTCTGTCGCGTCCAGCGCCTAGCCATCTCCCGTTCTCTCCCCCTCATCCCGTCATTGACGTCGCCTCTTCTGGTTGCCCTTGGGGTGCTGCCAGGGCGATTTCATCACGACCTCCCTCGCCGGCGTAATCGTCGCAACCACAGGTGCTGCTGGGGGGGCGGAGCCCTCTCGCCTGCTGCTGGTGGTCGACGTCTGTCGCCTGGCACGCAGCCTCCCTGTAGACCTACTGGGGGCGTTGGAGGTTGACGGTTTTAGGTAGCGTCTGGCTGGACCTCCCTGCCAGTGGCAGGTGTCTAGCCAGCTGCTTCTTTTCCTCGTCCATCTTGGCGAAACGCTCCGTCGCCTCTTTGACGGCGACTCCGAAGAGCCCGTCGTCAGAGAGGGGGGCGTTTAGCAGCGAGGCTCTTTCAGTCCTCCTTCATGGCTGTCAATGACAGCCAGAGGTGACGTTCAATAACCACAGAGGTGGCCATTGACCTGCCTGCGCATATTGCGGACGCCTGTGTCAGGTGTAGAATGGCGCCAGAAATCCTGGACGCCTCTTCTACCTCCTCACTCGTCATCTCTGACCTTCCCGTTGTTAGACGGGATAGGGAGGCCGTGAGGAGAGCAATGTTGTTTGCCGCTGACACAGCCTGGGCTCCCAACGTGAAGGACTTGTCAGCCAGCTGTGCTGTGAGCCTGTCCTTCGGTGTTGGCAGAATGGCTTTCTTGGAGGCCGCCCAGAGACTCGAACCCGGCACTAGATACGCCGCCATGGCGCTCTCGAGCCTAGGGATTCCCCTTGGCAGCCCACTCACGTCCAGCCACTCTAGTGAATGGGCAGTACATCCTGGCCGGCGAACGCGCCGCCAGGGGTGCTTCCCATGAGCCCTTGACATATTTACCGAGAGAAGCATAGCAGGAGTCAGTGGCTCAGCCCGCTTTCCTCGGCCGAGAGTAAGGACCCCCCGCCTTCCATCATATCCACCTCCGCAGGGGGAGGGATAGGGGGCAGTGCTATCTCGAGTCACTTAGCGGCCCACTCAATGAGTCCAGGAAAATCCGAACTCAGAGAGGCCGCTGCGAAGGACAGGGCTACTGACGTGTCAGAGCCCGTGTCGTCTTCGCCCAAGGAGCCATAAGACCTCTCGCTTCCCAGAGGGAAGGGGGTCCTTAAGGTCTGAGTAAGAGTGTCGGATTGTTCCATTGGAACATCCAACTCCTCGTCTCTCTCCCTTGTCATCCTCGGAGTCCGCGCCGTCCGACGACGCCTCTGAAGCAGAGGCTAGTATAGACAGTACATCCTCCAAGGGAATATCCTCACTCAAAAAAAACGCCCAACGCTGCTTCCCTCTCCTTCATGGGAAGGAGGGCGCAGGAGGCGCAGTTAGGGGGAACGCCGGTTCCGTCCTTGGCATGCTGCGCACCCAAGCACACGAAACACAAGTCATGGGGGTGAAAAGCTCTGAAAAGAGCTTTTTTTGGGGGTGGAAAATCTCCAGGGGTGCTCATTTTAGAAGGCGTATCTCTTCTTGAGTCTTCTTTTCATCTTTTTGGCTTCTTCTCTAGTCAGTCGCTGAAGATAAAGGGAGGCTGATTGAGGGGAGGCATCCCCTCTTATAGGGACACCTGTACTCCTATTGGCTGCAGGTGTGTGCATAATTTTGTCTCAGGCTGATGCTGCCTTAGGGCAGAGGGTAAACCACTAGGAGGCAGAGCTCCCCTATGGGGCGGAGCTCCACGATATAGAACTAAAAACGAACAGGCAGGAAAGCAGCCTCCATTAACTAGTCGAGCTGTTCCCCTGACCCTGTTCATGCCCATTTGATAATCGGGACATTATAAATCGAAACCAATTGTAAAATATTAAGGCCAGGCACCACAGGCAAAAATTGCATGTTCATGTAGAACTTCAACCGCTATTTTTTCAACTCTCCATGTTGAATCATATATAATTCAACCTCTATTTTTTAAAACTCTCCATGTTGAATCATATAATTCAACCGCTATTTTTCAAACTCTCCATGTGAATCATATATAATTCAACCGCTATTTTTCCATCTCTCCATGTTGAATCATATATAATTCAACCGCTATTTTTCAAACTCTCCATGTTGAATCATATATAATTCAACCGCTATTTTTCAAACTCTCCATGTTGAATCATATATAATTCAACCGCTATTTTTCAAACTCTCCATGTTGAATCATATATAATTCAACCGCTATTTTTCAAACTCTCCATGTTGAATCATATATAATTCAACAGCTATTTTTCAATCTCTCCATGTTGAATCATATATAATTCAACCGCTATTTTTCAAAACTCTCCATGTTTGAATCATATATAATTCAACAGCTATTTTTCAAACTCTCCATGTTGAATCATATATAATTCAACCGCTATTTTTCAAACTCTCCATGTTGAATCATATATAATCCAACAGCTATTCTTCAAACTCTCCATGTTGAATCATATATAATTTAACAGCTTGTTTTCCGGAGCAGATCGTTACTAGTCCATACATGGCTATATCCTTTGTAACGTAGTGCTGAAAGAGGAGGCATTTACTGACATCCGATTGGTTACTGACATTTTAATGGCACTTTCCGGCAACCTGATTGGTTACTGGCATTTAATGGCACTTTTCCGGCAACCTGATTGGTTAAAAGGCCTCACGTGCCACACAGCGCTTCCTCGTTTGAAAATATCTCCCGCGAGGAATCCACGTAAAGAGAGACAAAATGAGAAAATCTCGAAGAATTTACCTACAGTATGTGAATAAAAAATAGGCGTTCTCAGTTAGCCAATGCGAGAAAAGCAGTGAATGAAAGAAAACATGAGCCTGATCAGCCGATCCAGGCAGTGGCAGTACACGGTAGAGGAGGAAAAGGAGGAGGCCGGCAGCAGCGCGTCGAGACGCACATTAGTTGAGATGAAGATGACAGCTAGCAGCGATCAACCAGACAGCAGACAGAGGCTTTTATTCCACATGTCACAAAGAAACCAACTTGTACATTATTTGATTTGCCCTAAAGTGTCTAAACACTGGACTGAAAATCACCATAGACCCCCCACCAACCAGGGATTATGTAAAATTCTGTCATGATAGAATGTGCACACTGTGAAGGTGCACATCCAGAACAGCGCCGGAGAAGATGGCTGCCGTTTTAACAGCCCTCTAACCACCCTCTAACCAATTGTACTATTATGTGTGTGTGTTTTTCCGCGTTATTTGTAATTTATTTTGTACATAATGTTTTCTGCCATCGTCTCTTATAACCAAAAAGAGCTTCTGGATATCAGGACAGCGATTACTCACCTCGCATTGGACGAAGATTTTTCTTCAACGAGGCGGCCGCGAAGGATATCATACAGACACCCGACAAGGCCCAAATCCCCGTCATTCGCGTGAGGAAGAGACGGAGATATCCGCGGACGCAGATCCGGGTGCCTTGTAAGGATCCGACGGCGAGCGAGTAAACTGCCTCTTCCATCAATCATATTAGCCAACGTTCAAGCTTTTGAGAATAAAATGGACGATTTAAGATTGCGGTTATCCTACCAAGGGACATTAAAAAACTGTAATATCTTATGTTTCACGGAGTCGTGGCTGAACGACAACAATGATAACATTCAGCTAGCAGGCTATACGCTACATCGGCAGGATAGAACGGCTGACTCTGGTAAGACAAGGGGTGGCGGTCTGTGTATATTTGTAAACAACAGCTGGTGCACAAAATCAAGGTTCATCCACCTCTGGCCTGCTGGCTCCCCTTCCTCTGCGGAAGCATAGCTCCCGCTCAGCCCAGTCAAAACTGTTCGCTGCTCTGGCACCCCAATGGTGGAACAAGCTCCCTCACGACGCCAGGACAGCGGAGTCACTCACCACCTTCCGGAGACATTTGAAACCCCACCTCTTTAAGGAATACCTGGGATAGGATAAAGTCATCCTCCCCACCTCTACCCCCCCCCCCCCCCCCCCCCCCCCCCCCCAAAAAAAAAAAAAAAAAAAAAAACTATTGTAAAGTGGTTATCCCACTGGCTATAGGGTGAATGCACCAATTTGTAAGTCGCTCTGGATAAGAGCGTCTGCTAAATGACGTAAATGTGCCCTTGAGCAAGGCACTTAACCCTAATTGCTCCTGTATGTCGCTCTGGATAAGAGCGTCTGCTAAATGACTAAAATGTAAAAATGTAAAATGAAGTCTCGAGGTTTTGCTCGCCTGAGGTAGAGTATCTTATGATAAGCTGTAGACCACACTATTTACCAAGAGCGTTTTCATCTATATTTTTCATAGCTGTCTATTTACCACCACAAACCAATGCTGGCATTAAGATTGCACTGAATGAGTTGTACAAGGCCATTAATCAACAGGAAAACGCTCATCCAGATGCAGCGCTCCTAGTGGCCGGGGACTTTAATGCAGGGAAACTTAAATCCGTTCTACCTAATTTCTACCAGCATGTTAAATGTGCAACCAGAGGGAAAAAAACTCTAGACCACCTTTACTCCACACACAGAGACGCATACAAAAGCTCTCCCTCGCCCTCCATTTGGCAAATCTGACCATAACTCTATCCTCCTGATTCCTGCTTATTAGCAAAAACTGAAGCAGGAAGCACCAGTGATTCGTTTATAAAAAAGTGGTCAGATGACGCAGATGCTAAACTACAGGACTGTTTTTGCTAGCACAGACTGGAACATGTTCCGGGATTCTTCAGACAGCATTGAGGAGTACACCACATCAGTCACTGGCTTCATCAATAAGTGCATCGATGATGTCGTCCCCACAGTGACCGTACGTACATACCCCAACCAGAAGCCATGGATTACAGGAAACATCCGCACTGAGCTAAAGGGTAGAGCTGCCGCTTTCAAGGAATGGGACTCTAACCCGGACGCTTATAAGAAATCCCGCTATGACCTCCGACGAACCATCAAACAGGCAAAGAGTCAATACAGGTCTAAGATTGAATCATACTACGCTGGCTCTGACGCTCGTCGGATGT
>CM072257.1:1581684-1611794 GCA_036851935.1 Coregonus suidteri | reverse complement strand
CGTTTCGCCAAATTTCCCCCTTTACTGCTTTTCAAGGATAACTTTTGCAGATCTAGCAAAGAAACAACGCCACCCGAGGCAAGGTCTTTGTACATCTCTCCTGTCCCAAATTTTCGTACCAATCTACAACTCCAAGGGTAAGAAAAACTCCCCTTTTTTTTGCCATGCTTCAAAGCGAGTTTAGCTTGTGGCGTTGACTGAACCAAAAGAATAGCGACGCAAACACCAGCACCACGTGGGCCGCCAATTATGTCGTATCGGATGAGTGGTGGCCATTATTGCTGTCAACAAAGAGTCCGTTTCAAGCTGCTGCATCGTGTAGAGGCTTTTATTAAAATCACGACCGGTTACAGCATAAGTACAGACCCGCGGTGTCCGGAGAACGGCTCCTCAGATTGTCATGGCCGTTCTGCCCTTTCTGTAGTCTAGCCCCTATTTATAGACAATGATGCTCCTCTTCTGGCCAATCACCAAGTCTCCCTGTCTACAACACACTTCCTGTCTGTTGTACATGACGTTACACTAAAACATATACTAACGTAAACAACATTCCATTTCTTCATGAAAAACATTAACAAAAGACATAATCTTCAGATACGATAACCATGAGGCCTTTTGAAGCAAGTAATGTGTCATATCAGTATTGAACTTATATGATGCCCCTGTCTTCATGTTGTTGCTGGACATATCTTTTTTTAAATGTGGTGTAGGTCACCCTAAATCATCAGAAAAATTGCCCCCCTGAGAATTTTTTTCAGGAGCCGCCACTGCAACTGGAAGTTTAAACCAACTCTTAGTTTCCTGATTCAGATCTGTTGAAACCCAACTCTTCTAGTTTTCTGATTCAGATCTGTTTTAAACCAACTCTTAGTTTCCTGATTGAGATCTGTTTTAAACCAACTCTTAGTTTCCTGATTGAGATCGGTTTAAACCAACTCTTAGTGTCCTGATTCAGATCTGTTTAAACCAACTCTTAGTGTCCTGATTCAGATCTGTTTAATACCAACTCTTAGTTTCCTGATTCAGATCTGTTTAAACCAACTCTTAGTGTCCTGATTCAGATCTGTTTTAAACCAACTCTTAGTTTCCTGATTCAGATCTGTTTAAACCAAACCTCTTAGTTTTCTGATTCAGATCTGTTTAAACCAACTCTTTAGTTTCCTGATCAGATCTGTTGAAACAACTCTTAGTGTCCTGATTCAGATCTGTTTAAACCAACTCTTAGTTTCCTGATTCAGATCTGTTTAAACCAACTCTTAGTTTCCTGATTCAGATCTGTTGAAACCAACTCTTAGTATCCTGATTCAGATCTGTTTAAAACGGACTCTTAGTTTCCTGATTCAGATCTGTTTAAACCAACTCTTAGTTTCCTGATTCAGATCTGTTGAAATCAACTCTTTGTTTCCTGATTCAGATCTGTTTAAACCAAACTCTTAGTTTCCTGATTCAGATCTGTTGAAACCAACTCTTAGTTTCCTGATTGAGATCTGTTTAAACCAAACTCTTAGTTTCCTGATTGAGATCGGTTTAAACCAACTCTTAGTGTCCTGATTCAGATCTGTTTAAACCAACTCTTAGTGTCCTGATTCAGATCTGTTGATACCAACTCTTAGTTTCCTGATTCAGATCGGTTGATACCAACTCTTAGTTTCCTGATTCAGATCTGTTTAAACCAACTCTTAGTGTCCTGATTCAGATCTGTTTAAACCAACTCGTAGTGTCCTGATTCAGATATGTTTAAACCAACTCTTAGTTTCCTGATTCAGATCTGTTTAAACCAACTCTTAGTTTCCTGATTCAGATCTGTTGAAAACCAACTCTTAGTTTCCTGATTCAGATCTGTTTAAAACCAACTCTTAGTTTCCTGATTCAGATCTGTTGAAACCAACTCTTAGTGTCCTGATTCAGATCTGTTTAAACCAACTCTTAGTTTCCTGATTCAGATCTGTTTAAACCAACTCTTAGTTTCCTGATTCAGATCTGTTGAAACCAACTCTTAGTATCCTGATTCAGATCTGTTTAAAACTAACTCTTAGTTTCCTGATTCAGATCTGTTTGAAACCAACTCTTAGTTTCCTGATTGAGATCTGTTTAAACCAAACTCTTAGTTTCCTGATTCAGATCTGTTGAAACCAACTCTTAGTTTTCTGATTCAGATCTGTTTAAACCAACTCTTAGTTTCCTGATTGAGATCTGTTTAAACCAACTCTTAGTTTCCTGATTGAGATCGGTTTAAACCAACTCTTAGTGTCCTGATTCAGATCTGTTTAAACCAACTCTTAGTGTCCTGATTCAGATCTGTTGATACCAACTCTTAGTTTCCTGATTCAGATCTGTTTAAACCAACTCTTAGTG
Organism: Coregonus suidteri; assembly: GCA_036851935.1. Taxonomy (NCBI): domain Eukaryota; kingdom Metazoa; phylum Chordata; class Actinopteri; order Salmoniformes; family Salmonidae; genus Coregonus; species Coregonus suidteri. Next base: position 1,609,439 of record CM072257.1, on the reverse strand, counting down.
TCCTGATTCAGATCTGTTTAAACCAAACTCTTAGTTTCCTGATTCAGATCTGTTTAAACCAACTCTTAGTTTTTCTGATTCAGATCTGTTTTAAACCAACTCTTAGTTTCCTGATTCAGATCTGTTGAAACCAACTCTTAGTGTCCTGATTCAGATCTGTTAAAAACCAACTCTTAGTTTCCTGATTCAGATCTGTTTAAACCAACTCTTAGTTTCCTGATTCAGATCTGTTGAAACCAACTCTTAGTATCCTGATTCAGATCTGTTTAAACTGACTCTTAGTTTCCTGATTCAGATCTGTTTTTTAAACCAACTCTTAGTTTCCTGATTCAGATCTGTTGAAATCAACTCTTTTGTTTCCTGATTCAGATCTGTTTAAACAACTCTTAGTTTCCTGATTCAGATCTGTTGAAACCAACTCTTAGTTTCCTGATTGAGATCTGTTTAAACCAACTCTTAGTTTCCTGATTGAGATCGGTTTAAAACCAACTCTTAGTGTCCTGATTCAGATCTGTTTAAACCAACTCTTAGTGTCCTGATTCAGATCTGTTGATACCAACTCTTAGTTTCCTGATTCAGATCGGTTGATACCAACTCTTAGTTTCCTGATTCAGATCTGTTTAAACCAACTCTTAGTGTCCTGATTCAGATCTGTTTAAACCAACTCGTAGTGTCCTGATTCAGATATGTTTAAACCAACTCTTAGTTTCCTGATTCAGATCTGTTTAAACCAACTCTTAGTTTCCTGATTCAGATCTGTTGAAACCAACTCTTAGTTTCCTGATTCAGATCTGTTTAAACCAACTCTTAGTTTCCTGATTCAGATCTGTTGAAACCAACTCTTAGTGTCCTGATTCAGATCTGTTTAAACCAACTCTTAGTTTCCTGATTCAGATCTGTTTAAACCAACTCTTAGTTCCCTGATTCAGATCTGTTGAAACCAACTCTTAGTATCCTGATCAGATCTGTTTAAAACTAACTCTTAGTTTCCTGATTCAGATCTGTTGAAACCAACTCTTAGTTTCCTGATTCAGATCTGTTTAAACCAACTCTTAGTTTCCTGATTGAGATCTGTTTAAAACCAACTCTTAGTTTCCTGATTGAGATCGGTTTTTAAACCAACTCTTAGTGTCCTGATTCAGATATGTTTAAACCAACTCTTAGTGTCCTGATTCAGATCTGTTGATACCAACTCTTAGTTTCCTGATTCAGATCTGTTAAAACCAACTCTTAGTGTCCTGATTCAGATCTGTTTAAACCAACTCGTAGTGTCCTGATTCAGATATGTTTAAACCAACTCTTAGTTTCCTGTTTCAGATCTGTTGATACCAACTCTTAGTTTCCTGATTCAGATATGTTTAAACCAACTCTTAGTGTCCTGATTCAGATCTGTTTAAACCAACTCGTAGTGTCCTGATTCAGATATGTTTTAAACCAACTCTTAGTTTCCTGATTCAGATCTGTTTAAACCATCTCTTAGTTTCCTGATTCAGATCTGTTGAAACCAACTCTTAGTTTCCTGATTCAGATCTGTTTAAACCAAACTCTTAGTGTCCTGATTCAGATCTGTTTAAACCAACTCTTAGTTTCCTGATTCAGATCTGTTTGAGACCAACTCCTAGTTTAATGATTCAGATCTGTTGAAACCAACTCTTAGTTTCCTGTTTCAGATCTGTTGAAACCAACTCTTAGTTTTCTGATTCAGATCTGTTTAAACCAACTCTTAGTTTCCTGATTGAGATCTGTTTAAACCAACTCTTAGTTTCCTGATTGAGATCGGTTTAAACCAACTCTTAGTGTCCTGATTCAGATCTGTTTAAACCAACTCTTAGTTTCCTGATTCAGATCTGTTGATACCAACTCTTAGTTTCCTGATTCAGATCGGTTGATACCAACTCTTAGTTTCCTGATTCAGATCTGTTTAAACCAACTCTTAGTGTCCTGATTCAGATCTGTTTAAACCAACTCGTAGTGTCCTGATTCAGATATGTTTAAACCAACTCTTAGTTTCCTGATTCAGATCTGTTTAAACCAACTCTTAGTTTCCTGATTCAGATCTGTTGAAACCAACTCTTAGTTTCCTGATTCAGATCTGTTTAAAACCAACTCTTAGTTTCCTGATTCAGATCTGTTGAAACCAACTCTTAGTGTCCTGATTCAGATCTGTTTAAACCAACTCTTAGTTTCCTGATTCAGATCTGTTTAACCAACTCTTAGTTTCCTGATTCAGATCTGTTGAAACCAACTCTTAGTATCCTGATTCAGATCTGTTTAAACTAACTCTTAGTTTCCTGATTCAGATCTGTTGAAAACCAACTCTTAGTTTCCTGATTCAGATCTGTTTAAACCAACTCTTAGTTTCCTGATTGAGATCTGTTTAAACCAACTCTTAGTTTCCTGATTGAGATCGGTTTAAACCAACTCTTAGTGTCCTGATTCAGATATGTTTAAACCAACTCTTAGTGTCCTGATTCAGATCTGTTGATACCAACTCTTAGTTTCCTGATTCAGATCTGTTAAAACCAACTCTTAGTAGTGTCCTGATTCAGATCTGTTTAAACCAACTCGTAGTGTCCTGATTCAGATATGTTTAAACCAACTCTTAGTTTCCTGATTCAGATCTGTTGATACCAACTCTTAGTTTCCTGATTCAGATATGTTTAAACCAAACTCTTAGTGTCCTGATTCAGATCTGTTTAAACCCAACTCGTAGTGTCCTGATTCAGATATGTTTAAACCAACTCTTAGTTTCCTGATTCAGATCTGTTTAAACCAACTCTTAGTTTCCTGATTCAGATCTGTTGAAACCAACTCTTAGTTTCCTGATTCAGATCTGTTTAAACCAACTCTTAGTGTCCTGATTCAGATCTGTTTAAACCAACTCTTAGTTTCCTGATTCAGATCTGTTGAGACCAACTCCTAGTTTAATGATTCAGATCTGTTGAAACCAACTCTTAGTTTCCTGATTCAGATCTGTTGAAACCAACTCTTAGTTTCCTGATTCAGAACTGTTTAAACCAACTCTTCTGACTCATTGTCATGCCCTGTATATCTAAAGGAGTTGGCTAAAGCACACACAGATCTGGGACCAGACTAATGTATCCGTGGGTTGCCAGTTAGACTGTTTGTCTGGTCTCTGGTCTGTGGTCAGCAGTGGTGGCTGGTGGCATGGAGGACAGGCTCATAATAATGACTGGAATAAAATGAATGGAATGGTATCAAACGCATCAAACACATACGTACAATTCCATTCACTTCATTCCAGCCCTTATTATGAGCCGTTCATCCTCCCCTCACCAGCCTCCTCTGGTGGTCAGTGGGCACAGCATGGTTGGGCTCAATTCCATTTCAATTTCAATCAATTCAGAAGGTAAACCTCATTAAGAAGCATTGAAGAGAATTGTAACGTTAGTGTACTTCCTGAATTGACTCCAACCCTGGGGCAAAGTGCTGTGTTCTTCTGGTGGTGGTGGTGTGAGGCCTTAACCTCAGCCTCCCTCCCTCTCTCATTCCCTCTTCCTCAGTACCATGTAGATGAGACCACTGACCAGACACAGAGGGGAAGGACACCCAGGCCAGGACGTAGGCAAAGCCCAACGCAGCATCCACATACCCATCCGGACACATCACCGTGTAGATTATTGCTCCACACATCCCAAAGACCTGGAGAGAGGGGGGAGGAAGAGAGAGGAAGGGGGAGGAAAGGAGAGAGAGACAGAGAGACAGAGAGAGAGAGAGAGAGAGAGAGAGAGACAGGGAGAGAGAGAGACAGAGAAGAGAGAGAGAGAGAGAGAGAGAGACAGAGAGAGAGAGAGAGAGAGACAGAGAGAGAGAGAGACAGAGACAGAGAGAGACAGAGACAGAGAGACAGAGACAGAGAGAGAGACAGAGAGAGACAGAGAGAGAGACAGAGAGAGACACACGTGCCTTGAGTGCCTGTTCGGTAAAATATATATTAAAATATATCCGGCTATAAACTGAAATAAATAAAGTAAATAAGTTAAGCAAGAGAAGAAATGCTTTCTCATTAACACATTAATTAATGATTGACAGATCAACTTTACTTGAGGTAAACAAAAACAAATGTACATAACAGGACCTCATACACTGAATATGGAGGCCAGGTCTGTTTGATGACTGGGAAGACTGACCACTGAGAATCTCTGACTCTGATCTCTCCTGTTGGTTTCTGTGGACAAAACATCCAAGGATTGCACAAACACACACTAAAATGAGGGAATTTTGTGTTTTAGGACTATGAAAATGGAAAAAATAATTAGCCTATGGATTATGAAAACAACAAAAAGAAATGGGAAAATGGGAGAGGAGAAATGACTAGAGACAGTGTTGTTTAACTCACTGACCGTGACCCATGAGTTCTTCTTACCTTTGTTCAGTAGAAAAGTCTCCCTCACTCTAGGTTGAACCATAGACCAGTCACTCTTTATGGACACACAGATGGGTACAGGGGAGGCTGGTCTCTCCTGCTTGATTGGACTTCAACACAACAGAGACAAACATTAAGTCTCTCATCTACTCTGAGCTCAGATGGGGAAACATAAGAAGAGTTTAATTCCAAAAATGCTATATAACCATTTTCAGAAATCCTGGTAAATTACCTTTTTTTGTTTAAAGAAATTATTAAAGATATTTGTGGGTTTTTTCACCATCTAATCTTGGCATGGGATTGTTTCATGACAGAAATTTATTTGTTTAAAATCTATCACTTGATGGTTTCATTTCAGATAGACAAATAATCTATTTTTTTTTCTCCAAAATGCTATATATCTGCCTCACTCTCAGAGAAATAAGTAGTACTGCTAGGTTTTACATTGTCAAATGTAACAAACTCATGTAACGACATAACAAATCTGTACAAATGATACATTTGTGACATCAATATTTAAAAAATTTTTTTTACAAATAATTATATACAGTCCAGTTTTATGAGATTTTCATCTCCAGGCCATCAGACTAGTTGGCCTCCGCCCAGTACACTGCCCTGAACTTAGTCACTGTTTCTAGCTGGCCTCCCGCCAGTACACTGCCCTGAACTTAGTCACTGTTTCTAGCTGGCTATCACCCAGTACACTGCCCTGAACTTAGTCACTGTTTCTAGCTGGCTATCACCCAGTACACTGCCCTGAACTTAGTCACTGTTTCTAGCTGGCTATCACCCAGTACACTGCCCTGAACTTAGTCACTGTTTCTAGCTGGCTATCACCCAGTACTCTACCCTGCACCTTAGTGACTGCTGCCCTATGTACCTAGTCATTGAACACTGTTCACTTTAATAGTGTTTACATACTGCTTACCCTCTTTATATGTATATACTGTATTCTAGTCAAGGCATTGTTTTTTCCTGATATTTCTTAATTTCTTCTTTTTATTTTGGGAATTTGTGGGTATTGTTTTTCAAATATGTGTATGCGACCAATACAATTTGATTGATTTTTGGTATAAAACATTTACCTTTAACATTTTAGTAATTTAGCAGTTGCTCTTATCCAGGGCCCGGTTTCCGGTGTCACTTTATACACAGAAGATCTCCGCTAAGCATAGAATTACATGATCTATCCGTATCTCTGTGACTTCCAATAACTTCAGAACAAAGTTGACTACAAATACATAGTTGCCAATGTCTTCGCAATCGATACAAAGAAGTGATGTATACAATTATGCTTCAAATGAAAACTGAGATGACTGCATTAAAATATAAACATTAGGCTATAGGCCTATTTCAATCATATTGAAGTACATTTCATGTTCAATTAATTGAGTTCTATTTTGCTACTTGTAGGCTACTGTCTGTAATTTGTCTCAATATACGCTACATGGTCAGAGGTACAGTGGGGAAAAAAAGTATTTAGTCAGCCACCAATTGTGCCAGGTCTCCCACTTAAAAAGATGAGAGAGGCCTGTAATTTTCATCATAGGTACACGTCAACTATGACAGACAAATTGAGAAAACAAAATCCAGAAAATCACATTGTAGGATTTTTAATGAATTTATTTGCAAATTATGGTGGAAAATAAGTATTTGGTCACCTACAAACAAGCAAGATTTCTGGCTCTCACAGACCTGTAACTTATTCTTTAAGAGGCTCCTCTGTCCTCCACTTGTTACCTGTATTAATGGCACCTGTTTGAACTTGTTATCAGTAAAAAAGACACCTGTCCACAACCTCAAACAGTCACACTCCAAACTCCACTATGGCCAAGACCAAAGAGCTGTCAAAGGACACCAGAAACAAAATTGTAGACCTGCACCAGGCTGGGAAGACTGAATCTGCAATAGGTAAGCAGCTTGGTTTGAAGAAATCAACTGTGGGAGCAATTATTAGGAAATGGAAGACATACAAGACCACTGATAATCTCCCTCGATCTGTGGCTCCACGCAAGATCTCACCCCGTGGGGTCAAAATGATCACAAGAACGGTGAGCAAAAAATCCCAGAACCACACGGGGGGACCTAGTGAATGACCTGCAGAGAGCTGGGACCAATGTAACAAAGCCTACCATCAGTAACACACTACGCCGCCAGGGACTCAAATCCTGCAGTGCCAGACGTGTCCCCCTGCTTAAGCCAGTACATGTCCAGGCCCGTCTGAAGTTTGCTAGAGTGCATTTGGATGATCCAGAAGAGGATTGGAAGAATGTCATATGGTCAGATGAAACCAAAATATAACTTTTAGGTAAAAACTCAACTCGTCGTGTTTGGAGGACAAAGAATGCTGAGTTGCATCCAAAGAACACCATACCTACTGTGAAGCATGGGGGTGGAAACATCATGCTTTGGGGCTGTTTTTCTGCAAAGGGACCAGGACGACTGATCCGTGTAAAGGAAAGAATGAATGGGGCCATGTATCGTGAGATTTTGAGTGAAAACCTCCTTCCATCAGCAAGGGCATTGAAGATGAAACGTGGCTGGGTCTTTCAGCATGACAATGATCCCAAACACACCGCCCGGGCAACGAAGGAGTGGCTTCGTAAGAAGCATTTCAAGGTCCTGGAGTGGCCTAGCCAGTCTCCAGATCTCAACCCCATTGAAAATCTTTGGAGGGAGTTGAATGTCCGTGTCGCCCAGCGACAGCCCCAAAACATCACTGCTCTAGAGGAGATCTGCATGGAGGAATGGGCCAAAATACCAGCAACAGTGTGGGAAAACCTTGTGAAGACTTACAGAAAACGTTTGACCTGTGTCAGTGCCAACAAAGGGTATATAACAAAGTATTGAGAAACTTTTGTTATTGACCAAATACTTATTTTCCACCATAATTTGCAAATAAATTCATTAAAACTCCTACAATGTGATTTTCTGGAATTTTTTTTCTCATTTTGTCTGTCATAGTTGACGTGTACCTATGATGAAAATTACAGGCCTCTCTCATCTTTTTAAGTGGGAGAACATGCAGAATTGGTGGCTGACTAAATACTTTTTTCCCCACTGTACATCTACAGTGTATTGCCAAAAACCACTCAACAACTTCAAACAAAGACTCTCTCTCTCACACAACAAAACTTAAATATGCCAATTAGCAGACACTTTTATCCAAAGCTACTTGCAATCATGTGCGCATACATATATACATTTTTTTTACATATGGGTGGTCCCAGGTATCGAACCCACTACCCTGGCATTACAAGCGCCATGCTCTACCAATTGAGCTACAGAGGACCACACAAACAAATCACATCAAACATTTATTATCATAACAGTATGGTGCTTTTAAAACTCACATCACTGTGATTGATCCATCTGAAGAAAGAAGTTCAACAGGTTGAAACTGAGTGAAAAACATGGTTGTTGTGGATGTTGTATATTATGTATACACATAGGCTATATATGAGCCCAAGCCCGAAAAAAAAAATTCGTAATAAAATAATGATTTTGCCATTATCCAATACATAGCCTACTGCATATTACACACGGCAGAAAAACATTAAAAACAGAAAAAATATTTAAGATGTCTTCGGGACATAATTGGTCTAGCCTTGACTCCACAATTAAACACATTCTAGTAATGGCCTTTGAGTGATGACTGTATTATTATACATACTGGATGGACTGGTTACCTTATGTTACACTCCACACTTCCTATCCATGAGTCTGGGAGAGAACGTATAGGCCCAGGCCATGCTGTTGGTTCATTGATTGTGCAGGGCAGCTTACAGAGTTAGCCTTCCGGTTTACAGAATTAGATTTTAATATAGTCTAGTAATAGGAAGAAAACAAATATGTTCATAATTAATAGGATGACATATTACTTTTAGCTACAGAATATCTCACCACCGTGCGTTTCCATCTCCTCCCCTCTATCCTTCATTCATTTTTCGAGCGTGCAGAGAGAAGGGCTGTCAACAGTTTAGTGAAATATGTTTCCTTGTGAAAACATGTTACTATTGATGATCCAAAACAGATTCCACCTGGTTTCCCAAATGAAGCACTGGGTAGCTGCAGGAACAGGGTTGGAGAGCCCATGGCATACAGAGTTTGGGCGGAATATCACCTGTCGGGCAGCGAGAGGCTGCATGCTCCCCAAACAGTGGTGGATGTTTGGAGTGAAATAACCAGAGTATACACAGCATATGATTGAAAAACTAAAAAACGAACAGGCAGGAAAGCAGCCTCCATTCACTAGTCGAGCTGTTCCCATTTGATAATCGGACATTATAAATCGAAACCAATTGTAAAATATTAAGGCCAGGCACCACAGGCAAAAAATTTTTGATTTTGCTTCCATCTGTCAATGTTCCGATTTTGGGATATTTTGGAAACTATAACTTCCATACTTTCATAAAATGTACAATTACATCGGCAATAATGTATATAAATACTTTATTTGTATCATTTTATCCCAACTCCGTCAACTACAACTAGCATAAATGTCGTTTTGTTAGCATGTTTCATGTAGAACTTCAACCGCTATTTTTCAAACTCTCCATGTTGAATCATATATAATTCAACAGCTTGTTTTCCGGAGCAGATCGTTTTTGCCCTAAGTGTCTAAACACTGGACTGAAAATCACCATAGACCCCCACCAACCAGGGATTGTGTAATTCTGTCATGATAGAATGGGCACCCTGAGAAGGTGATCGTGATGCCTTTAGGAGGAGTGTTTCCACTTCCTCCAGGCTGCAGGAGTGCTCCAGGGGAGATGTGGCATTTTATATAAATGTGAGGATGGTTCTTCTAGCACACGAACTTAGACTTGGTTATGCAGCTCTAAAGAAAATAAACAAAGTCCTAGGGATTCCTTCCTTGAGTCTCAGCTCATATCAGAGACATGACAGGAGAGTGACAGGTCAATAAAAAGGGAGAGTAGCCCATTATAGTCAGGTGACTTGCTGTGTATAAATAATATTTAGTAGCCAACTGTGATTACTGAGAAATTAGCTTTACATAAAGTAAATGCATACTGATATGCTAATATATACACAGGGTAACATGCTGATATGCTAATATGTACATAGGGTAACATGTTGATATGCTAATATGTACACAGGGTAACATGCTGATATGCTAATATGTACATAGGGTAACATGCTGATATGCTAATATGTACATAGGGTAACATTTTACATTTACATTTTAGTCATTTAGCAGACGCTCTTAACCAGAGCGACTTACAGGAGCAATTAGGGTTAAGTGCCTTGCTCAAGGGCACATTAACGTCATTTAGCAGACGCTCTTAGCCAGAGCGACTCACAAATTGGTGCGTTCACCCTATAGCCAGTGGGATAACCACTTTACAATTTGGGGGGGGGGGGTTAGAAGGAATACTTTATCCTATCCCAGGTATTCCTTAAAGAGGTGGGGTTTCAAATGTCTCCGGAAGGTGGTGAGTGACTCCGCTGTCCTGGCGTCGTGAGGGAGCTTGTTCCACCATTGGGGTGCCAGAGCAGCGAACAGTTTTGACTGGGCTGAGCGGGAGCTGTGCTTCCGCAGAGGAAGGGGAGCCAGCAGGCCAGAGGTGGATGAACGCAATGTCCTCGTTTGGGTGTAGGGACTGATCAGAGCCTGAAGGTACAGAGGTGCCGTTCCCCTCACTGCTCCATAGGCAAGCACCATGGTCTTGTAGCGGATGCGAGCTTCAACTGGAAGCCAGTGGAGTGTGCGGAGGAGGGGGTGACGTGAGAGAACTTGGGAAGGTTGAACACCAGACGGGCTGCGGCATTCTGGATGAGTTGTAGGGGTTTAATGGCACAGGCAGGGAGCCCAGCCAACAGCGAGTTGCAGTAGTCCAGACGGGAGATGACAAGTGCCTGGACCAGGACCTGCGCCGCTTCCTGTGTAAGGCAGGGTCGCACTCTCCGAATGTTGTAGAGCATGAACCTGCAGGAGCGGGTCACCGCCTTGATGTTGGCGGAGAACGACAGGGTGTTGTCCAGGGTCACGCCTAGGCTCTTCGCACTCTGGGAGGAGGACACAGCGGAGTTGTCAACCGTGATGGCGAGATCATGGAACGGGCAGTCCTTCCCCGGGAGGAAGAGCAGCTCCGTCTTGCCAGGGTTCAGCTTGAGGTGGTGATCCGTCATCCATACTGATATGTCTGCCAGACATGCAGAGATGCGATTCGCCACCTGGTTATCAGAAGGGGGAAAGGAGAAGATTAGTTGTGTATCGTCAGCGTAGCAATGATAGGAGAGACCATGTGAGGATATGACAGAGCCAAGTGACTTGGTGTATAGGGAGAAAAGGAGAGGGCCCAGAACCGATCCCTGGGGGACACCAGTGGTGAGAGCACGTGGTGCGGAGACAGCTTCCCGCCACGCCACTTGGTAGGAGCGACCGGTCAGGTAGGACGCATCCAGGAGTGAGCCGCGCCGGAGATGCCCATCTCGGAGAGGGTGGGAGAGGAGGATCTGATGGTTCACAGTATCAAAGGCAGCAGACAGGTCTAGAAGGACAAGAGCAGAGGAGAGAGAGTTAGCTTTAGCAGTGCGGAGAGTCTCCGTGACACAGAGAAGAGCAGTCTCAGTTGAATGACCAGTCCTGAAACCTGATTGGTTTGGATCAAGAAGGTCATTCTGAGAGAGATAGCAAGAGACATGCTGATATGCTAATATGTACATAGGGTAACATGCTGATATTTAGTCCTGCAGTTATGACTGTAATGTCGACAGACATCAAAATAAGTACTTTTTCCCCCCACTTTTTTTCTTTAGTAGCAGAGATTCAGAGAGGGCAACAGCCAATGGGGAGTGCTGCAAAGCTAATTAGAATACGCAGATATAGACCCAGACATGGCAGAGTTGCTGAAGGAGGATGAGGATGCCATCATAGACATTCATGGATCCTTTGATGGCTCTTGGCACAAGAGAGGATTCACTTCCAACTACGGGATAGGTGTGTTCATTGGTGCTGGTACCAGCCAGCCCTAGAAAATGGTGAAGATTCACCCAGTCACAAAAAACATGGAGGCCATACATTCTTTAATTGAGAGGATGCACAGAAAATGGTACCTGTATATCACAGGATGTCAAATGATAACATCCTCAAAAGAATGTAGCACGGAGGAACCCAGAATGCAAATGAATGTCTGAACTCTAATATAGTCGCGACGCCCCAAAACTGACTTCTTGGGCAAAAGCCTCATTGCCAGTATGGCAGTAGCCACGTTCAATGAGGGAGCCACTGCTATATCAAATGTGATGGACTAATTGTGTATTGACAGCACTTTGGTGACAATGGAAGCAATCAGAGAGGAGTTGTGAGAGCTGATGCTACCTTCAATGGAGTGTGATAAGGGTAGGAGCAGGTCACATGACACAGTCAAGAAAGTAAAGCAGCACCAGCAACAACTCAAAGAGGGCCGTACATATGGGGCAGGCATAGCTGATTACTGTTCTGCACATTTCAACAGCCATACAAAAGCCTTGGATGTGACAAATTGAGCAAAGTGATATGAGAATTTGCCCAAAACTGCATATTTGCCCTACAGACCAGTATTCAAAGCATATGCTCTATTGCTTGAAACAAATGTATTAAACATGCTGATGTATTTGTAAAAGGTATATTTGATGTTTATTTGTCAGTTTAGAAGTGGTATATGGTTCTCTGTAGCTCAGCTGGTAGAGCACGGCGCTTGTAACGCCAAGGTAGTGGGTTCGATCCACTACCCATACACAAAAATGTATGCACGCATGACTGTAAGTTGCTTTGGATAAAAGCGTCTGCTAAATGGCATATTATTATTATATGAAAAAGAGATGAATTTAATGTGACGTAAATGGTCATATTTATGGAAAGTACATTTTAATTGTAGTCTGTGGTGTTTGGCATTACAGTTGTTCTCAATTGCTAAATCACAATTTCTGAAAACCTTGCTCCATTTCCTGAAAACATTAAACACAAAACCTCATCTTCAAGCACTATTTACAAAACCTCTGACTCCTCTCGGAAAATGAAACATTCGCCCTCAAAACAGTTTTTACCTGTGTTCAAAATCAAACACTGTTCTCAAATCATAAACAAAGTGATCCAAATGATAAACACTCTCAAGCAGTCAGTAAACAATACAACGAAAAAATAGAAAACACATTGTTCAAAACATACAGTTCTCAGGGAGAAGTACATTTTTAATCTCAAAACAAATTTCATGTTTTTCCGTCATTGTCTTTTGATGAACGAAAACATGTTCTATCATAGTAGCTCAAAATTGATCAGAAATGACTACTCTGCTTTGCTCTTTGCAATTTTTGTTTTTTGTTCTTCCTCCTCCTTGTACCCCTATTTTTACAGTACTGTACCCTGCATCTCACAAACGTGTCCTTTGTCTCTGTGATACTATAATTCTTGTTCTGTGTTGATATGAACCTGCAACCAGTCCAAATCTATTGAGCAGTCAGTCCTGTTAACAAATGGAAAGCCCAATGTTCAGGGCCATACAATTTGTCCATTGTACAGTATACAGCCTACAATGCACAGTACTACAGTATACAATACTAAAAGGGACACAAATCAAAGGAGTAAACATGTGATCAATGTTCTTCTTCTTGTCTTTGGGCTGGGTCAGGCCAGAGCACTTCGTCCACATCACAAGCAATATTGTCCCTCCTGAGGCAACGGGGGAAGAAGCCTCTTGTGTGCCGTATCCAGCCCTGACATGATTCCTCACCTATATCACCACCTGTGCTAAATCCATGGCTTGCAGCAGATTTACTCTGGTGTAGGGTTGTCTATCATACACTTTCCATCTCCAAGAGGAGAAAAACTCCTCAATCGGATTCAGGAAAGGCGAGTATGGAGGGAGGTACAAGTTCATCAACTGCCCTTTGATGTTAAGTTATTCCCTTACCTGAGCAGCTCGGTGGAAAACTGACATTGTCCCACACTATCACATAGGTGGGAATGGGATTCTCATTTAGCTCTTGACCCTGCTGCTCTTGAACCTGCTGCTCAAATAAAATATCTCTTAGATTGGCAATAGATCTTAGAAGGTGCCGGGTGTTATATGGCCCGAGTGTAACATGGTGATGTAGAACACCATGGTTGCCGATAGCAACACAGATTGTGACATCGCCACCTCGTTGACCAGGGACTTCAACAACGGCCCGCTGTCCAATCATGTTTCGGCCCTCTCCCTTCTCCTCTTTGTTAGATTGAAGCCTTGATTCATCGACAAAGATGAACTCATGGGGTCTGTCCAAGGATTCCAAGTCAAATATTGTCTGTGTGGAAATACAATATACTGTATGTAGGATTTTGTAAGTGGTACAGAGACAGTGCTATACTGTAGAGTACAATTAGGCCTACTGTATGCACTTCTGATTCACATTCATTGGATGTACTGAAGAGTAATGTCATTCACATAGTATGTGTTAGTACTGTAGACAATCTGGATTACAGTAAATGTTTCTGAATGTACACTTACTTGCACATACTGAGCTCGCAGTTCTTTCACCCTTGGTGAGTTGCGCTCAAAAGGTACTCTGTATACTTGTTTCATTCGCATCCTGTTACGACGGAGGACACGGTCAATTGTGGAAATGCTCACACTGTCGATTCCCTGGAAGTGTGTGTTGTCTTGTATCACTCATTCCTGGATTTCTCTTAGTCGTATTGCATTATCTTGAAGGACCATGCCAACTATAACGGCCTCTTGCTCCCGAGTGAATATAGCTGTCCTTCCACCTGCATGTGGCAGCCTTGCAATTCTACAAAAGTAGTTGTGCAGTTACAAAACATATTCATGCAGTACAATACATACAGTGATTCACTTTACAAACGTCTATTGAAACAGCTGCATATAGTGTAGTACAGTAAATTTGCAATTACAAAAATACAGTAGTACACTGTACCTGTTCTCTTCTCTGAATGTCCTTACTATGATGGACACAGAAAATCGGCTCAAATTGGGTTGCACTCTAAGTCCTGCTTCTCTCATTGTCAGTCCATGGACAAGAACATGGTCTATGACTATTGCTCGAATTTCATCAGATATTTCCACTCTTTGTCTTCCTCTTCCTCTTCGTCCTCCTCTTCCTCTTTCTTGCCCTCCTCCTCCTCCTCCTCTTCCTCCTCGTCGCCCACCTGGCATACGCTCTCGTCCTCGTCCTCTCACATTGTTTCTTCTATCCATTCTCAGACTTTCTCCTTCCCACCTTCAACAACCTGTTTGCTCTCTGAACTGCCTTATATTGGTTGTGTCGCATCATTTGAAACAGGTTAAATCAATTTTGAGTGGTTGTGTTCAATCAATGACATGTGTTCTCTATTTGTATTTGATTGTTGCCTCTTGTGTTTACCGGTATGGATGACATGTGCATTAGAGTGCAGAATGTGTTTGGAGAATGAGAACGTGTTTAGAGTTTTGCTGAAAAGTCTAAGTGAGATCTGCATATTGTGTTTTACCATGTGAAATGGTTTAAGGTATTGACAATAGTGTCGTATCGCGTCGATGCTGGTAATTATTGCTGTCAAACAAAGGAGTCCGCTCATACTGAACCTTGATCATAAGTTTATTCATATCACAAGCTTTCAGCATGAGTTACAGGTGTCAAGATCACCCGAGAACGGCATCCCCCGAATTGCAATGGCCGCTCTAACCTCTTCGTCGTTTTTATCCAGTATATATAATCTTCCCAAGATAGGGGTGGCTCCCTCTACTTTCCAATCCCCTGTCTAAAACACACAGACTTCTCTGTCCTATCCGGGGTGTCACATTAAAACCATTCCCTCTGACACTAAAATAAACCTCCTCTCCGGTTCCACTTAAAAACATTAACAACGTCATAATCTTAATACACTACATTCCCCCCTTCGAGACAAACTAAAAGTCTCGAAAAACAAACAGAATAGATTATGACAGGTAACAATTTATCTCATTGCGTATCTTTAACACACTAACCAAAAACATTTTTCTCTAGAGTGTAAATACTTTTTATGAAATATGAACACATCTTTATGGAGTGTGAATACATTACTATGAAATATGAACAAATCTTTATGGAGTGTGAGAGCGAAAAACTGTCTGGCAGCCTTCTTTATCAATCAAGACAGTAAAATTCTCTCACGGTCCCTCTGCCCCAGGCAACCACCTAGGTACTCCCGATGAATTCATAAATCTTTATCAATGCATTTGAAACTATGATGCAATTAAATACACATGTAAGCCCCTGCAAACAAAATACTATCCAAAAAATGTCCACTCTCAGGCTGGTCGACCCATCGGACCCTATAGTGAATCTCTATCCCTGCCTAGTCTCCCTGTCCCTAAGCATTCACGAAATAAACAAAAACATCTAAGATCCCCATATGTATCCAATAATCATCAAATATCATTCTACAAAAATTTATACCTAAGAATATGACACAAATTATGTATTACACATGCAAATATGTCTATATTTCATTGCAGACACTGGAATGTAGTCCACTACACTTCATCTCCCCCGTAGTCTCGACTTCCAATGCATCTTCGATGATGGAATGGGAACATTTCCACACCTTCCTTGTTCCATCTCCTCCAGCCATTCTACTTTCATATTGTCCCTTCATATTGTCCTTGTTTGAGTATTTTAATCTCTACATATTCCCCCAAATGCTTCTGGAAGAAAAGAAAAGACCAAACAGTATCTTTTGCAAAACAACACTTTCAAATTAAACATCAATATCAACTAAGAATATATAAAAATTATATATAAATGATGTATGAATCACATCATCCTATTTCCCCCCTTTTATTCATAACATCATACTAAAATCACACTAATATTGAAAAAAATCTTGAAAAATGATCAAATAATCAAAAAAGGATATTTATCATCAATACTCCATCCAGTCCCACTTGTCCATCTTCATCCAGATCAGGAACAGTCAACAACGGCATCTGAGTGTTGTCTCCAGGCATCACTACTCCAACCTATCTCAATATCATAGCTTTCTCAAAGGTCAGTAAGAAATTACAAAAGAAAAACATCACACACAGTGCTATCAAAACTGCAACTAAAATCTGAAGCATCACTGCTCCTACTGGGCCTAACTGATCTTGCAACCAAGTCTTCGCTGACCATCCAGCTCCTTCAGATCTACCAAATGCATCCCTTATATTCTTCAATGCATCTATAACCCCAGTGATATTATCTGAACTATCTGGAATCAAAGTATAACTAATATTATCAATATGATCTGCCAAAAATGTTACACCATACCATGGAAAAAGTCCCCCCTTCTCTCTTAGACTTATCCTCCAATGATAGGCTTTCAAGACTATGAAATGTCGCCATGTCTCTTTTCACCCTATTTCCAACCTAGATTCAGATGTATCTGTGTGTCCGGTGCTACCCCTCTTTTAATGGTAAAAGCCTCATATGGAAGCTTCAACGTTGACATGTAACAACATCCTGTCCATCCATAGGGTAAGAATATATACGCTTTATCACCACAAACCCTCCAAATATCTCTAAAATTCCCAATAGTCACAATGTCAGGCAAAATCTAATCTTCCACCATCAAAGTCCTGCTCTTCTTACTAACTGGAACATAAAAAGTAACATTATATTTCTCATTACTAACCTTAAGGTCATGCTTACCCAAAGTTATCATATAATTATCACAATCTGATATTCCCATAAACATACCCCTTACATCATATGTTTTATTAGAACAAAAACAACTTTTAGCCCTCAATGGTTTCACCTCCAATGCATCAGGGTTCGCTGTTAACTGATTTTCCTTCCCATCTAACAAATTCACATAGGGTAATTCATTTAACCAAGAACAGTTAAACCTAGGCTTAAACAAATGTTTTGACAATGACATTATTTTATCTGTTCTGGAATTCTCAACAGACATGGACCCTCAAGATTCCTCACTGATCTTACAGAATGAGCTAGCTGCTGGAACCAAAGATTCCTACCTGCCCATCCATCTTTAATTTTCACAACAGAAGAATCAAACCCATATGCCTTCCATTTAGTTTGTCTCTTCCCTAACGAGCGGTACTGATCAGATACCTCTCCTTGTCTGTCATTAAAATCAAAGACCTCATCCTGTACCTCCATGATAGTATCCTTCACTATTTCAGATGAATCTATATTCTTCTCTACCACCATCTGCTCTCCTATTTTAACCCCTATCCTTACTACCATTGACAGCACTCTCCATCCGTATCATTTCAGAAAAGTCGTTGTTTGATGTCTGTGTCATACTTCCTACATTTGCTATTGCCGTCGTACCATTAATCCCTTCCAAAGTTACCATTAAAGTAGTTGATTTAGTTGATGTATTAACACCCTTAACTACTTCTAGTGGGAAAGCTACCGATATCCTCTGTGTATTATTTACTGTTGGAGTGACTACTGTAATATACTTCTCCTGAACTCCTTCGGTGACTGTGGAAGCTTCAACAGATTTCAAATCTTCCATTATAAGCGTCACTTTACGAATTACATAGCCTTTTAACCAATAATTCTTAACCGGAACAAATTGTAATGCTTGCACTAGATAAGTACACATATATTCTCCCTGATCTTTCTCTGTAACCTTACGCAAAATAAGTGAACAATCACTCCTAACCCTCTTCCACTTCATATCGTTGTACAAAATATACTTCCTTTGACTAGGTGCAACAGCTTCTACTTCTGGTCCTGATAACAATACTTCTTCTCCATAATTATCTCTCCATGTGGGAGGAACGTCCCCATCCTAACCCTAATAACAGTCTTTTTCCCCCTAAAATTGGTGCTGGAGCTATTGGTTCCCTTATAATCAAATGCGATATATTTATGGCTTTAATAACTATCAATGTTGAAAGAGTTAAATTGCTTCTCACTGTTGTTTTAATATGCTGAAGTGTTAATGTCATTGTTGTTACTTCATCTATTTTCCCCAAAGCCTTGAACTCTTTACTTGTATTTGCATCTCTATCACCACTAGTGTCACTTTTTTTAACTCTCAGTCCTACCTCTAATCCCTCACTTTCAAACTTTTGATTATAAAAAATACACCTACAATTACCTTGATCTTCCTGCTGGGAATTGTAAATATAGATACTCAATCACCCTCAATCTTCTCTTATCATTCAGCAACGCATACTTTCTCAATGCATCTGCTCCTAACAGATCTAAACTCCTACCATATCTATCTTCCCACTAAACTCTAAAATGTCCTTCACCACTGTTCTCTCTCTCTTACTACTAACTTTGAAACTTAGTTTACTGTCTTAGAGTTCCTTCAACCCTAGTTCTCCAAACTTTTTTAATCTAATCTTTTCTCCTAACCTTTAAAAACCTTTTCCACTGATTTATTCAGAAAATCCTTTACCACCAATTTTTAGAATGTGTGATTGGGAAGTCCCCACCTGCTTCTGACTTCTTCACACACAGACTTGGCAAACGAACAAACATCTTTGAGCCTAGTCTGAAATCCCTTGGTGTAGGAATGTAACCCAGAATAACAGTCACCCCTTTTAAATTTATTTTTCAGACAGATTGTCTAATAGGCAGTCTAATAGATTATCATCCTTCCTATGATATTATCTTTTTAAGCAAATATGATTCCCAAAAACCCTACTTTTTTTTAAAATCCTCTACCAGACAGTCGTCTAGTGTACATCTTATTGTACAGTTCAATTTACACAATGCATCTCTTCCCAACAATGCAATAGGTATATGTTCCAATATTAGTATGTCTATTTTAATTTCTCTTTGATTTTTATAGCAGAGCTCAATTGGTTCCTTAAGAGTAATTAGCTGTTTTACTACCTCAAATCCTATCCTAATTAGTTAATTTTACATAGTGAGATGTTTAACCTCTTTAGGCTCAACACAGATAAAAGCTTTTCCACTATTCACCATCATTTCTCATAGTCCTTTTTATTTTCACTTCAATTGTTAGATATTTTTCTTCCTAATTGGTGCTACCAGCTGACACCCCCCTTCGGATCTTCTAGGCAATCTAGAATCCTTGCTCCTTTAAGGGTTCACCTGGAGAACAGGTGATCTTCACTTGCTCCTTTATCTTCCTCAGAAATTTCCTCTGTTGTTTCCTCCTGGCGCATTGCACTCACAGGTAAAGTGACCAACCTGTCCACAATTATAACACTCTTCTGAAAGTTGCTGGAAGTGTAGCTGAAATCTTCCTCCTCTTTCTAAGCCTTCTCGTCCTCTTCCTCTCCAATTCTGTGTCTGTCCAGAAACTGGCTGTGGATATGGATAACAACTGGTACCGCCCTTGGTGGCTGGTACAATTGCATTTGACCTTGTTCAGTTGAAGCTGTAGCAGTGATTGTTGATTTGGTTCACTCTGATTCTTCATAACCAAAGCTTGTTTCTTCTCCTTCTTCTCCACCAGTTGTATTTGATTGAGTTTTCTGAGAGTTTCTTCGTCCTGTTCTTTCTTGTTGTTGACATATCAGGATTCTTCAACAGCTTATATTCTAAGTTCTGTCCTCGAAATATCATCTTCCATCATCTTCTTACTAGTGGCCTTTTTCCTTGGCCTCAATGTATTCTTCTCCTCCAATTCTTGGGATTCTTTTCTCAGCAGTTTTTCTTCTCTTCTGTATCTTCATCTTCATCTTTCCGAACCTCATTCTTCTCTTAGTTTCCAGACATCTCGGTTTTTTCTTACTTCTGGAGTTTTGGATTCATTTTTATTGTCGTTTCTGCTTGTCCTCTATCTATTATTCGTTCATCTTCATCTCTGATGCAATAATCACCCTCCTGGATGATCACCGGAAGCTGAGGATAAACATCCCTAAGCTCTACTTCCTTCTAATAAGGTGGGGGGTCTTTTGCTGAATCCGTATGTGAGAAAGGTGTACTAACTTCTGCCATTAGTTTTTCTGTCGCCTTCTCTTCCTTTAGCATTTTCTCTATACCTTTGTTTATCTTATCGCTGGAATCTTTTATCAGTTTTTGTTTGAGAATGAAGGACAACTTAAGAACACCCAGCTCTCTGTCTCTTTTCTTTACGTAGTTCCCTTTTTTTTTTCCTTCTTTTGATCTGCTTTATGAATTGACAGAAGCACTTTCATTATGTTGATGACGTCAGGGTCAAGAGTCCCCTCTACTAGCTATGGTTGTTCAATGTCAGGCCAAATTGTGTTTCATTTGCCGGATAACCTAGCAATACTTTAGTTAAAGGGTTACTATTTTGTACTATACCAACAGGTGTAATTACCTTCATAGTCCTGATATCTTTTTCCCATTGTACCAACTCTTTTATATTCCTTTATTGTGAATTATTTTATTTTAGACTATATAGCCTATGGCTTCCCCCCTTTAATTATTAATATAAACTTTTTTTTTTTATCAATAAAAATATGAATATTAAACAATTATACTAAAACAATTTATTCAAAAAAATATTTTTAATTAAAATAAAAAATCAATTAAAAAATCAATTAAAAAATTATGAATAATCAAAAACATTTTTTTTTTTCTATATCCTATTTTACCAATTTATCAATTAGTGGCTATCTTACCACATCCCATCCGGAAAATAAATGCAAGTAGTCAACTTCACAGCAATCCCAAAAACCAAAGACTTCTAATCCTAGTACACTACAATACCAATAAACCCCCTTGTTTTAATTTTACAGAGTAATGTCAGTACTCGATTTTCAACAGAACTCCAATCAACCCAACTGATGCACAGAAACTCCAAATTGCAATTTTTTATGAATCAGTATTTGCCAAGCCTCTGTGAAATTGTCATAACATCAAATATCCTGTAGGGGAAGATTTTGTAAACAGAACAGCCTCAAAACCTTCCTACTCGATCCTCTGTTGCGTCACAATCTGTCACGTGATGTACATGTCAGCACCTCTCTCTCCCCTCTCGTCCCATCGTTCCCCATATGACAAAAGAGCATAGAAACAGACAAGAATGTAGAGTTTATTTCCAGCATTCAATATTCCACTCACATTTGCTCCAAGAATTAACTCAGGAATAAACAGCTCAGTAACATATTTATTTATTTTAATCCGTCATTTTATTTTATTTATTTTAATCCGTCAACATATATCTAATTTATAAATTCAATAGATCTCAACAAATAGTTTCATTTTCACATCTCTACGTTCGTCTGTGTTTGTCTCTCCCCGCAGCCCCCTCCTAACAGAAGTATGACCAATTTACCCAAAATCCCCCGCGTTGTAGTTTTAGTAAAATCCAACGTGTTGTAGTCTAGTACCGTAAAATCAAACGCATGCGCAATACATTCAACGATACGATTTCACCATGGAAGGGAAATTCTCAGCTGTTTCCCCAACCCAAACACACAGTTAACAGTCCTGCTGTAACTCCGTTTTCTCCTCATAGTCAAACAACATTTAACAGAGCTCACAACGCATAGAACCTGAATTCTACACACACACAAACATAATTTAAGAGGCTTTATTCCATCGCAATGGCCCTCTAAGGTCACACGTTAGCATGTAGCATGGAGCATATCAGCATTTAGCATTAGCATTTAGCATTAGCATGTATCTAACATTTAGCATTAGCCTTTATGTACAATGTGGCATGAAACAATATAACCTGCATTGTGCCTAAATTCTTTTTCCCTTTACCACTAACTTTATGCTGCCGTGAGTATGGATATTTTATGAGAGGTTCTCCCAAGCAGATATCCCGTCGGATAAAAGATGAGCAGTAACCACAATCAAATAAATTCCACCACTCCAGTCATAGACTGACCTAAAAACACCTAACGCGTTATGAGGATTTATGGCCCACCCTATGATGGCCTCGTTTCCGAGGTCTTTTCAGATTCACAATGCCCTAATTGTATACGTATATCTGCCTTTAATATCTGCCTTGTATATCTGCCTTTTATTATATCTGCCTTCAATATCTGCCTCATTCACTACCATCGATTGCTCTAAAATTTCAGAATAATTATGACAGACCCTTAGTCGACCGCAATAAGACCACATCAGCACACAAGTAATTTTACACGGTACACCCCTCCAATGCCCACATTCATAAGCCAGCGAAACAGCCAACGGCCAAAAATTTGTGAGAAATCTCACCTTATAGCCGGCTTGAGCGGTAGTCACCTCGTGGCTCATGAATGGAACAAAGAACGATGCAGACCGATCCCGGACGAGCCCCCATTTGTCGTATCGCGTCGATGCTGGTAATTATTGCTGTCAAACAAAGGAGTCCGCTCATACTGAACCTTGATCATAAGTTTATTCATATCACAAGCTTTCAGCATGAGTTACAGGTGTCAAGATCACCCGGAGAACGGCATCCCCCGAATTGCAATGGCCGCTCTAACCTCTTCGTCGTTTTTTTACCCAGTATATATAATCTTCCCAAGATAGGGGTGGCTCCCTCTACTGTCCAATCCCCTGTCTACAACACACATATTTCTCTGTCCTATCCGGGGTGTCACATTAAAACCATTCCCTCTGACACTAAAATAAACCTCCTCTCCGGTTCCACTTAAAAACATTAACAACGTCATAATCTTAATACACTACAATAGACTGCATAATTAGCTAAATTAGTCCAGGCAACTGAGAACTTTGTTCAGCCAATGGGTTTTAGTGTTTTAGCAATTTGGCCTTTTATAAACGCATTTCATGCAATTCCACGTCATTTTACTTGACTGGAGACTCTGGCATAATCTTTATTAATGCCGTGTTCAAAACAACTGGAAACTCTGAGCTGGGAAATCTCAGACTTCCGACTTTAATGAGTTCAAGACAACTGGGAAATGGGGGAAAAAACGAGCTCCGACTGGAAACATTTGTTTTAAACGGTCATCCTACTGGGAATTCTGGCCTCTTTCTAGAGCTCCGACTGGAAACATTTGTTTTAAACGGTCATCCAACTGGGAATTCTGGCCTCTTTCTAGAGCTCCGACTTTCCTGATTTGAAGACCACTGATGTCATGATTCTACCTCATTTTTTCCAGAGTTTCCCATTTGTCTTGAAAGCGCAATACCGCACAATGATCGAAATGACAGGCTATTTTGACACTGAAAAACTGAGAATCTGAGATCAATGAAAACGAACTTGAATCCATCAATAGCCTATGCCTGGGTGTGTCTAGACATACTGTATGCTACAATATGAGGAGGAAATTATAGTCCTAAAAATGTTTTAAAGTTTCTCTTACAGATTTGCCGCGCGTTCCCCACAGTATGCCTTGTTATTGTGCTACACTCCATTTACATTTTAGTCATTTAGCAGACGCTCTTATTACAGTTAGTGAGTGCATACATTTTCATACTGGCCCCCCCGTGGGAATCGAACCCAAAAACCCTGGCGTTGTAAACACCATGCTCTACCAACTGAGCTACACGGGGCCTAGGTTATTTTTAAAATAAGCTATTTATCCTCTGTGACTACATTTTAGGCTTTCTCATGGTGTAGTAGGCTATTTTGAATTATTTCATTTATTTCTGAACAGACAGCAGTAATTCTATAACTTTGTAAAATGTATTTGAATTGATCAGGCGAGCTGCAGCTCCTCCAGAACCCTTGGCTCGGCTCTATAAATGATGGGCAATGCTGGAGAGATGAGAGTTGGAGGCTCATGTCTGTCAGAGCAGAGAGAGTTCTGGGAGAGATTATTATAATTTTTTACATTGCTAAAAGTGACAATTATCTTTCATGCCAGGAGAGGTACCGGATCCGGCCAAATAGGTTCCTGAACAAAACAGTCCAAAACGGAGAGGTGCCGGATCCTGTTCCGGCAGGATCCGGATCAAATTAAGCACTGATAATACACTATAACCATCATATCAAAGTAAACTTGGAGTCACGCGATATGTTGCGTGGTCCTCCCACTACGACTCGGGAAAGCATGCAGTTTATTAGGCTACAGATGAAATAAGTTATGATGAACTTCACAGGTTGGTGAAAGTGCACGGTGACGAGCTTGATGCTCCTTTCCAATAAATATTAAGGGTCTTATTCAGCTAACATGATGATCGATGCTTAGCTGCCATTTGTGAAATACATATAATATCGATATAGCCATACCCACACTGTATCTGTGAGTTGTTGGCATGTGTCATGGCCAGAGTGGGCACATTTGCTATATAATGCAACAGCTTTAGTGACAAAACCATCAGTAGAGTTGAAGATGCGATGGAAACCCATTTAACTTGTGTTTTTCATGTGGTACATGGGAATTTAACCACACAAGGAATTACGTTATCATGTACAGTCTTTTATCCACAAAAAATCAGTTTGAGGGAAAATGTGCATATTGTTTTATGCAGATTTTAGAACATTCGCATGGAAACCTTTCGAATATTGGATGAAAACCGATCTATTGACCAGATACTCCATTGGCCGCTCTAACAATGAAAATAATTGTCTTCAAAAGTTAAAGGCAGTCAAGAGGAAGCAAGATCAACAGAACCGAAAACCAGAAAAAAATGTTTTCAAGGAACAGCAACAGAACCGAGAACGAAAGTGATCGATACTGTTCCAGAACAGAACTGATATTTTAAAAACAACTGGTTAATAACGTTATTTTACGAGTCACACAAAAAAATGCTATAAAGTGCTTATGCAAAGCCCTCACTCTGTCACTCAAACTTATTCCAGTGTCTGCCTGCCAGCTGAAAGTCTTTACCAGTGGGTGTGTTTAGGCTCCCTGCCCCTCCCCTCTCTGAAGCATAGGCTACTGTACTGACGTTACAAGCTTCATTCAGAAGATAGATGGTTTATTTGCTAGAGAAGAGAATGGTGGTGTCAGGAAGAGTGGGGTTTGCCGGACACAACAAAAGTTTCAGATGCTTTTAGTGTCTCCGGCGCTCTATTCCACAAGACGTTCAGGTAGGAGGGTGGTTAACTGGCGCTCTAGTCCACAAGACGTTCAGGCAGGAGGGGGGTTAACTGGCGCTCTATTCCACAAGACGTTCAGGCAGGAGGGGGGTTAACTGGCGCTCTATTCCACAAGACGTTCAGGCAGGAGGGGGGTTAACTGGCGCTCTAGTCCACAAGACGTTCAGGCAGGAGGGGGGTTAACTGGTGCTCTAGTCCACAAGACGTTCAGGCAGGAGGGGGGTTAACTGGCGCTCTAGTCCACAAGACGTTCAGGCAGGAGGGGGGTTAACTGGCGCTCTAGTCCACAAGACGTTCAGGCAGGAGGGGGGTTAACTGGCGCTCTAGTCCACAAGACGTTCAGGCAGGAGGGGGGTTAACTGGCGCTCTAGTCCACAAGACGTTCAGGCAGGAGGGGGGTTAACTGGCGCTCTAGTCCACAAGACGTTCAGGCAGGAGGGGGGTTAAAGATGGCGGCCACCTGTAGTCTCTTGTGGTGGTGTGGCCTCACTGGCAGAGTCCAGAACTCTCCTGAGGAGTCAGTGGAAGGAAAGCAGACTGAACCAGGTTTTCCTCTAGGAATTTTCCTGTGCTTAGCTCTATTCCGTTTCTTTTTATCCCCCCAAAACTCCCTAGTCCTTGTCGATGACAAGCAGACCCATAACATGATGCAGCCACCACCAAGAAAACAGTGGCACTCAGTGATGTGTTGTGTTGGATTTGCCCCAAACATAAAACTTTTTATTCAGGACATAAAGTTAATTTCTTTGCCACATTTTTCAGCAGTTTTACTTTAGTGCTGTTTTGCAAACAGGATGCAAGTTTTGTAATATTTGTGTACCGTGTGGCTCAGTTGGTAGAGCAAGGTGCTTGCAATGCCAGGATTGTGGGTTTGATTCCCACGGGGGACCATAGCGTCTGCTAAATGACTGAAATGTGAATGTATTCTGTACAGGCTTCTTTTCACTCTGTCAATTAGGTTAGTGTTGTGGAGTAACTACAATGTTGTTGATCTATCCTCAGTTTTCTCTTATTACAGCCATTCAACTCTAACTGTTTTAAAGTCACCATTGGCCTCATGGTGAAATCCCTGAGTGGTTTCCTTCCTCACCGGCAACTGAGTTAAGAAGGACGCCTGTATCTTCGTAGTGACACACCATCCAAAGTGTAATTAATAACTTCACCATGCTCAAATAAATATTCTGCTTTTTATTTTATTTTTACCCATCTACCAATAGGTGCCCTTCTTTGCTTTGGAAACCTCCCTGGTCTTTGTGGTTGAATTTGTGTTTGAAATTCACTGCTCGACTGAGGGACTTTACAGATAATTGTATATGTGGTATACAGAGATGAGGTTGCCATTCAGAAATCCTGTTAAACACTATTGCACACAGGTGAGTCCATGGAACTTATTATGTGTCTTGTTAAGCACATTTTTACTCCTGAACTTATTTAGGCTTGCCATAACAAAGGGGTTGAATACTTCTTGACTCAAGACATTTCAGCTTTTCATTTTTAATTAATTTCTAAAAACATTATTCCACTTTGACATTATGGAGTATTGTGTGTAGGCCAGTGACACAAAATCTCAATATAATCCATTTTAAATTCAGGCTGTGTAACAACAAAATGTGGAAAAATTCAAGGGGTGTGACTTTCTGAAGGCACTGCATTATAGACCGTTCAGACTTCAGTAGGGGACGTTGTTGGGCATCTCCTTTAGCATACGCATCAGATTATCTACTGGATTGTTATCAATCTAAATAAATACCATCTAAAAAATATATATGCTTGATTGAATGTCTTAAGAATATTTTGTTACTTATTTTGAATAGTTTGTATATTTAGAAGTACATAAAATGCATGTAAGGAGATGTTTTATTATTATAAAACCAATCAGCATTCAGATTAGACGTTATATCATATTCTACAAAGGCCTACTGAAACATGTAGCATATTTTCGTTTCCCTTACATAAAAAACAGGACAAATGTAATACATTTGATAAATAGTTAAAAAGTTATTAAAAAAATATAGTGTAACAGTTTTTTAAAAAAAAATTTTAAAAAAATTTTCCCCCAATTTTTTAAAAAAAAATATTTAAAAAAAAAATAAAAAAAAAAGTAAAAGAAAAAAAATAAAAGGTGAAAAAAAAAAAAAAAGAGAATTTTTTAAGGGCCCTTTTTTCCACCCCCTTTAATCATAATTCTTAAAAATTTTGGCCCCAACGGTAAAAACCCCAAAATTTTTAGGGATAAATTTTTTTTTTAAAAAACCTTAAAAAACCTTCGTTTAAAAAAAGGGAAAAAAAAAAAAAAGGGGGGATTTGTTTTTTTAATGGGAAGAAAAAACCCCAAAATTTTTTTGGGGGGGGTTTTTTTTTAAATTGAATCTTCAAAATGGGGGAATTGGGTTTTTTTTAAAAAAAACCTCTGCCCCCCAAAAAAAAAGTGTGTGAAAATTTGGGTTTTTAAAAAAAATTTTTTACCCCCAAAAAATTTTAAACTGTTTA
>CM072257.1:1575055-1581184 GCA_036851935.1 Coregonus suidteri | reverse complement strand
AACATTTCTGGAAAATTAATTCAGATACATTCTAAATCAATTACATTTATTTACCACAGAAATTCGATGAAAACGATAGAATGACAAACTAAATGAATATGTAGACTATAGCAGCCTATAGATAGATACATGGTGGTTTCTACCTCTGTATAGCAGCCCATAGGTAGCTACATGGTGGTTTCTTCCCTGCCTTCTCACTCTCTGGTGGTGGGGACAATGATGAATAACTGTAGGCCTGTGCAGAGACCTTGCCTTGCCTAACCCTAAGCTAACCCTAACCTTAACCTAACCCTTGGATGATGATCTGTGTCAAGGCATTGCTCTGTGCCCAGCCTGATATCTAGAAATATTCGATTTCGGTCGTTTGAAAAGGTCCTGAGAATGTCTATATATGCCTTCCTCGGTGATCATAAAAATAAAAAAAACCTGCGCTAAGGCAATTCCAAATGCTCCAGCAAGCTGCGAGAAGACTGATGATACCTGATGGTAAATGCTCCAGCAAGCTGCGAGAAGACTGATGATACCTGATGGTAAATGCTCCAGCAAGCTGCGAGAAGACTGCGAATACTGATGATACCTGATTGTAATAGCGCACCGTTAGTAATTATTTTGTTTTAAGCCTTCCCCAAACCATAGTCCTAACTTTAGCCACTCTGAATTAATGCCTAAACTGTTACCCTTTGAGTTGTTTCTGTTTTAACCCTGTAACCAAGCGGAATAATCCCTGTAACCAAGCGGAATAATCCCTGTAACCAAGCAGAATAATCCCTGTAACCAAGCGGAATAATCCCTGTAACCAAGCGGAATAATCCCTGTAACCAAGCAGAATAATCCCTGTAACCAAGCGGAATAATCCCTGTAACCAAGCGGAATAATCCCTGTAACCAAGCGGAATAATCCCTGTAACCAAGCGGAATAATCCCTGTAACCAAACAGAATAATCCCTGTAACCAAGCGGAATAATCCCTGTAACCAAGCAGAATAATCCCTGTAACCAAGCTGAATAATCCCTGTAACCAAGCGGAATAATCCCTGTAACAAAGCGTAATAAATTCATCAAAAATAGACCATCATCCATAATTTGTGGAATTTCGAAGGGAAATTATGAGATGTTGTTGCTGTGTCAGCTGTTATTGTTGGTGGCGTAGAGGACACATAAATAACTGTCCATCTGGATAACTGTCCATCTGCATAACTGTCCATCTGTATAACTGTCCATCTGCATAACTGTCCATCTGTATAAATCTATAACTGTCCATCTGCATAACTGTCCATCTGGATAACTCTATAACTGTCCATCTGTATAACTGTCCAGGCGTCTGTATAACTGTCCATCTGTATAACTCTATAACTGTCCATCTGTATAACTGTCCATCTGTATAACTGTCCATCTGTATAACTGTCCATCTGGATAACTGTCCATCTGTATAACTGTCCATCTGTATAACTCTATAACTGTCCATCTGTATAACTGTCCATCTGTATAACTGTCCATCTGTATAACTGTCCAGGCGTCTGTATAACTGTCCATCTGTATAACTCTATAACTGTCCATCTGTATAACTGTCCATCTGTATAACTGTCCATCTGTATAACTGTCCATCTGTATGACCCCAGGTGAGATATAATAATTCTATGCAAATGTGATGTCATTTGTGGATTGAAGTATTTAAAGTGTGTGTGTTGGTGTGTGTGTGTGTGTGTGTGTGTGTGTGTGTTGGTGTGTGTGTCATGTCAGGTAGGAGGAGAGGATGATGATGATGAGGTCAGAGTTCATCACGCTGTGCTTCCTGTTTGGAGCCACAGCACACGCCCAGGCTGTCCCAGAATGCAACAGTGAGTTCCCTTCCTACCATGCACCGCTCTAGTTCTGACATCATACTGACATCATACTGACATCATACTCCAGTCTGCAGAAGCGTCCCAAATGGCACCCTATTCCCTATATAGTGCACTACTTTAGACCAGAGAATGGCACCCTATTCCCTATATAGTGCACTACTTTAGACCAGAGAATGGCACCCTATTCCCTATATAGTGCACTACTTTAGACCAGAGAATGGCACCCTATTCCATATATAGAGCACTACTTTAGACCAGAGAATGGCACCCTATTCCATATATAGTGCACTACTTTAGACCAGAGAATGGCACCCTATTCCATATATAGAGCACTACTTTAGACCAGAGAATGGCACCCTATTCCATATATAGTGCACTACTTTAGACCAGAGAATGGCACCCTATTCCATATATAGAGCACTACTTTAGACCAGAGAATGGCACCCTATTCCATATATAGAGCACTACTTTAGACCAGAGAATGGAACCCTATTCCCTATATAGTGCACTACTTTAGACCAGAGAATGGCACCCTATTCCATATATAGAGCACTACTTTAGACCAGAGAATGGCACCCTATTCCATATATAGTGCACTACTTTAGACCAGAGAATGGCACCCTATTCCCTATATAGTGCACTACATTAGACCAGAGAATGGCACCCTATTCCCCTATATAGTGCACTACATTAGACCAGAGAATGGCACCCTATTCCCTATATAGTGCACTACTTTAGACCAGAGAATGGCACCCCTATTCCCCTATATAGGCCAGAGTAGACCCTCTGTGTACACTTAACAGGAAGTAGACCTCTGTTACACTTAACAGGAAGTAAATACTTTGACTTGGGCCATTTTGAGATTAATTGGATGTTTGTTTTGTGTTTACATTTACATGCTGTGTGTGTTAACCTCTGCCCTAACGTGGGGGGGGGGGGGGGGGGGTTTTAACATTGTCCTAACGTGGTTGTGTGGTTCAACTGTGTGTGTGTGTTAACCATGTCCTAACGTGGTTTGTGTGTGTGTTGTGTTAACATGTCCTAACGTTTGTGTGTGTGTGTGTGTGTGTGTTAACATGTCCCTAACGTGGTTGTGTGTGTGTGTGTGTGTTAACATGTCCTAACGTGGTTGTGTGTGTGTGTGTGTGTTAACATGTCCTAACGTGGTTGTGTGTGTGTGTGTGTGTGTGTGTGTTAACATGTCCTAACGTGGTTTGTGTGTGTGTGTGTGTGTGTGTTAACATGTCCTAACGTGGTTGTGTGTGTGTGTGTGTTAACATGTCCTAACGTGGTTGTGTGTGTGTGTGTGTGTGTGGTTAACATGTCCTAACGTGGTTGTGTGTGTGTGTTTGTGTGTGTGTGTGTGTTGTTAACATGTCCTAACCGTGGTTGTGTGTGTGTGTGTGTGTGTGTTAACATGTCCTAACGTGGTTGTGTGGTGTGTGTGTGTGTGTGTTAACATGTCCTAAAGTGGTTGTGTGTGTGTGTGTGTGTGTGTTAACATGTCCTAACGTGGTTGTGTGTGTGTGTGTGTTGTTACATGTCCTAACGTGGTTTGTGTGTGTGTGGGGGTGTTGTGTGTTAACATGTCTAACGTGGTTGTGTTCTGTGTGTGTGTGTGTGTTAACATGTGTCCTAACGTGGTTGTGTGTGTGTGTGTGTGTGTGTGTGTTAACATGTCCTAACGTGGTTTGTGGTTGTGTGTGTGTGTGTGTTAAAACATGTCCCTAACGTGGTTGTGGTGTGTGGTGTGTTAACATGTCCTAACTTGGTTGTGTGTGTGTGTGTGTGTGTTAACATGTCCTAACGTGGTTGTGTGTGTGTGTGTGTGTGTGTTAACATTGTCCTAAAGTGGTTTGTTGTGTGTGTGTTAAACATGTCCTAACGTGGTTGTGTGTGTGTGTGTGTGTGTGTGTTAACATGTCCTAACGTGTGTGTGTGTGTGTGTTGGGGTGTTGTGTTAACATGTCCTAACGTGGTTGTGTGTGTGTGTGTGTTAACATGTCCTAACGTGGTTGTGTGTGTGTGTGTGTGTGTGTGTTAACATGTCCTAACGTGGTTGTGTGGGTGTGTGTGTGTTTAACATGTCCTAACGTGGTTGTGTGTGGGTGTGTGTGTGTTTAAAATTGTCCTAACGTTTTTTGTGTTGTGTGTGTGTGTGGTGTTAACATGTCCTAAAGTGGTTGTGTGTGTGTGTGTTAACATGTCCTAACGTGGTTGTGTGTGTGTGTGTGTGTGTGTGTGTTAACATGTCCTAACGTGGTTGTGTGTGTGTGTGTGTGTGTGTGTGTGTTAACATGTCCTATTGTGTGGTGGTGTGTGTGTGTGTGTGTGTGTTAACATGTCCTAACGTGGTTTGTGTGTGTGTGTGTGTGTGTGTTAACATGTCCTAACGTGGTTGTGTGTGTGTGTGTGTGTGTTAACATGTCCTAACTTGGTTGTGTGTGTGTGTGTGTGTGTGTGTGTGTGTGTGTGTGTGTTTAACATGTCCTAAACGTGGTTGTGTGTGTGTGTGTGTGTGTGTTAACATTTTCCTAAGTGGTTGTTGTGTGGGTTGTGTGTGTGTGTGTGTATGTTAACATGTCCAACGTGGTTGTGTTGTGTGTGTGTGTGTGTGTGTTAACATGTCCTAAAGTGGTTTGTTGTGGGGTGTGTGTGTGTTAACATGTCCTAACGTGGTTGTGTGTGTGTGTTAAACATGTCCTACCTAACGTGTTTGTGTGGTGTTGGTGTAGTGTGTGTGTGTTTAACATGTCCTTAAGTGGTGGTTGTGTGTGTGTGTTAACATGTCCTAACGTGGTTGTGTCTGTGTGTGTGTGTGTTAACATGTGTCCTAACGTGGTTGTGTGTGTGGGTGTGTGTGTTAACATGTCCTAACGTGGTTGTGTGGTTGTGTGTGTGTGTGTTAACATGTCCTAACGTGGTTGTGTGTGTGTGTGTTAACATGTCCTAAAGTGGTTGTGTGTGCGTGTGTGTGTTAACCATGTCCTAACTTGGGTTGTGTTGTGTGTGTGTGTTAACATGTCTAACGTGGTTGTGTGTGTGTGTGTGTGTGTTTAACATGTCCTAAAGTGGTTGTGTGTGTGTGTGTGTGTGTGTTAACATGTCCTAACGTTTTGTGTGTGTGTGTGTGTGTGTTAACATGTCCTAACGTGGTTGTGTGTGTGTGTGTGTGTGTGTGTTAACATGTCCTAAACGTGGTTGTGTGTGTGTGTGTGTGTGTTAACATGTCCTAACGTGGTGTTGTGTGTGTGTGTGTGTGTGTTAACATGTTTCCTAACGTGGTTGTTGTGTGTGTGTGTGTGTGTTGTGTTTAACATGTCCTAAACGTGGTTGTGTGTGTGTGTGTGTGTGTGTGTGTTAACATGTCCTAACGTGGTTGTGTGTGTGTGTGTTAACATGTCCTAACGTGGTTGTGTGTGTGTGTGTGTGTGTTTAACATGTGTCCTAACGTGGTTGTGTGTGTGTGTGTGTTAACATGTGTCCTAAAGTGTTTGTTGTGTGTGTGTGTGTGTGTTAACATGTCCTAACTTGGTTGTGTGTGTGTGTGTGTGTGTTAACATGTCCTAACGTGGTTGTGGTGTGTGTGTGTGTGTGTGTTAACATGTCCTAAAGTGGTTGTGTGTGTGTGTGTGTGTGTGTGTGTTAACATGTCCTAACGTGGTTGTGTGGGTGTGTGTTAACATGTCCTAACGTGGTTGTGTGTGTGTGTGTGTGTGTGTTAACATGTCCTAAAGTGGTTGTGTGTGTGTGTGTGTGTGTGTGTGTGTTAACATGTCCTAACGTGGTTGTGTGTGTGTGTGTGTTGTTAACATGTCCTAACGTGGTTGTGTGTGTGTGTGTGTGTGTTAACATGTCCTAAAGTGGTTGTGTGTGGGTTGTTGTTTTGTGTGTTAACATTTTTTTTTGGTTTCCTAACTTTGGTTTGTGTGTGTGTGTGTGTGTTAACATGTCCTAACGTGGTTGTGTGTGTGTGTGTGTGTGTTAACATGTCCTAACGTGGTTGTGTGTGTGTGTGTTTGTGTGTGTTAACATGTCCTAACGTGGTTGTTGCTTGTGGGGTGTGGTGTGTGTTAAAAATGTCCTAACGTGGTTGTGTGTGTGTGTGTGTGTGTTAACATGGTCCTAACGTGGTTGTGTTTGGGTTGGGTTTGTGTGTTTAACATGGTTTACATGTGTTACGTGGTTGTGTGTGTGTGTGTTTTGTGTGTGTTAACATGTCCTTTTGGGTTGTTGTGTGTGTGTGTGTTTAACATGTCCTAACATGGTTGTTTTTTGTGTGTGTTT
>CM072257.1:1552555-1570055 GCA_036851935.1 Coregonus suidteri | reverse complement strand
GTGTGTGTGTGTGTGTGTGTGTGTGTTAACATGTCCTAACGTGGTTTTGTGTGTGTGTGTGTGTGTGTTAACATGTCCTAACGTGGTTTGTGTGTGTGTGTGTGTTAACATGTCCTAACGTGGTTGTGTGTGTGTGTGTGTGTGTGTGTGTGTGTGTGTGTGTGTGTTGTGTGTTGTGTGTGTGTGTGTGTGTGTGTTAACATGTCCTAACGTGGTTGTGTGTGTGTGTGTGTGTGTGTGTGTGTGTGTGTGTGTGTTAACATGTCCTAAAGTGGTTGTGTGTGTGTGTGTGTGTGTGTGTGTGTGTGTGTGTGTGTGTGTGTGTGTGTGTTAACATGTCCTAACGTGGTTGTGTGTGTGTGTGTGTGTGTTAACATGTCCTAACGTGGTTGTGTGTGTGTGTGTGTGTGTGTGTGTGTGTGTGTGTGTTAACATGTCCTAACGTGGTGTGTGTGTGTGTGTGTGTGTGTGTGTGTTAACATGTCCTAAAGTGGTTGTGTGTGTGTGTGTGTGTTAACATGTCCTAACGTGGTTGTGTGTGTGTGTGTGTGTTAACATGTCCTAACGTGGTTGTGTGTGTGTGTGTGTGTGTTAACATGTCCTAACGTGGTTGTGTGTGTGTGTGTGTGTGTGTGTGTGTTAACATGTCCTAACGTGGTTGTGTGGTTGTGTGTGTGTGTGTGTTAACATGTCCTAACGTGGTTGTGTGTGTGTGTGTGTTAACATGTTCTAACGTGGTTGTGTGTGTGTGTGTGTGTGTTAACATGTCCTAACGTGGTTGTGTGTGTGTGTGTGTGTTAACATGTCCTAACGTGGTTGTGTGTGTGTGTGTGTTAACATGTCCTAACGTGGTTGTGTGTGTGTGTGTTAACATGTCCTAACGTGGTTGTGTGTGTGTGTGTGTTAACATGTTCTAACGTGGTTGTGTGTGTGTCCTGCAGGGAAACATGAGTGTCCTATAGACGTGTACTTTGCGATCGACACGTCTGAGACCATCGCCCTGCAAGAACCTCCCCCTGGATCACTGGTGGAGAGCATCAAGGTTCCTCTATTGATTGATTGATCGATTGATTGATTTATTCATTTAGAGCGTTAACCTTCTCAACTTTTACTGCAACACTATAACTACTATATAATAATGTTACATTTAAATATATTTTAATGTAAAGTTACACTGTTTAGCACTTATTTCTAAACGCTTATTTCTAATGCCTTTTTGCTCCTTAATGTGTGTGTAGAAATTTACAGAGCTT
The DNA here is from genome assembly GCA_036851935.1 of Coregonus suidteri. NCBI lineage: Eukaryota > Metazoa > Chordata > Actinopteri > Salmoniformes > Salmonidae > Coregonus > Coregonus suidteri. The sequence goes on along the minus strand of CM072257.1, from coordinate 1,568,802 downwards.
TTTGCAGAGCGTCTGGAGGATGCAGACTATAAAGGACTGGTCCAGATCAGATGGCAGTTAGGAGGACTGCACTTCTCCCAGAGACAACAGGTCTTCAGCCGTATACAGGCCAAGGACGCTTTCATACAGGTGGGGCAAATGCACTCACGCACACATACACACACACACACACACACACACACACACACACACACACACAGAAACACACACACACACACACACAGAAACACACACACACACACACACAGAAACACACACAAACACACATGAACACATACACACACACACACTTACTTACTTAGCACTCACGCACACACACACACACACACACACACACACACACACACACACACACACACACACACACACACACAGAAACACACACACACACACACACACAGAAAACACACACACACACACAGGAACACATACACACACACACACACTTACTTACTTACCACTCACGCACACACACACACACACACACACACACACAACACACACACACACACACAGGAACACATACACACACATACACACACACACACACAGGAACACATACACACACACACATGTACTTACTTAGCACTCACGCACACACACACACACACACACACACACACACACACAGGAACACATACACACACAGACACAGACATGTACTTACTTAGCACACACGCATACACACGCATACACACGCATACACACGCATACACACGCATACACACACACACACAGACACACACCTACACACATATTAGCAATCAACATAGATTGATTGCTCTTATCCTTTACACCATTTTGGTTTTCATTAAATGTAGGATTTCACCCTGCATGGAGCACAGCATTAAATACAGCTTTATACAGGATGAACCTGCATGGAGCACAGCATTAAAGACAGCTTTATACAGGATGAACCTGCATGGAGCACAGCATTAAAGACAGCTTTATACAGGATGAACCTGCATGGAGCACAGCATTAAAGACAGCTTCATGCAGGTTGAACCTACAGTACATGGAGCACAACATTAAAGACAGCTTTATACAGGTTGAACCAACATGGAGCACAACATTAAAGACAGTTTCATACGGGTTGAACCTACATCCACTGTTGTTGTTGTTTCAGGAAGTGAGGGGTACACAGTAACGGTTGTTTCAGGAAGTGAGGGGTATACAGTAACTGTTGTTTCAGGAGGTGAGGGGTACACAGTAACTGTTGTTTCAGGAAGTGAGGGGTACACAGTAACGGTTGTTTCAGGAAGTGAGGGGTACACAGTAACGGTTGTTTCAGGAGGTGAGGGGTACACAGTAACGGTTGTTTCAGGAAGTGAGGGGTACACAGTAACGGTTGTTTCAGGAAGTGAGGGGTACACAGTAACGGTTGTTTCAGGAAGTGAGGGGTATACAGTAACGGTTGTTTCAGGAAGTGAGGGGTATACAGTAACTGTTGTTTCAGGAGGTGAGGGGTACACAGTAACGGTTGTTTCAGGAAGTGAGGGGTACACAGTAACGGTTGTTTCAGGAAGTGAGGGGTACACAGTAACGGTTGTTTCAGGAGGTGAGGGGTACACAGTAACGGTTGTTTCAGGAAGTGAGGGGTACACAGTAACGGTTGTTTCAGGAAGTGAGGGGTATACAGTAACGGTTGTTTCAGGAAGTGAGGGGTATACAGTAACTGTTGTTTCAGGAAGTGAGGGGTATACAGTAACGGTTGTTTCAGGAAGTGAGGGGTATACAGTAACTGTTGTTTCAGGAAGTGAGGGGTATACAGTAACGGTTGTTTCAGGAAGTGAGGGGTATACAGTAACGGTTGTTTCAGGAAGTGAGGGGTACACAGTAACTGTTGTTTCAGGAAGTGAGGGGTACACAGTAACGGTTGTTTCAGGAAGTCAGGGGTATACAGTAACTGTTGTTTCAGGAGGTGAGGGGTACACAGTAACGGTTGTTTCAGGAAGTGAGGGGTATACAGTAACGGTTGTTTCAGGAAGTGAGGGGTATACAGCAACTGTTGTTTCAGGAAGTGAGGGGTACACAGTAACGGTTGTTTCAGGAAGTGAGGGGTATACAGTAACGGTTGTTTCAGGAAGTGAGGGGTACACAGTAACTGTTGTTTCAGGAAGTGAGGGGTACACAGTAACGGTTGTTTCAGGAAGTGAGGGGTACACAGTAACTGTTGTTTCAGGAGGTGAGGGGTACACAGTAACGGTTGTTTCAGGAAGTGAGGGGTATACAGTAACTGTTGTTTCAGGAGGTGAGGGGTACACAGTAACGGTTGTTTCAGGAAGTGAGGGGTATACAGTAACGGTTGTTTCAGGAAGTGAGGGGTATACAGTAACTGTTGTTTCAGGAAGTGAGGGGTATACAGTAACTGTTGTTTCAGGAAGTGAGGGGTATACAGTAACTGTTGTTTCAGGAAGTGAGGGGTATACAGTAACGGTTGTTTCAGGAAGTGAGGGGTATACAGTAACGGTTGTTTCAGGAAGTGAGGGGTACACAGTAACGGTTGTTTCAGGAAGTGAGGGGTATACAGTAACGGTTGTTTCAGGAAGTGAGGGGTATACAGTATCTGTTGTTTCAGGAGGTGAGGGGTACACAGTAACGGTTGTTTCAGGAAGTGAGGGGTATACAGTAACGGTTGTTTCAGGAAGTGAGGGGTATACAGTAACTGTTGTTTCAGGAAGTGAGGGGGTATACAGTAACGGTTGTTTCAGGAAGTCAGGGGTATACAGTAACGGTTGTTTCAGGAAGTGAGGGGTATATATTAACTGTTGTTTCAGGAGGTGAGGGGTATACAGTAACTGTTCTTGTTGTTTCAGGAAGTGAGGGGTATACAGTAACGGTTGTTTCAGGAAGTGAGGGGCATACAGTAACTGTTGTTTCAGGAAGTGAGGGGTATACAGTAACTGTTGTTTCAGGAAGTGAGGGGTATACAGTAACGGTTGTTTCAGGAAGTCAGGGGTATACAGTAACGGTTGTTTCAGGAAGTGAGGGGTATACAGTAACTGTTGTTTCAGGAAGTGAGGGGTATACAGTAACTGTTGTTTCAGGAAGTGAGGGGTATACAGTAACGGTTGTTTCAGGAAGTCAGGGGTATACAGTAACGGTTGTTTCAGGAAGTGAGGGGTATATATTAACTGTTGTTTCAGGAGGTGAGGGGTACACAGTAACTGTTCTTGTTGTTTCAGGAAGTGAGGGGTATATAGTAACTGTTGTTTCAGGAAGTGAGGGGTATACAGTAACTGTTCTTGTTGTTTCAGGGGGTGAGGGGTGTCCGGTATCTTGGTAAGGGAACCTACATCGACTGCGCTCTCGCCAACATGACACAGGAAATTACACGCTCGCCTTCCGACCCCGGAGCGCTGCGATTCGCTGTCATCATCACCGATGGTCACGTGACAGGAAACCCCTGCGGCGGGGTGAAGGTGACGGCAGAGCGGGCGCGCGACGAGGGCATCAGAATGTTTGTGGTCGCAGCAACGAAGAACGTGGACGAGACGGGTCTGAGGGAGATCGCTAACTCTCCGGCCAACGTCTACAGAAGAGACTTCCTGGCTGTCGATCTCAGTGGCAACAACGCTGTTATACAGCAAGACACTATAGACCGCATCATCAAGACCATGGTAACACACACACACACACACTAACACACACACACACTAACACACACACACACTAACACACACACACACACACTAACACACACACACACACTAACACACACACACACTAACACACACACACACACACACACTAACACACACACACACTAACACACACACACACTAACACACACACACACACAACACACACACACACTAACACACACACACACACTAACACACACACACACTAACACACACACACACACTAACACACACACACTAACACACACACACACACACACACTAACACACACACACACACACTACACACACTAACACACACACACTAAACACAACACACACACACACACACACTAACACGCACACACACACTAACACGCACACACATACTAACACACACACACTAAAACACACACACACACACACTGACACACACAGTAACACACACTAACACACATACACATACACAACACACACACACTAACACACACACACTAACACACACACACACACTGACACACACACATTAACACACATACACACGAACACACACACACACACTAACACACACAACACACTGACACACACACATACACGAACACACACACAGACTAACATACACACACTGACACACACACACTAACACACACACACACTAACACACACACACACTAACACACACACACACTAACACACACACACACTAACACACACACACACACACACTAACACACACACACACTAACACACACACACACACTAACACACACACACTAACACACACACACTAACACACACACACTAACACACACACACACACACACTAACACACACACACACACTAACACACACACTAACACACACACACTAACACACACACACACTAACACACACACTAACACGCACACACATACTAACACACACACACTAAAACACACACACACACACTGACACACACAGTAACACACACTAACACACATACACATACACACTAAACACACACACTAACACACACACACTAACACACACACACACACTGACACACACACACTAACACACATACACACGAACACACACACACACACTAACACACACACACTGACACACACACATACACGAACACACACACAGACTAACATACACACACTGACACACACACACTAACACACACACACACACTAACACACACACACACTAACACACACACACACTAACACACACACACACTAACACACACACACACTAACACACACACACACACTAACACACACACACACTAACACACACACACACACACTAACACACACACACTAACACACACACACTAACACACACACACTAACACACACACACACACACACTAACACACACACACACTAACACACACACTAACACACACACACTAACACACACACACACACTAACACACACACTAACACGCACACACATACTAACACACACACACTAAAAACACACACACACACACTGACACACACAGTAACACACACTAACACACATACACATACACACTAACACACACACTAACACACACACACTAACACACACACACACACTGACACACACACACTAACACACATACACACGAACACACACACACACACTAACACACACACACTGACACACACACATAAACGAACACACACACAGACTAACATACACACACTGACACACACACACTAACACACACACACACTAACACACACACACACTAACACACACACACTAACACACATACAGACGAACACACACACACACTAACACACACACACACTGAGACACACACACACACGAACACACACACACACACACTAACACACACACACTGACACACACACACACACTAATACACACACTAACACACACTAACACACATACACACTAACACACACACACACTAACACACACACACACTAACACACACACTAACACACACTAACACACACACTAACACACACTAACACACATACACACTAAACACACACACACACTAACACACTAACACACTAACACACACACTAACACACACTAACATACACACACTAACACACACACTAACACACACTAACAAACACACACTAACACACACTAACACACATACACACTAACACACACACACACTAACACACACACACTAACACACACACTAACACACACACACTAACACACACACTGACACACACACTAACACACTGTGATGATGATGTACTAGTTTTATATTCAAACTCTTCATCTTGTCTTTTTCCAGACCCATCTGGCCTATCAGGAGGTGAGACTGAGAACAACAATATCCACATTACCTAGAATCACCGTACCAGTGTAATATACCTGAGGATATACCATGATATATACACTATATATACACTATATATACACTTATACATATATTACACTATATATACACTATATATACACTATATATATATATACACTATATATACAAAAGTATGCGGACAGCCCTTGAAATTAGTGGATTCGGCTATTTCAGCCATACCCGTTGCTGACAGGTGTATAAAATCAAGCACACAGCCGTGCAATCTCCATAGACAAACATTGGCAGTCGAATGGCCTTACTGAAGAGCTCAGAGACTTTCAACTTGGCACCGTCATAGGATGCCACCTTTCCATTAAGTCAGTTCGTCAAATTGCTGCCCTGCTAGAGCTGCCCCGGTCAACTGTAAGTGCTGTTATTGGGAAGTGGAAACGTCTAGGAGCAACAACGGCTCAGCCGCGAAGTGGTAGGCCACACAAGCTCACAGAACGGGACCGCAGAGTCCTGAAGCACGTAGCGTGTAAAAATCGTATGTCCTCGGTTGCAACATTCACTACCGAGTTCCAAACTGCCTCTGGAAGCAACGTCAGCACAATAACTGTTCATCGGGAGCTTCATGAAATGGGTTTCCATGGCCGAGCAGCCACACACAAGCCTAAGATCACCATGCGCAATGCCAAGCGTCGGCTGGAGTGGTGTAAAGCTCGCCACCATTGGACTCTGGAGCAGTGGAAACGCGTTCTCTGGAGTGATGAATCACGCTTCATCATCTGGCAGTCCGACGGACGAATCTGGGATTGGCGGATGCCAGGAGAACGCTACCTGCCCGAATGCATAGTGCCAACTGTAAAGTTTGGTGGAAGAGCAATAATGTCCTGGGGCTGTTTTTCATGGTTCGGGCTCGGCCCCTTATTTCCAGTGAAGAGAAATCTTAACGCTACAGCATACAATTACATTCTACACAATTCTGTGCTTCCAACTTTGTGGCAACAGTTTGGGGAAGGCCATTTCCTGTTTCAGCATGACAATGCCCCTGTGCAGAAAGCGAGGTCCATACAGAAATGGTTTGTCGGGATCGGTGTGGAAGAACTTGACTGGCCTTCACAGAGCCCTGATCTCAACCCCATCAAACACCTTTGGAATGAATTGGAACGCAGACTGTGAGCCAGGTCCAAATCGCCCAACATCAGTGCCCGACCTCACTAATGCTCTTGTGGCTGAATGGAAGCAAGTCCCCGCAGCAATGTTCCAACATCTAGTGGAAAGCCTTCCCAGAAGAGTGGAGGCTGTTATAGCAGCAAAGGGGGGACCAACTCCATATTAATGCCCATGATTTTGGAATGAGACGTTCGACAAGCAGGTGTTCACATACTTTTGGTCATGTAGTGTATGTATATATATGTATATATGTACAGTAGAGGTTTGATATTTATTGATTGATTGATTGATTGATACTGGATGTCTCTGTTTATCCCTGGCTGATTGATTGATTGATTGATACTAGATATCTCTGTCTCTCCCTGGCTGATTGATTGATATTAGATGTTTCTGTTTCTCCCTTTCTGATTGATTGATTGATTGATACTAGATATATCTGTTTCTCCATGTCTGATTGATTGATTGATTGATACTGGATATCTCTGTCTCTCCCTGGCTGATTGATTGATTGATTGATACTAGATGTGTCTGTCTCTCCCTTTCTGATTGATTGATTGATACTAGATGTCTCTGTCTCTCCCATGTTAGTGCTACCAGGTGAAGTGTCTGGAGACAGAAGGACCTCCTGGTCCCAAGGGACACAGTGGACACAAGGTACAGACACACACAGACAGACACACACAGACAGACACACACAGACAGACACACACAGACAGACACACACAGACAGACACACACACAGACAGACACACACAGACAGACACAGACAGACAGACACACACAGACAGACACACACAGACAGACACACACAGACAGACACACACAGACAGACACACACACACACACAGACAGACAGACACACACAGACAGACACACACAGACAGACACAGACACACACAGACAGACACACACACAGACAGACACACACAGACAGACAGACACACACAGACAGACACACAGACAGACACACACAGACAGACACACACACAGACAGACACACACAGACAGACACACACACAGACAGACAGACACACACAGACAGACACACACAGACAGACACAGACAGACAGACAGACACACACAGACAGACACACACAGACAGACACACACAGACAGACACACACAGACAGACAGACAGACACACACAGACAGACAAGACACACACAGACAGACAGACACACACAGACAGACAGACACAAACAGACACACACAGACAGACACACAAGACACACACAGACAGACACACACAGACAGACACACACACAGACAGACACAGACAGACATACAGACACACACAGACACAGACACACACACAGACAGACAGACACACACACAGACACACACACAGACAGAAGACACACACAGACAGACACACACAGACAGACACACACAGACAGACACACAGACAGACACACACAGACAGACACACACAGACAGACTCACACAGACAGACACACACACACACAGACACAGACACACACAGACAGACACACACAGACAGACTCACACAGACAGACACACACAGACAGACTCACACAGACAGACACACACAGACAGACACACACAGGACAAAATAGACAAGGAGGGATCTTTACGTCGGTAAAATGCATTATGCAAGAAATGTTGGTGGAAACGCTTTTATGCGCAAATATTGATATTATAATGATCATATGGAAGTAAAGTTGGAGTCACACGATGTCATGTGCGACGTGAACGCGGTAGGCGAAGTCAAACGCAGGACACCGAGCTACTGGAAACGATACTTTACTAACAAAGTAACCAGAGTACAAAACAACCTCCAAACAGGGAGGAAAATAACCCGCACAATAAACTACTGCCGAATGACGAAAACAATCACACACAATGAAAGACAGAGGGTTATATAGGGAAATACAATACAACAATAATGGGAAACAGGTGTACACAATCAAGACCAAACAAGACAAACCCAGAAACATAGATCGGTAGCAGCTAGTACTCCGGGGACGACGAACGCCGAAGCCTGCCCGAGCAAGGAGGAGGGGCAGCCTCGGCTGAATCCGTGACACACGATGACATGTTGTGTGGTCCTCCCGCTATGAACCATGCAGTTTATTAGGCTACAGATGAAATAAGTTATAAATGAACAAATCAAAATAATTCCATAATAATGTCATCATGTAGATCCAGAATCAGCGAGCTGAATCAGCGAGCGCACCTGCCAAACCGGAGTGGGCACCACTCATTGTATAAAACCATCAGTAGAGAAATGGAAACCCATTTAACTTGTATTTTTTATTCGGTAGATGGGGATTTAACCGCAAATTGTATTTTTATCTGCATTACGTCATCACGCACAGCATTTTATCTGCAACAAGTCAATTTGATGGAAACATCTCTGGTGGGGAAATGCGCATATTGTTTTAAGCAGATTTTAGAATATTTGCATGAATATATGTTGCCAATTGGATGGAAACCTAGCTATAGTGACAACTGCAAATAATACTTCAATGTAAATGTAATGAAAAATAATATAGAAACGTATTTAAATGTAGCATTTCAACAACAAACACTCTGAAGCCTGCACATCTTTTACAGCCATTGTCTTGTTGTTGCTCAAGTGGTTTGAGATCTCCATGTTTTCTAATGGTAGTCAATTCCTTTGGGTCTTAATTTTCCTGGTGCTCATCTCTCTGTCTGTCCAACCATCTGCAATGCATCAATGCATCATCATCATCATCGGCCAAAGGGATCACACCAACACTCTCTCTCCTCAGATTTTTTATACATTCAGCAATTAGCAAGAGCAAGCTGGCTTCTCTCCTCGAATGGGCCAATATAGTAGGCTATTGGGCCTAGTAAAACAAATAGAATAGGCTATTGGGCCTAGTAAAACAAATGGAATAGGCTATTGGGCCTAGTAAAACAAATGGAATAGGCTATTGGGCCTAGTAAAACAAATGGAATAGGCTATTGGGCCTAGTAAAACAAATGGAATAGGCTATTGGGCCTAGTAAAACAAATAGAATAGGCTATTGGGCCTAGTAAAACAAATGGAATAGGCTATTGGGCCTAGTAAAACAAATGGAATAGGCTATTGGGCCTAGTAAAACAAATGGAATAGGCTATTGGGCCTAGTAAAACAAATAGAATAGGCTATTGGGCCTAGTAAAACAAATGCTAAAAATAAATGTTGTATAGCTATTGTAGCCTATAGATTTCACAAGAAGAGGACTAGCGGAAAGCCTTGCGTAGCCTATAGCCAATTGCGCACCGTAACAGCTGGAAGAGAGAGGCTAGAAATGTGTCGCCGAAATAAGAAGCTAAATATTAGCTAGATATTAGGCCATTCATTAGCTAAATATGATATGTATGTAGGCCTACCTGTCAAAGTGAAAGAAAATGAGTGAACAGATGATGAAACGGCAGATCTGTGAGTTCCTCCAGGCTGCGCTCTGCAGTCCCTGGGCACGCAAAGCTCCGCTATTGATTAGGTCTACGTTTAGTTGTTAGACAATAACATGATTCTACCCGGGCTACAACAACACAGTGCAATGGGGAATGTACATTTACATTTACGTCATTTAGCAGACGCTCTTATCCAGAGCGACTTACAAATTGGTGCATTCACCTTATAGCCAGTGGGATAACCACTTTACAATGTTGTTGTTTTTTTCGGGGGGGGGGGGGGGGGGGGGGGTGGGATGGGGGGGTAAGTGGGTGGGGGGGGGGGGGGGGGGGGGGGGGGGGGGTAGAAGGATTACTTTATCCTATCCCAGGTATTCCTTAAAGAGGTGGGGTTTCAAATGTCTCCGGAAGGTGGTGAGTGACTCCGCTTTCCTGGCGTCGTGAGGGAGCTTGTTCCACCATTGGGGTGCCAGAGCAGCGAACAGTTTTGACTGGGCTGAGCGGGAACTGTGCTTCCGCAAATGTAGGGGAGCCAGCAGGCCAGAGGTGGATGAACGCAATGCCCTCGTTTGGGTGTAGGGACTGATCAGAGCCTGAAGGTACGGAGGTGCCGTTCCCCTCACAGCTCCGTAGGCAAGCACCATGGTCTTGTAGCAGATGCGAGCTTCAACTGGAAGCCAGTGGAGTGTGCGGAGGAGCGGGGTGACGTGAGAGAACTTGGGAAGGTTGAACACCAGACGTGGGGGCTGCGGCATTCTGGATGAGTTGTAGGGGTTTAATGGCACAGGCAGGGAGCCCAGCCAACAGCGAGTTGCAGTAATCCAGACGGGAGATGACAAGTGCCTGGATTAGGACCTGTGCCGCTTCCTGTGTAAGGCAGGGTCGTACTCTCCGAATGTTGTAGAGCATGAACCTACAGGATCGGGTCACCGCCTTGATGTTAGCGGAGAACGACAGGGTGTGGTCCAGGGTCACGCCAAGGCTCTTCGCACTCTGGGAGGAGGACACAACGGAGTTGTCAACCGTGATGGCAAGATCATGGAACGGGCAGTCCTTCCCCGGGAGGAAGAGCAGCTCCGTCTTGCCAAGGTTCAGCTTGAGGTGGTGATCCATCATCCATACTGATATGTCTGCCAGACATGCAGAGAGATGCGATTCGCCACCTGGTTATCAGAAGGGGGAAAGGAGAAGATTAGTTGTGTGCCGTCTGCGTAGCAATGATAGGAGAGGCCATGTGAGGATATGACAGAGCCAAGTGTCTTGGTGTATAGCGAGAATAGGAGAGGGCCTAGAACTGAGCCCTGGGGGACACCAGTGGTGAGAGCACGTGGTGCGGAGACAGCTTCTCGCCACGCCACTTGGTATTAGCGACCAGTAAGTTAGGACACAATCCAAGAGTGAGCCGCGCCGGAGATGCCCAGCTCGGAGAGGGTGGAGAGGAGGATCTGATGGTTCACAGTATCAAAGGCAGCAGACAGGTCTAGAAGGACAAGAGCAGAGGAGAGAGAGTTAGCTTTAGCAGTTGAATGACCAGTCTTGAAACCTGACTGGTTTGGATCAAGAAGGTCATTCTGAGAGAGATAGCAAGAGAGTTGGCTAAAGACGGCACGCTCAATAGTTTTGGAGAGAAAAGAAAGAAGGGATACTGGTCTGTAGTTGTTGACATCAGAGGGATCGAGTGTTGGTTTTTTGAGAAGGGGTGCAACTCTCGCTCTCTTGAAGACGGAAGGGACATAGCCAGCGGTCAAGGATGAGTTGATCAGCGAGGTGAGGTAAGGGAGAAGGTCACCGGAGATGGTCTGGAGAAGAGAGGAGGGGATAGGGTCAAGCGGGCAGGTTGTTGGGCGGCCGGCCGTCACAAGTCGCAAGATTTTATCTGGAGAGAGAGGGGAGAAAGAAGTCAAAGCATAGGGTAGGGCAGTGTGAGCAGAACCAGCAGTGTCATTTGACTTAACAAACGAGGATTGGATGTCGTCAACCTTCTTTTCAAAATGGTTGACGAAGTCATCCACAGAGAGGGGAGAGGGGGGGAGGGGGAGGAGGATTCAGCAGGGAGGAGAAGGTGGCAAAGAGCTTCCTAGGGTTAGAGGCAGATGCTTGGAATTTAGAGTGGTAGAAAGTGGCCTTAGCAGCAGAAACAGATGAAGAAAATGTAGAGAGGAGGGAGTGAAAAGATGCCAGGTCCGCAGGGAGTCTAGTTTTCCTCCATTTCCGCTCGGCTGCCCGGAGCCCTGTTCTGTGAGCTCGCAATGAGTCATCAAGCCACGGAGCTGGAGGGGAGGACCGAGCCGGCCGGGAGGATAGGGGACATAGAGAGTCAAAGGATGCAGAAAAGGGAGGAGAGGAGGGTTGAGGAGGCAGAATCAGGAGATTGGAGGGAGAAGGATTGAGCAGAGGGAAGAGATGATAGGATGGAAGAGGAGAGAGTAGCGGGAGAGAGAGAGCGAAGGTTGCGACGGCACATTACCATCTGAGTAGGGGCAGAGTGAGTAGTGTTGGAGGAGAGCGAGAGAGAAAAGGATACAAAGTAGTGGTCGGAGACATGGAGGGGAGTTGCAGTGAGATTAGTAGAAGAACAGCATCTAGTAAAGATGAGGTCAAGCGTATTGCCTGCCTTGTGAGTAGGGGGGGGACAGTGAGAGGGTGAGGTCAAAAGAGGAGAGGAGTGGAAAGAAGGAGGCAGAGAGAAATGAGTCAAAGGTAGACGAAGGGAGGTTGAAGTCCCCCAGAACTGTGAGGGGTGAGCCATCCTCAGGAAAGGAACTTATCAAAGCAATAAATGTATCATTGTTATCAAGTGACTACACTATTGTCTAGAGCTGTAAACTGCAGTGATGTAATTTGAATAACCGCCTAAATGTCCTGTTTCGAATGCCTGTTAATGCCAAAATACCCCCCCTAGGCCATTTGGATCAGTTTGGATGTGTTCTCGACAGGTAGTCAACAGGTAGTAGGCCACTAATATTGTGTATTTTGTCAGACTGTAGACCTATCGGCGTTAGGAAAATATGGTCTTCTTCTGACACTGAGATGTGCTGTCTGTCGTGGATCTTCAGTCTCCCAAGTCGTCCTATAATTAATGCGGCCACCAATATGCTCCACATGCCCAGTTATTCAGGAAAGCTCCCCCCGCGCTCTGCCTCCTCTCCCCTTCCTCGGGCACCTGGAGTCTCCTGTAGCTCAGTTGGTAGAGCATGGCGCTTGCAATGCCAGGGTTGTGCGTTCGATTCCCACGGGGGGCCATCATGAAAAATGTATGCACTCACTAACTGTAAGTCGCTCTGGATAAGAGCGTCTGCTAAATGACTAAAATGTAGAGTGATTCAACAGAACCTGTGTGTTGTGATAATTGTGTTGTTTGCTGTATAACCTGTCAGTTCATATGTCTTGCCACCGAGATATATAGCCCTAATGCCGAGACAATAAGAAGACACAGTGGGAAGAATAAATTCAACCACACCTTTGTTTCATCCCAAAACCAGAGAGCACCATCTGTCCGGTGAAGTCCACAAAGCATATTGCATGTAACAAACAGTTACATGACCTACAGCACGGTCAGGCAAGTTCATGTTTCCGACAGCTAAACAACTATTGATTTAGTACCACGGAGAGTTACCGCATGTCGCAAAGAAAACAGGAGCTGCCTCCACTATTCCAGAACCATTTCAACTTCAACATTTCAACATCATCTAATCACCTATGCTTAGTCTAATACAGTTGAAACTAAAATATACAAAAAACCATTTAGTCCAATCAACATAAGCTAAATATCATGTGGCTGTCCATGGTAGTGATTTATGTGTGTGTGTGTGTGTGTGTGCGTGTGCGTGTGCGTGCGTGTGTGTGTGCCCGTGCTATAGGTTAAAATACTTGCTCGCTAGCCTAACTTCCTTTCATGGACAACAATTAGCCAGCTAGTTAACATTAGCCTTCTACATCTAGCCACATGTTGAACTTCCATCCTCTCAGGTCAGGGGCACAATGTATGAATTAATGGTTGGATCAGAATCACTGTTATAATCATTGGCCAGTACGGAGAATTAAGTAAAACCACAAGTCCAAATCCCTATCTACATCCATGGCTAATTTAGGAAAGGGACAATTTTAGCTAGCTAGCTAGCCAACCGGAGGACAACAACACAACGAGATGCAACAATTCAAGTTTTTTTCTGTCGATGACGTTTTGTCTTCTGATGTGATGTGATTGGTCTGAAGCCAAATCCAAACTGGCTTCCCTTGACACTTTTATTTGGTGCGCCAGGACCATTCACAGCTTACGCAGTTTGCGTCATGGTTATAGTTATCGTTATAGTTACAGACCGTAAGACTGGACTATGTGTATTCTGACTCTGTTGTGTGTTACAGGGGGTCAAAGGAGACAACGGCGACCCCGGTCCTAAAGGTGAGAGAGGAAGACAGGGCGACCCCGGCATCGAGGGTCACATCGGTCAACCAGGAGTCAAGGCAAGTCTCCATGCTCCTCCCATTCACACACACTACCAGTAATTATGCATGCTAAAGATGCACATGTGACCAGTGATACCAGTAATAATGTGTGTTGTTTCCCTGATGTCTGTTGGTCTGTTTTCTGTTGTGCTCCTTTAGGGGGAAATCGGTCTGAAGGGTGAAAAGGTGAGATCAATATTTCATTAGATGTTAATGATTGATGATCAGATCTGCTCCAGATGACGTATTGCTGTGTGTTGCCAGGGGGAGATAGGAGCTGAGGGGATGAAGGGTGTGGCCGGCCTCGCTGGACGCAACGGGACAGACGGACAGAAGGGGAAGATCGGACGCATCGGCGCTCCCGGCTGCAAAGGAGACCCCGGAGACAGGGTATGTTCTGAGAAACCTGACGTAACATAACATCAACATTTATTATACAGTGATCCCTCGCCACTTCGCGGTTCACTTATCGCGGATTCGCTATTTCGCGGATTTTCATAATGCATTTTTTTTTTTTTTTTTGGTGCATTGTGCTCTGCATTCTGATTCGCTAAAAACTCACTCCCGCTTCTTGTATCAAAACATGCTACGAATTGTGCTATCATTTTGTCGTCTCGTGCAGTTATGTGTACGTACATAAAACAGCTTGGCAAATTTACATTAAGTTGGCCAAATTATCTTGTAATTTCGAACATCTTCTAAACCCATAATGTCGACGAAACGGCCTACACGTGAGTCACTGTATTTGTATACATGTAATAGTTGCTAATTGTAAAAAAAAAAAAAGTTTTCTATTTCGCGGATTTCACTTATCGCGGGTCATTTTCGGAACGTAACCCCCGCGATAAACGAGGGATTACTGTATGTCCTATTACTAACACCACTATTGGCTTGATATTTAATTGAGTTGTCAACAAACTTCAAGTAAACCAACCCTTGAAATCATGTTGTTGATTTGTGGTTGAAATCTGGTTGAAATTAGTGTACATTGACCACTATTTGCCACGTATGTGTGTGTGTGTGTCTGTGTGTGTGTTATATAATTACGTGTGTGTGTGTGTGTGTCTGTGTGTGTCTCTGACAACAGGGTCCTGATGGTCACCCAGGAGACGTGGGCGATGGTGGACTTCCTGGAACAGACGGAGAGAAGGTACGTGTTTGAGATAGAAAATAATTGTACAAATAAAACTAGAACAACACCTTTGCTGCTTGGACCCTAGTTATATTATATAGGTACTGTATATATATGTTAAACAATCATTGTGTTTGTGTCTTCAGGGAGATTCCGGTCGACCAGGAAGAGCAGGCCCCCTCGGCCCAGTGGGAGACGCTGGACCTAAGGT
>CM072257.1:1527555-1550055 GCA_036851935.1 Coregonus suidteri | reverse complement strand
CAGAATGTGTGTAGTTCTCAGAGTGTGTAGTTCTCAGTGTGTGTGTAGTTCTCAGAGTGTGTAGTTCTCAGTGTGTGTGTAGTTCTCAGAATGTTTGTAGTTCTCAGAATGTGTGTAGTTCTCAGAGTGTGTAGTTCTCAGTGTGTGTGTAGTTCTCAGAATGTGTGTAGTTCTCAGTGTGTGTGTAGTTCTCAGAGTGTGTAGTTCTCAGTGTGTGTGTAGTTCTCAGAGTGTGTAGTTCTCAGAGTGTGTAGTTCTCAGTGTGTGTGTAGTTCTCAGAATGTGTGTAGTTCTCAGTGTGTGTAGTTCTCAGTGTGTGTGTAGTTCTCAGAGTGTGTAGTTATCAGTGTGTGTGTAGTTCTCAGTGTGTGTGTAGTTCTCAGAGTGTGTAGTTCTCAGTGTGTGTGTAGTTCTCAGTGTGTGTAGTTATCAGTGTGTGTAGTTCTCAGTGTGTGTAGTTCTCAGTGTGTGTGTAGTTCTCAGTTTGTGTTGTTCTCAGTGTGTGTTGTTCTCAGTGTGTGTAGTTCTCAGTGTGTGTAGTTCTCAGTGTGTGTGTTGTTCTCAGTGTGTGTAGTTCTCAGTGTGTGTAGTTCTCAGTGTGTGTGTTGTTCTCATTGTGTGTAGTTCTCAGAGTTTGTAGTTCTCAGTGTGTGTGTTGTTCTCAGTGTGTGTAGTTCACAGTGTGTGTAGTTCTCAGTGTGTGTGTAGTTCTCAGTTTGTGTAATTCTCAGTGTGTGTGTAGTTCTCAGTGTGTGTGTAGTTCTCAGTGTGTGTGTTGTTCTCAGTGTGTGTAGTTCTCAGTGTGTGTGTAGTTCTCATTGTGTGTAGTTCTCAGAGTTTGTAGTTCTCAGTGTGTGTGTTGTTCTCAGTGTGTGTAGTTCACAGTGTGTGTAGCTCTCAGTGTGTGTGTAGTTCTCAGTTTGTGTAGTTCTCAGTGTGTGTGTAGTTCTCAGTGTGTGTGTAGTTCTCAGTGTGTGTAGTTCTCAGTGTGTGTAGTTCTCAGTGTGTGTAGTTCTCAGTGTGTGTAGTTCTCAGTGTGTGTAGTTCTCAGTGTGTGTAGTTCAGTGATAATGATGAGGAACAGCATGAACTGCAGATGTTACAGATGAGTGAGATGCAACAGAACAGAGACGTTAAACGATCTTCTAGTTGTTGTGGAAGTCAACACGATATTGCTGCTGACTTCATGCATGGCTGACTCTACCTTTAATGCAGTGTTTCACTACACAGCTGTTTCAAATGATGAACTAATCATCAAGCTTTGATCATTTGAATCAGCTGTGTAGTGCTAGGGCAAAAACCAAAACGTGCACCCAGGGGGACCCAGGTTTGGGGACCCTGCATTAATGTGACTGTTTTACTGTGTTGTAATTGATTGATTGATCTCTGTGCTGATTGATTGATTTCTGTGCTGATTGATTGATGTGCTGATTGATCTCTGTGCTGATTGATCTCTGTGCTGACTGATTGATTGATATCTGTGCGGATTGATTGATTTATTGATTTCTGTGCTGCTGTAGGGCGACGTGGGAAGAGCTGGCTTCAGTTACCCAGGACCAAGAGGACCAACGGTAAACACACACACCAGTGGAGGCTGGTGACTTGAACAATTTAGGATGGGAGACCCACGGTAGAGGCGAGGATCACACAGAGACAAAGCAGGAATGTGAATGAGAGGGCTACTTCCAGTGTTGGGAAGGGATCACAGCAGTGATTGGATGAGGGTATGAGGGATGAGTTGAGGTGTTCATAGGCTTGACTTCAGTGCAGGACAGGGGTTGAGGTGTTCATAGGTTTCAGTTCAGGACAGGTTCATCATGGACGGATGGTGTTGGAGAAGAGCTCAACTCTTCCACTGAGGGCAGGACAGGATCTGACTGGCAAGACAAAAACAGGAACACTACACAGTTAGACAAAAGAGATAAGAATGACTTAGTCCAAGCAAGGAGGAAATCATTGATCTGTACGTGTAATAATTAGATTGTGTTAGTTGCTGGTTTATATGAAATGTATTTTAAAACTAGACTGACAGGGAGGTTTCCTCTAAAGAGACAACAACTACGATTGGACAGTAGAACTCACGGGGCTGAGCTGGCTTTATGCAGGTTTGCAACTGTAGGCCTAATTAAAAATTAACTCAGTCTATGTCATCACTATTGTGTTGATTGATTAATTCCATAATTTTGGATTGAAAAGATCCAGTTAGCCAAGCCAGCCCAAATTTGAATATAAACCACATTTGATCACATTCACATTTTGTCCTAACACAGGAAACAGGCTATAAATACATAACATTACCACTTCATTTGCCCTGGCCAGCGGGACAGGGAGCGTAGTGACAGGGAGCGTAGTGACAGGGAGGGTAGGGACAGGGAGGGAGCGTAGGGACAGGGAGCGTAGTGACAGGGAGGGAGCGTAGGGACAGGGAGGGAGCGTAGGGACAGGGAGCGTAGGGACAGGGAGGGAGTGTAGGGACAGGGAGGGAGCGTAGGGACAGGGAGCGTAGTGACAGGGAGCGTAGTGACAGGGAGGGTAGTGACAGGGAGGGAGCGTAGGGACAGGGAGGGAGCGTAGGGACAGGGAGGGAGCGTAGGGACAGGGAGCGTAGGGACAGGGAGGGAGCGTAGGGACAGGGAGCGTAGGGACAGGGAGGGAGCGTAGGGACAGGGAGCGTAGGGACAGGGAGGGAGCGTAGTGACAGGCAGGGAGCGTAGTGGCAGGGAGCGTAGGGACAGGGAGGGAGCGTAGGGACAGGGAGCGTAGGGACAGGGAGGGAGCGTAGGGACAGGGAGCGTAGGGACAGGGAGGGAGCGTAGGGACAGGGAGCGTAGGGACAGGGAGCGTAGTGACAGGGAGGGAGCGTAGGGACAGGGAGCGTAGGGACAGGGAGGGAGCGTAGGGACAGGGAGCGTAGGGACAGGGAGGGAGCGTAGGGACAGGGAGCGTAGGGACAGGGAGGGAGCGTAGTGACAGGCAGGGAGCGTAGTGGCAGGGAGCGTAGTGACAGGGAGCGTAGGGACAGGGAGGGAGCGTAGGGACAGGGAGGGAGCGTAGGGACAGGGAGGGAGCGTAGGGACAGGGAGGGAGCGTAGGGACAGGGAGCGTAGTGACAGGGAGCGTAGTGACAGGGAGGGTAGTGACAGGGAGGGAGCGTAGGGACAGGGAGCGTAGGGACAGGGAGGGAGCGTAGGGACAGGGAGGGAGCGTAGGGACAGGGAGCGTAGTGACAGGGAGCGTAGTGACAGGGAGGTAGTGACAGGGAGGGAGCGTAGGGACAGGGAGGGAGCGTAGGGACAGGGAGGGAGCGTAGGGACAGGGAGCGTAGGGACAGGGAGGGAGCGTAGGGACAGGGAGCGTAGGGACAGGGAGGGAGCGTAGGGACAGGGAGCGTAGGGACAGGGAGGGAGCGTAGTGACAGGCAGGGAGCGTAGTGGCAGGGAGCGTAGGGACAGGGAGGGAGCGTAGGGACAGGGAGCGTAGGGACAGGGAGGGAGCGTAGGGACAGGGAGCGTAGGGACAGGGAGGGAGCGTAGGGACAGGGAGCGTAGGGACAGGGAGCGTAGTGACAGGGAGGGAGCGTAGGGACAGGGAGCGTAGGGACAGGGAGGGAGCGTAGGGACAGGGAGCGTAGGGACAGGGAGGGAGCGTAGGGACAGGGAGCGTAGGGACAGGGAGGGAGCGTAGTGACAGGCAGGGAGCGTAGTGGCAGGGAGCGTAGTGACAGGGAGCGTAGGGACAGGGAGGGAGCGTAGGGACAGGGAGGGAGCGTAGGGACAGGGAGGGAGCGTAGGGACAGGGAGGGAGCGTAGGGACAGGGAGCGTAGTGACAGGGAGCGTAGTGACAGGGAGGGTAGTGACAGGGAGGGAGCGTAGGGACAGGGAGGGAGCGTAGGGACAGGGAGCGTAGGGACAGGGAGCGAGCGTAGGGACAGGGAGCGTAGTGACAGGGAGGGAGCGTAGGGACAGGGAGGGAGCGTAGGGACAGGGAGGGAGCGTAGCGACAGGGAGTGTAGTGACAGGGAGGGAGCGTAGGGACAGGGAGCGTAGTGCGCTGTATGCTGCTGTTGTTACTAGCCTTTATCAGACTGACAAATCGTCTTGTTTTCATTCCATAGGCTACAGCATGTCAGATCTCTAATGTTTAGGTGTAGGCTGCTGCAACATTCATGTAAAGAGTTTTTGCTTGTGTCTGTAGGGAGTGATGTGTTAAATAAATAGGCCTATCGGAGGAAAATGGAGAGCGTGCTTTGAGCTTTGCTAGACATGCGTTGTGCCCGGCCCGCGTGACCTGTGATCTCCGTAATCTGATTGTTCAAGACACGCACAGAGCCTGCAGCACTCTGATGTGAAGGACAGAGAACCTGCAGCACTCTGATGTGAAGGACAGAGAACCTGCAGCACTCCGGTGTGAATCACAGAGAACCTGCAGCACTCCGGTGTGAATCACAGAGAACCTGCAGCACTCCGGTGTGAATCACAGAGAACCTGCAACACTCCGGTGTGAAAACCAGAGAACCTGCAGCACTCCGGTGTGAATCACAGAGAACCTGCAACACTCCGGTGTGAAACCCAGAGAACCTGCAGCACTCCGGTGTGAATCACAGAGAACCTGCAACACTCCGGTGTGAAACCCAGAGGACCTGCAGCACTCCGGTGTGAATCACAGGAACATTTATTTGACAAATCATGAAGCAAACAATGAAATCAGCAACAACACAGTAACCTACTTCGTTTTTAACTTGAAGTCAATAGGCCTACTTTTTATTAAATACACCCTTAGATTGCAATATCTACAAAGATAACATATGGAATTGTTTTTAAGATGGTCATAAAATGTATCATTGAGTCGTTTGATTTGGAATTATAGGACCCCTGTTGGTATAAAAAAATATATAGAAAAAAAGTATTTGATAAAACATTGAATCTGGCCTTTACTGCTAAAGCCCAGAGAAACGCACTGAGTAACACATTCAGAAATGGCAAAAAAGACAGTAAAAAAAATACATCATAAGGAAAAACGTTTTGAAGTGTCTGTCCTATATCTAGGAGATATAAGAAAACTTAGGGGGAAAAATCGTTTTTTTCAGACCCATGTTTGGCCACATTATTTTTGCCACAATTGAACCCCTATGCACATTTTAGCCATTTTTACAGCCAGGTACTGGGGTTCCCTTTAGATGACTCCCCTGGAGCTTGTGTTCTTCCTTGAGAAGAATAATTGACACCTTCGTATTCGTGAGAGTTTTACCCTTTTGATATCGGTGACATATTAGTTTGTAGATCCAACGGTTCGGTCTGGACAGTCGGTTCTAGAAACGTTCCTGAATAAAGCCCTGATTATCCACATACCTGACGATAACTGACAATTGTGAGCTGATGTCTGTGGTTTCTTCCATAAAAACGCATCAACCTTTCTTTAAGTCTCACTAATGGATGATGTGATGGAAGCTGTCAAACTATCAAACTATCAAACTATCAAATCATCCTGAATTGATTTGGACATCCCAGAGAAGACAGTAGAAACCTCCATATGCTCAGCAAGTAAAGCATCGTAAAGCATGCAATTACCTCTTCAAAAAATTCCTTGTAGTTGCCCTTGTTAGCTGAACTTTCCCTCTCATCGTGTCCCCTAAAAGCCAATTCTTGCCCAAAATGCAATAGTCTAGTGTCCATAAGCTGCTTGAAAAGCTGTTTTTAAACTGTTTCTGCTTGTCATTGTGTTGCACAGTTTGAATACGCAGAGCTTCGTCCATTACGTCCATTACATGATCGATGCAGATTATTCCCAGAAGCTTGAATCTGATGTGGCCAATGAAAGGGGTTCTTCAACCGAACACCCAGACGCTTGAATCTGATGTGGCCAATGAAAGGGGTTCTTCAACCGAACACCCAGTTAATCCACTACATTGTCATTAGCATTAGCTAGCCATTCTAGCTAACTGCCCTATGGTAGCTAGCTAGCTACTTTCTACTGAAGTTAAGCAAGGCAAACTGAAATAAAATGCAATAACTCGACACAAAAATAAAGTTCTAAAACCAAGAAAACAATATATAATCTACCTCCTGTAGTTTGAAGGAACTAATTTGAATTGAATAACATCATAAAAATGCTAAACTATTCCCTATCTCATCCAACAATGTCAACAACTCACCAAGCTTCTAAATTACAGGTGTATGTAGTACTAGGTTCATTCTCTGTTCCTTTGATTGGATGAACCTGTTCATACTTCGAAAGCTTTGATTGGTTGGAGGACGTCCTCCAGAAGTTGTCATGAATACCATGTAAGTCTATGGAAGGGGGTGAGAACTACGAGCCTCCTAGGTTTTGTATTGAAGTCCAATGTAGCCAGAGGAGGACGGAAACTAGCTGTGGTGCTACCCCCAGAGAGTGCTGTTGAGGCTACTGTAGACCAGTGTGCTTTAAATCAGGTATTTGGTGAATATATTTGAATATATTTAGTATAGTTTATTCTAAAAAATGATAATGTTTCATTGCTTTTAATTTTTCTGAAATTCACTGAGTAGGATGGCCCTCCCCTTCCTCCTCCTCGGAGCCTCCACTGACACACGCCCTAACACACTGTCTGAACCTGTGTGTATTCAGGGAGACCGTGGGGAGAAGGGTGGTCCAGGGCCCAGGGGAGGCAGAGGAGACTGTGGCCCCAAGGGAGGGCCAGGAGGAAAGGGGACCCCTGGAGAGGAGGGAGAACCAGGGCCTCAGGGAGAACCTGGACTCAGAGGACCAAGAGGAGTGGGTGGACGAGACGTACGTAGCCTACCACACACACAGACACCTGCAGTACCTAAACAGTAGCACTCACACAGACAGTACTTCCACACTGTGTGTGTGTTGTAATCTGTGTATGAAAGCATCTCTTTCTCTCTACAGGGAGATCAAGGTCCTGAGGGAGACCCTGGCCTCACAGTAAGAACCACTCTATTATCATCTCTTTACCACTCTATTATCATCTCTTTACCACTCTATTATCATCTCTTTACCACTCTATTATCATCTCTTTACCACTCTATTATCATCTCTTTACCACTCTATTATCATCTCTTTACCACTCTATTATCATCTCTTTACCACTCTATTATCATCTCTTTACCACTCTATTATCATCTCTTTACCACTCTATTATCATCTCTTCATCCCTCCATCACTGTGGTCCTCTGTAGCTCAGCTGGTAGAGCACGGCGCTTGTAACGCCAAGGTAGTGGGTTCGATCCCCGGGACCACCCATACACAAAAATGTATGCACGCATGACTGTAAGTCGCTTTGGATAAAAGCGTCTGCTAAATGGCATATTATTATTATTATTATTACTCCGTCCCTCCATCACTCCATCACTCCGTCCCTCCATCCCTCCATCCCTCCGTCCCTCCATCCCTCCATCTCTCCATCTCTCCATCTCTCCATCTCTCCATCTCTCCATCACTCCATCACTCTATCACTCTTTTATCATCCCTCTCAGAGAAAGGTCATGTGATGTCATGTGATGTTTTCGTTGTAGGAATGTGATGTCATGAACTACATCAGAGAGACCTGCGGCTGCTGTGGTGAGTTATTCAGACACACACACAACACAGAACATGCAGGCAGGTGCAGCACATGGGGAATGTCCTCCTCAGCCAGGGGGTACATGCCTCAGACTGCGACGTGGTCAGCAGGTAATAGCCCTGAATTAACAGGGTGGAATGATGAGACGGACTACATTTTACATTTTAGTCATTTAGCAGACGCTCTTATCCAGAGTGACTTACAGTTAGTGAGTGCATACATAATTTTTTTATTTTTTCATACTGCCCCCCCCCCTGTGGGAATCGAACCCACAACCCTGGCGTTGCAAACGCCACGCTCTACCAACTAAAGACAACAGTTGGTAGTGCAGTATCGGCCTTCTCCAAGATGATTTCAACGATTCACTCGTTTTCTTTTTTTCATGTTTTGTCTTCTTTTCTGTTTGTTGTCAAAGTTAATTATCAAGTCACATTACAGGTGCATTGTAGTATTAAGTATTTTTCACATTCCAAAAAATAAAGGCCTCAAGTTCAAAAAGCTGTGTCCATACATCTGCACATTCCCCTATTACCTCTCATAGACAAAATAGACAAATAAATAGTGCATATAAACTGAGGCTATTCAATCAGTATAGTAGTTAGTGTATACCAACAAAAGCTATTTGGAGTGTAAAACCCTCAAATTGAACCATAAAGGGTTACATTACATTTTACATTTTTTTTACATTTTAGTCATTTAGCAGACGCTCTTATCCAGAGCGACTTACAGTTAGTGCATACATTATCCCTGTGGGAAGTGTGTATATATACTGCATGTACTGTAGTTAAACATCTTGTATCAATATATACTGCATGTACTGGAGTTAAACATCTTATCTCAATATATACTGCATGTACTGTGGTTAAACATCTAATCTCAATATATACTGCATGTACTGTGGTTAAACATCTAATCTCAATATATACTGCATGTACTGTGGTTAAACATCTAATCTCAATATATACTGTATGTACTGTGGTTAAACATCTAATCTCTATATATACTGTATGTACTGTGGTTAAACATCTAATCTCAATATATACTGCATGTACTGTGGTTAAACATCTAATCTCAATATATACTGTATGTACTGTGGTTAAACATCTAATCTCAATATATACTGTATGTACTGTGGTTAAACATCTAATCTCAATATATACTGTATGTACTGTGGTTAAACATCTAATCTCTATATATACTGCATGTACTGTGGTTAAACATCTAATCTCAATATATACTGCATGTACTGTAAACTGTAAGCTCTAAACCCTCAGAGGTAGTAATCACACCGGTGGGGAGAGGGGCATTCTTCTAACCAAACCACATGACCTTTGTTTTGGAGGTGTTCAGAGGCGAACAAAGAAGAAGTGTTACTCGCTAAGCACCATTAACCCCTGTAACCCTGTCGTCCATGCAGACTGTGAGAAGCGGTGTGGGGCGCTGGACATCGTGTTCGTGATTGACAGCTCAGAGTCGGTGGGTCTGACCAACTTCACCCTGGAGAAGAACTTTGTCATCAACACCATCAACAGACTGGGATCTATGGCCAAGGACCCCAACTCAGAGACAGGTACACACACACACACACACACACACACACACACACACACACACACACACACACACAACACACACACACTCTATGGCCAAGGACCCCAACTCAGAGACAGGTACACACACACACACTCTATGGCCAAGGACCCCAACTCAGAGACAGGTACACACACACACACACACACACACACACACTCTATGGCCAAGGACCCCAACTCAGAGACAGGTACACACACACACACACACACACACACACTCTATGGCCAAGGACCCCAACTCAGAGACAGGTACACACACACACACACACACACACACACACACACACTCTATGGCCAAGGACCCCAACTCAGAGACAGGTACACACACACACACACACACACACACACACACACACACACACACACATACGCACGCTGATCACTCAAAACTATTTTTTTACACCCAGGTAACTTCTCCGTGTAGTACCGATTCTGTAGACAATGTTAAGTGTCCCCCCCCTCCCCCCTCTCCCCCAGGGACCAGAGTGGGCGTGGTCCAGTACAGTCATAGCGGAACCTTCCAGGCCATCCGGCTCAATGACTCCAAGATCGACTCCCTGTCTGCCTTCAAGGTATGTGAATTCGGGGCTTCAGTGTAGAGGGCTGCAATCCCTGTGGGTCCGACAGCTTCAGTGTAGAGGGCTGCATTCCCTGTGGGTCCGACAGCTTCAGTGTAGAGGGCTGCATTCCCTGTGGGTCCGACAGCTTCAGTGTAGAGGGCTGCATTCCCTGTGGGTCCGACAGCTTCAGTGTAGAGGGCTGCATTCCCTGTGGGTCCGACAGCTTCAGTGTAGAGGGCTGCATTCCCTGTGGGTCCGACACAGCTTCAGTGTAGAGGGCTGCATTCCCTGTGGGGTCCGACAGCTTCAGTTGTAGAGGGCTGCATTCCCTGTGGGTCCGACAGCTTCAGTGTAGAGGGCTGCATTCCCTGTGGGTCCGACAGCTTCAGTGTAGAGGGCTGCATTCCCTGTGGGTCCGACAGCTTCAGTGTAGAGGCTGCAGGCCCCTGTGGGTCTCCAGCTTCAGTGTAGAGGGCTGCATTCCTGTGGGTCCGACAGCTTCAGTGTAGAGGGCTGCATTCCCTGTGGGTCCGACAGCTTCAGTGTAGAGGGCTGCATTCCCTGTGGGTCCGACAGCTTCAGTGTAGAGGGCTGCATTCCCTGTGGGTCCGACAGCTTCAGTGTAGAGGGCTGCATTCCCTGTGGGTCCGACAGCTTCAGTGTAGAGGGCTGCATTCCCCTGTGGGTCCGACAGCTTCAGTGTAGAGGGCTGCATTCCCTGTGGGTCCGACAGCTTCAGTGTAGAGGGCTGCATTCCCTGTGGGTCCGACAGCTTCAGTGTAGAGGGCTGCATTCCCTGTGGGGTCCGACAGCTTCAGTGTAGAGGGCTGCATTCCCTGTGGGTCCGACAGCTTCAGTGTAGAGGGCTGCATTCCCTGTCGGGTCCGACAGCTTCAGTGTAGAGGGCTGCATTCCCTGTGGGTCCGACAGCTTCAGTGTAGAGGGCTGCATTCCCTGTGGGTCCGACAGCTTCAGTGTAGAGGGCTGCATTCCCTGTGGGTCCGACAGAGATCGTTACAGCACAGTCTGTATTTTTCATGCTGCGGGGGGGGGGGGGGGGGGGGGGGGCGGGGGGGGGGTTGGGGGGGGGGGGGGGGGGGGGGGGGGGGGGGGGGGGGGTTTGGAGTGGGGGGGGGGGGGGGGGTCATGGGGGGCGGGGGGGGGGGGGGGGGGGGGGGGGGGACTTCAGGGGGGGGGGGGGGGGTGGGGGGGGGGGGGGGGGGGGGGGGGGGGCCGACGGTCCCAAAATCGTTGGGCCGACCTTTTCCCGCAGATAATTTGGAACGGGGTCATCTTTCTGCTTTTGGATGAGCCTTTACCTTTTTTGTATTAAAAGCACACGACCTTTTGTCACATTATTCACACTCAGCATTTGCTGCACCTTTCGACTTCAGTGGGCCGACAATCTCCTCTCCCGACCTACCTCCTCCTCCTCGTTGGGCGTGGGAGATCAAGCCTAGTACCTGTCTGGTCTCACTGAAATAGAGTAGCCTGCCTATGCAGGGACGGAGAATCACTGGCAGTTCTCTTTCCAAGGAAATTTACTTAAATATGATTAGACTATAGTTTACTACAGTGTCTGTAAATGCAGTTGAAGTCGGAAGTTTACATACACTTAGGTTGGAGTCATTAAAACTCGTTTTTCAACCACTCCACAAATTTCTTTTAGCAAACTATAGTTTTGGAAAGTCGGTTAGGACATGTACTTTGTGCATGACACAAGTAATTTTTCCAACAATTGTTTACAGACAGATTATTTCACTTATATTTCACTGTATCACAATTCCAGTGGGTCAGAAGTTTATATACACTAAGTTGACTGTGCCTTAAAACAGCTTGGAAAATGCCAGAAAATGATGTCATGGCTTTAGAAGCTTCTGATAGGCTAATTGACATCATTTGAGTCAATTGGAGGTGTACCTGTGGATGTATTTCAAGGCCTACCTTCAAACTCAGTGCCTCTTTGCTTGACATCATGGGAAAATCAAAAGAAATCAGCCAAGACCTCAGAAAAAAAATTGTAGACCTCCACAAGTCTGGTTCATCCTTGGGAGCAATTTCCAAACGCCTGAAGGTACCACGTTCATCTGTACAAACAATAGTACGCAAGTATAAACACCATGGACCACGCAGCCGTCATACCGCTCAGGAAGGAGATGCGTTCTGTCTCCTAGAGATGAACGTACTTTGGTGCGAAAAAGTGCAAATCAATCCCAGAACAAACAGCAAAGGACCTTGTGAAGATGCTGGAGGAAACAGGTACAAAAGTATCTATATCCACAGTAAAACTAGTCCTATACCGACATAACCTGAAAGGCCGCTCTGCAAGGAAGAAGCCACTGCTCCAAAACCGCCATAAAAATGCCAGACTACGGTCTGCAACTGCACATGGGGACAAAGGTCATACTTTTTGGAGAAATGTCCTCTGGTCTGATGAAACAAAAATTGAACTGTTTGGCCATAATGACCATCGTTATGTTTGGAGGAAAAAGGGGGGGCTTGCAAGCCAAAGAACAAACCATCCCAACCGTGAAGCACGGGGTGGCAGCATCATGCTGTGAGGGTGCTTTGCTGCAGGTGGGACTGGTGCACTTCACAAAATAGATGGCATCATGAGGAAGGAAAAATATGTGGATATATTGAAGCAACATCTCAAGACATCAGTCAGGAAGTTAAAGCTTGGTCGCAAATGGGTCTTCCAAATGGACAATGACCCCAAGCATACTTCCAAAGTTGTGGCAAAAGCTTAAAACAAAGTCAAGGTATTGGAGTGGCCATCACAAAGCCCTGACATCAATCCTATAGAAAATGTGTGGGCAGAACTGAAAAAGCGTGTGCGAGCAAGGAGGCCTACAAACCTGACTCAGTTACACCAGCTCTGTCAGGAGGAATGGGCCAAAATTCACCCAACTTATTGTGGGAAGCTTGTGGAAGGCTACCCGAAACGTTTGACCTAAGTTAAACAATTTAAAGGCAATGCTACCAAATACTAATTGAGTGTCTGTAAACTTCTGACCCACTGGGAATGTGATGAAAGAAATAAAAGCTGAAATAAATCATTCTCTCTTCTGACATTTCACATTCTTAAAATAAAGTGGTGATCCTAACTGACCTAAAACAGGGAATATTTACTAGGATTAAATGTCAGGAATTGTGAAAAACTGAGTTTAAATGTATTTGGCTAAGGTGTATGTAAACTTCGGACTTCAACTGTACATGTTGATAATGGAAAGAAGTGGAGGGTGCTCAACCAATGTGAGTCGAGGTGCAATCAAAATGTTTTATCATAATTGAAAAGGAAAACGCGTGGACAGGCTACCATGGTGAGCGTTTCGCCCTTTACTTTTTAATAAATATTGACTACACATTTATTTGTCCATGCCTGCAAATCGTCCTAAAAGGTAGGCTATATCCTATATGCTAATCGTCCTCCTAGAAGGTAGGCTATATCCTATATGCTAATCGTCCTCCTAGAAGGTAGGCTATATCCTATATGCTAATCGTCCTCCTAGAAGGTAGGCTATATCCTATATGCTAATCGTCCTCCTAGAAGGTAGGTTATATCCTATATGATAATCGTCCTAATAAAAGGTAGGCTATATCCTATATGATAATCGTCCTAATAAAAGGTAGGCTATATCCTATATGATAATCGTCCTCCTAATAAAAGGTAGGCTATATCCTATATGATGATAATCGTCCTCCTAAAAGGTAGGCTATATCCTATATGATAATCGTCCTCCTAAAAGGTAGGCTATATCCTATATGATAATCGTCCTCCTAAAAGGTAGGCTATATCCTATATGATAATCGTCCTAATAAAAGGTAGGCTATATCCTATATGCTAATCGTCCTAATAAAAGGTAGGCTATATCCTATATGATAATCGTCCTCCTAATAAAAGGTAGGCTATATCCTATATGATAATCGTCCTCCTAAAAGGTAGGCTATATCCTATATGATAATCGTCCTCCTAAAAGGTAGGCTATATCCTATATGATAATCGTCCTCCTAAAAGGTAGGCTATATCCTATATGATAATCGTCCTCCTAAAAAAAGGTATATATATCCTATATGATAATCGTCCTCCTAAAAGGTAGGCTATATCCTATATGATAATCGTCCTCCTAAAAGGTAGGCTATATCCTATATGATAATCGTCCTAAAAGGTAGGCTATATCCTATATGATAATCGTCCTCCTAAAAGGTAGGCTATATCCTATATGATAATCGTCCTCCTAAAAGGTAGACTATATCCTGTATGATAATCGTCCTCCTAAAAGGTAGGCTATATCCTATATGCTAATCGTCCTCCTAAAAGGTAGGCTATATCCTATATGATAATCGTCCTAAAAGGTAGGCTATATCCTATATGATAATCGTCCTCCTAAAAGGTAGGCTATATCCTATATGATAATCGTCCTAAAAGGTAGGCTATATCCTATATGATAATCGTCCTAAAAGGTAGGCTATATCCTATATGATAATCGTCCTAAAAGGTAGGCTATATCCTATATGATAATCGTCCTAAAAGGTAGGCTATATCCTATATGATAATCGTCCTCCTAAAAGGTAGGCTATATCCTATATGATAATCGTCCTCCTAAAAGGTAGGCTATATCCTATATGATAATCGTCCTAAAAGGTAGGCTATATCCTATATGATAATCGTCCTAAAAGGTAGGCTATATCCTATATGATAATCGTCCTCCTAAAAGGTAGGCTATATCCTATATGATAATCGTCCTCCTAAAAGGTAGGCTATATCCTATATGATAATCGTCCTCCTAAAAGGTAGGCTATATCCTATATGATAATCGTCCTAAAAGGTAGGCTATATCCTATATGATAATCGTCCTCCTAAAAGGTAGGCTATATCCTATATGATAATCGTCCTCCTAAAAGGTAGACTATATCCTGTATGATAATCGTCCTAATAAAAGGTAGGCTATATCCTATATGATAATCGTCCTCCTAAAAGGTAGGCTATATCCTATATGATAATCGTCCTCCTAAAAGGTAGACTATATCCTGTATGATAATCGTCCTAATAAAAGGTAGGCTATATCCTATATGCAAAGCGTAGCTCAAGAGAAAGTGAGAGTGTCCGCTGGCTTCATTCTTGCTGCTTCCAGTTCAGTAGCCATAGCTGCGAGATCAGGTGTACGTGGTCTCAATTAAATAGATTATAGCCTATGCATGGGCGGAGAAGCACGGGCAGTTATCTTTCCAAGGAAATGTACTTCCTAAATATTATTAGGCTATAGTTTACTACAGTACATTGCCTAGAAATAAATATTGATCACCCACATTTGTCTCAGTCTGAAAATTGACCCACTCCTAAAACGTAGGCTATAAAAATTGCTCAAGAGAAAGTCTCTCCAACTGCTCTCTTCAAACTACTTATAGTACAGAAGGCCTAATATATATTACAATGGGCCACGTGAGAATCTCTGGTAATTTAACCTATTTCTTAGGTTAATTTGGGCACAGAATTGCCGGGACCATTGCCGGGACCATTGCCGGGACCATTGCCGGGACCATGGCTGGGACCCTGGCTGGGACCATGGCTGGGACCCTGGCTGGGACCATGGCTGGGACCCTGGCTGGGACCATGGCTGGGACCATGGCTGGCAAGGGAGCTGCGTCGCATAGCCTAAAATAACATTGTCGGGTTGGGACCAGTTCTTGCGTTAACGGGTCGGACAGAAAGCCAGTGGGTGTGTTTGGGTGCGGTATGAAAAGCTGCAGGTGCGAGCAGGAGCGGGATGAAGAAATCAGTCCCACACAGACCTAATTATTGATAATAATAATAATAAACTATATAACAATAATATGTCTGCCTTCAAGGTAGTGGGGCAACACGCGTCTAACATTACCTGACACCTGAAGACTTGTATTAGCTCCCTGTGCTAATACCTAGGCTTTAGCTCAGCGGGCTGCACAGTCTTTTGGTGTGCAGGATCACCAGATTTTGACCTTCGAACCCAGACTGAGACATAAACACACACACACCCTCCCACACTCTGACCTGAAGACTTGCATTAACTCCCCAAGCTAATGACTAGGCTTTAGCTCAGTGGGCTAACACCCTCCCACCCTATGCCTGTCTGTCTGTCTTCAGGATGCAGTGAAGCGTCTGGAGTGGATAGCCGGCGGTACGTGGACCCCGTCAGCGCTGAAGTACGCCTACGACCACCTGATCAAGGACAGCCGCCGAGCTAAAGCCAACGTCACCGTGGTGGTCATCACAGACGGACGGTTCGACCCCAGGGACGACGACTCACTGCTCACATACCTCTGCAGGTACCAGACCGGGGAGATGGAGCTGTGTGTGTGTGTGTGTGTGTGTGTGTGTGTGGTGTGTGTGTGTGTGTGTGTGTGTGTGTGTGTGTGTGTGTGTGTGTGTGTGTGTGTGTGTCTCTGTGTGTGTGTGTGTGTGTGTGTGTGTGTGTGTGTGTATGCGTATCGAGTGGGGACACATGTTTTATCAGCTGTGTGTGCCACCTATCTGATGATCTGTGTGTGTGTGTCTCTGTGTGTGTGTGTGTGTGTGTGTGTGTGTGTGTGTGTGTGTCTCTGTGTCTGTGTGTGTCTCTCTGTGTGTGTGTGTGTGTGTGTGTGTGTGTGTGTGTCTCTGTGTCTGTGTGTGTCTCTCTGTGTGTGTGTGTGTGTGTGTGTGTGTGTGTGTGTGTGTGTGTGTGTGTGGTGTGTGTGTGTGTGTGTGTGTGTGTGTGTGTGTGTGTGTGTGTGTGTGTGTGTGTGTGTGTGTGTGTGTGTGTGTGTGTGTGTGAGCAGTGACCCCAGTGTGGATGTGAGTGCCATCGGTATAGGAGACATGTTTGACCAGATAGAGGAGAATGAGAGTCTGAAGAGTATAGCCTGTCAGAGAGACGGGAGGGTGCTGGGGATGAGACGCTTCGCTGATCTGGTGGCGGAGGAGTTCATCGACAAGATAGAGGCCGTGCTCTGCCCAGGTACACACACACACACACCTAAACCCGACATACAGTACACACACACACACACACACACACACACACACACACACACACACACACACACACACCTCCTCTCTCTCTCTCTCTCTCTCTCTCTCTCTCTCTCGTACACATAGTACTTGTATAACAGAGATAAATGATCAATAACTTCATGATCAATAACTTCATGATCAATAACTTCATGATCAATAACTTCTCTCTCTCAGACCCTGTGATCGTGTGCCCTGACCTTCCCTGTAAAACTGGTAAGATCATTCTGATTATTGAGATTTAAAGATTTTAATTCTGATGTCCCTTAACTAACCTTAACTAACCTTAACTAACCTTAACTCGTTCTCCGTACTGCCTCGATTGGCAAAAAATAACCAAATGCGCTTTGACGTGGAAAACATTTAAATCTTTACATTAACATGACAGCCCATCACCCTGAGGCTGAACAATGATAATTAAACCAGAGATTTAAAGAATTAACAAGCTAGAAAGGTAGAACGGGAATTCACAGATTGGAATGGAAGAACAATTAAGCAACGTGCTTGGTGGGTGTACCGGCGGCCATATTGGAAAGTGACCATTGGGGATGTTGATTCGTCACTTTTCATCGCCCACTATTCTCCTGCTCGGTGGGGGGCGTGGCCAGCCTGCTGGGCAGTTTAATATAACAGTTAGAACTGGCAGATACATAATATAACAGTTAGAACTGGCAGATACATAATATAACAGTTAGAACTGGCAGATACATAATATAACAGTTAGAACTGGCAGATACATAATATAACAGTTAGAACTGGCAGATACATAATATAACAGTTAGAACTGGCAGATACATAATATAACAGTTAGAACTGGCAGATACATACAATAACAGTTAGAACTGGCAGATACATAATACAACAGTTAGAACTGGCAGATACATAATATAACAGTTAGAACTGGCAGATACATAATATAACAGTTAGAACTGGCAGATACATAATATAACAGTTAGAACTGGCAGATACATAATAATAAACGTTTAGAACTGGCAGATACATAATATAACAGTTAGAAACTGGCAGATAACATGATATAACAGTTAGAACTGGCAGATACATAATATAACAGTTAGAACTGGCAGATACATAATATACAGTTAGAACTGGCAGATACATAATATAACAGTTAGAACTGGCAGATACATAATATAACAGTTAGAACTGGCAGATACATAATATAACAGTTAGAACTGGCAGATACATAATATAACAGTTAGAACTGGCAGATACATAATATAAACAGTTAGAACTGGCAGATACATAAATATAACAGTTAGGAACTGGCAGATACATGATATAAACAGTTAGAACTGGCAGATACATAATATAACAGTTAGAACTGGCAGATACATAATATAACAGTTAGAACTGGCAGATACATAATATAACAGTTTGAACTGGCAGATACATAATATAACAGTTAGAACTGGCAGATACATAATATAACAGCATGAAAATACACGTAAAGGTTTAACCTTGAAAGGATTTTAAAGCTGTAAACCAGACATGTATATATTATATATATGTATAAGCCTATCCTCTCATCTCTGGTAGCAGCACAGTGTGTCATTCCAATATGTGTTTGCCCCTTCAACGTGTGTGGTGTGTGTCCCTTCAACGTGTGTGTGTGGTCCCTCCAACGTGTGTGTGTGTGTCCCTTCAACGTGTGTGTGTGTCCCTTCAATGTGTGTGTGTGTGTCCCTTCAACGTGTGGTGTGTGTCCCTTCAACGTGTGTGTGTGTCCCTTCAATGTGTGTGTGTGTGTGTCCCTTCAACGTGTGTGTGTGTCCCTTCAAACGTGTGGTGTGTGTGTCCCTTCAACGTGTGTGTGTTGTTCCCTTCAACGTGTGTGTGTGTGTGTCCCTTCAACGTGTGTGTGTTGTCCCTTTCAAGTGTGTGTGTGTCCCAGTGTGGTGTGTGGAAGTTATGTGTCCCTTCAACGTGTGTGTGTGTGTCCCTTCAACGTGTGTGTGTGTGTCCCTTCAACGTGTGTGTGTGTCCCTTCAACGTGTGTGTGTGTGACCCTTCAACGTGTGTGTGTGTGTCCCTTCAACGTGTGTGTGTTGTGTCCCTTTCACCGTGTGTGTGTGTCCCTTCAACTTGTGTGTGTGTGTCCCTTCAACGTGTGTGTTGTCCCCTTCAACAGTTGTGTGTGTGACCCTTCAATGTGTGTGTGGTGGTCCCTTCAACGTCTTGTGTGTGTCCCTTCAACGTGGTTGTGTGTGTCCTGTCAAGTGTGTGTGTGTCCCTTCAACGTGGTGTGTGTGTGTCCCTTCAACGTGTGTGTGTGTGTCCCTTCAATGTGTGTGTGTGATGTCCCTTCAACGTGTGTGTGTTGTGTGTTTCTTCAACGGTGGTGTGTGTGTGTCCCTTCAACGTGTGTGTGTGTTCCCTTCAACGTGTGTGTGTGTGTGTCCCTTCAACGTGTGTGTGTGTGGTGTGTGTCCTTCAACATGTGTGTGTGTTCCCTTCATGTTTTGTGTGGGTGTCCCTTCAAAGTGTGTGTTTGTGTCAACCTTCAACGTGGTGTGTGTGGTGTCCCTTCAACATGTGGTGTGTCCCTTCAACTTTTGTGTGTGTGTCCCTTCAACGTCTGTGTGTGTGGGTTTCTTCAACATGTGTGTGTGTCCCTTCAAGGTTGTGTGTGTGTCCCTTCAGTTGTGTGTGTGCAATTGTGTCCCTTCAACGTGTGTGGTGTGTCCCTTTCAACAACGTCTGTGTGTGTCCCTTCAACGTGTGTGTGTGTGTGTTTTTGATGTTGGGTTGTGTGTGTGTTTGTCCCTTCAACGTGTGTGGTGTGTGTGTCCTCTTCAAACGTGTGTTGTGTGTCCCTTCAAATTGTGTGTTGTGTCCCTTCAACGTGTGTGTGTGTCCCTTCAACGTGTGTGTGTGTGTCCCTTCAACGTGTGTGTGTGTGTGTCCCTTCAACGTGTGTGTGTGTCCCTTCAACGTGTGTGTGTGTGTCCCTTCAACGTGTGTGTGTGTGTGTCCCTTCAACGTGTTGTGTGTGTGTCTCTTCAACGTGTGTGTGTGTGTTCCCTTCAATGGTGTGTGTGTGTTGTTCAACGTGTGTGTGTGTCCCTTCAACGTGTGTGTGTGTTGTCCCCTTCAACGTGTGTGTGTTGTGACCCTTCAACGTGTGTGTGTGTCCCTTCAACGTGTGTGTGTGTCCCTTCAACGTGTGGTGTGTGTCCCTTCAACGTGTGTGTGTGTCCCCTTCAACGTGTGTGTGTGTGTGACCCTTGTGTGGTGTGTGTGTGTCCCTTCAACGTGTGTGTGTGTGTTGACCCTTCAACGTGTGTGTGTGTGTCCCTTCAAAGTGTCTGTGTGTGTGTGTCCCTTCAAACGTTTGTGTGTGTCCCTTCAACGTGTGTGTGTGTCCCAGTCAACGTTGTGTGTGTGTGTCCCTTCAACGTGTGTGTGTGTGTCCCTTCAACGTTGTGTGTGTGTCCCTTCAACGTGTTGTGTGTCCCTTCAACGTGTTTGGTGTCCCTTCAACGTGTGTGTCATGTGTTGTCCCTTCAACTTGTGTGTGTGTGTGAGGTTTCAAATGTGTGTGTGTGTGTCCCTTCAACGGTGGTTTTGTGTGTGTGATTTCCAACCTTTCAACGTGTGTGTGTGTGTTCAGTTGTGGTGTGTGTGTTGTTTCAACGTGTTTGTAGTTCCCTTCATGAACGTGTGTGTGTGTGTTGTCCCTTCAACGTGTGTGTGTGTCCCTTTCAACGTGTGTGTTTTGTGTTGGGTTTCAACGTGGTTGTGTGTGTGTGTCCCTTCAATGTGTGTTGTTGTCAACATGTGTCATCGTGTGTGTGGTCAACCCTTCAACGTTGTGTGTGTGTGTCCCTTTCAAACGTCTGTGTGTGTCCCCCTTCAACGTGTGTGTGTGTCCCTTCATTTGAAATCAAACGTGTGTGTGTGTCCCTTCAACGGTGTGTGTGTGTGTCCCTTCAACGTGTGTGTGTGTGTCCCTTCAACGTGTGTTGTTTGTCCCTTCAATTGTGTGTGTGTGTCCCTTCAACGTGGTGTGTGGGTGTCCCTTCAACGTGGTGTGTGTGTGTCCCTTCAACGTGTGTTGTTGTGTCCCTGTCAACGTGTGTGTGTTTCCCAATTCAAGTGGTGTGTGTGTGTGTCCCTTGAAACTGTGTGTGTGTCCCTTCAACGTGTGTGTGTGTCCCCTTCAAACGTGGTGTGTGTGTGTCCCCTTCAACGTGTGTGTGTGTCCCTTCAAACGTTTGTGTGGTGTTTGTCCCTTCAACGTGTGTTGTGTGTGTCCCTTCAAACGTGTGTGTGTGTCCTGTTTCAAACGTGTGTTGTGGTCCCTTCACGTTGTGTGTGTCCCTTCAACGTGTTGTGGTGTGTATCTTACAAAGTCTGTGTGTGTCCCTTCAACGTGTGTGTGTGTCCCTTCAAACGTCTTGTGTGTGTGTCCCTTCAACGTGTGTGTGTGTGTCCCTTCAACGTGTGTGTGTGTCCCTTCAACGTGTGTGTGTGTGTCCCTTCAGCGTGTTTTTGTGTGTGTCCCTTCAACGTGTGTGTGTGTGTGTAGTCCTTCAACGTGTGTGTGTGTGTCTCTTCAACGTGTGTGTGTGTCCCTTCTGTGTGTGTGTGTGTGATTCAACGTGTGTGAGTGTCCCTTCAATTACAGTGTGTGTGTGTGTGTCCCTTCAACGTGTGTGTGTGTGTCCCTTCAACTGTGTGGTGTGTGTGTGTGTCCCTTCAAACGTGTGTGTGTGTGTGTCCCTTCAACGTGTTGTGTGTGTCCCTTCAACGTGTGTGTGTGTCCCTTCAACGTTGTGTGGGTCCCTTCTGTGTGTGTGTCCCTTCAACGTGTGTGGTGTGTCCCTTCAACGTGTGTGTGTGTGTCCCTTCAACGTGTGTGTGTGTGTCCCTTCAACGTGTGTGGTGTGTGTCCCCTTCAACGTTTGTGTGTGTGTGTGTGTCCCTTCA
Organism: Coregonus suidteri; assembly: GCA_036851935.1. NCBI lineage: Eukaryota > Metazoa > Chordata > Actinopteri > Salmoniformes > Salmonidae > Coregonus > Coregonus suidteri. The sequence goes on along the minus strand of CM072257.1, from coordinate 1,528,361 downwards.
ACGTGTGTGTGTGTCCCTTCAAACGTGTGTGTGTGTGTGTGAATTTGAAACGAATTGTGTGTGTGTGTTTCTTAAGGTGTGTGTGTGTCTCTTCAACTGTGTGTGTGTGTGTCCCCTTCAACGTGTGTTGTGTGTCCCTTCAACGTGTAGTGTGTGTCCCTTTAAACGTGTGTGTGTGTAGTTTTCAAAACGTGTGTGTGTTGTCCCTTTCAACGTGTGGTGTGTGTGTGTCCCTTCAACGTGTGGTGTAGTGTCCCTTCAACGTGTGTGTGTGTTGTATTGTGTCCTTCAATTGTTTGTGTGGTGTGTTGTGTGTGTCCCTTCAACGTGTGTGTGTGTCACTTCAACGTGTGTGTGTGTCCCTTCAACGTGTGTGTGTGTCCCCTTCAAAAACGTGTGTGTTGTGTCCCTTCAAACGTGTGTGTGTGTCCCTTCAACGTGTGGTGTGTGTGTCCCTTCAACGTGTGGTGTGTGTGTGTCCCTTCAACGTGTGTGTGTGTCCCTTCAACTGTGTGTGTGTGACCCTTCAAACGTGTGTGTGTGTCCCTTCAACGTGTGTGTGTGTGTCCCTTCAACGTGTGTGTGTCTACTTTAGTCTGTGTGTGGTCCCTTCAACGTGTGTGTGTGTGTCCCTTCAACGTGTGTGTGTGTCCCTTCAACGTGTGTGTGTGTGTGTGTCCCTTCAACATGTGTGTGTGTCCCTTCATCGTGTGTGTGTGTGACCCTTCAACGTGTGTGGTGGTGTGTGTGTCCCTTCAACGTCTGTGTGTGTCCCTTCAACGTGTGTGTGTGTCCCTTCAACGTGT
>CM072257.1:1507555-1522555 GCA_036851935.1 Coregonus suidteri | reverse complement strand
CCAGAAGTTAATTGACAGCATGCCAGGGCGGATTGCAGAGGTCTTGAAAAAGAAGGGTCAACACTGCAAATATTGACTCTTTGCATAAAACTAAATGTAATTGTCAATAAAAGCCTTTGACACTTATGGAATGCTTGTAATTATACTTCAGTATACCATAGTAACATCTGACAAAAATATCTAAAAACACTGAAGCAGCAAACTTTGTAAAGACCAATACTGTAGTCTAGGATGCCACCTCACCCATTTATGGTATTCTGAATTTAATATTTTTCCAGATTATGGTTGGGGGCCATCTAAAGAGCAACTTATTCAAAGAGCATCTTTCTCTGACATTGTCGGGGCAAGATATTGACATCCAGAGAGGTCCTAGGTCAAGGCCCAAAATGAAGCCTGACCTAAATTTAAGGTGCTTTTGGGTGACAGCGGCAGAACCGTTGAAGCTAGAAACACAATCCAACCACAGGAATGTTCCTATGGTCCTCCCGATCTGTGCAAGCCTACCCTTGACCATGTGGAATTAACCCTTTACAGTGAAAAAACAGGGTGTAATTCTTCTAACAGTTGACCTTGACCTCTCTCCCCATAGGAATACATTGCCTGTTGCCCTAAATTCAAACCTGATGCCAATGTGGGTTGTGATTGGCATATCAAACTGTCTTCAATGACAACCCATCAGGCCACTACAAGGATAAACCTGTGTTGATTTAAGCTTCCTGGAGCAACCGGAAGTGGTTAAATTGACCCTAAACGTGGTTTTGATTTCACTCCCTGCAGTTAGTGAAAAACACTGCATTCAACCCTTTGTATATCAGTCAGTTCTCAACGTAAAGACTTGAAACTCAGGATTCTGTAAAAGCGTGTCCCAAGGAGGATATATGTTTACTTTCAGCTTCCTGTAATAACAGGAAGTGCCTTCAATTGGGGTCATAGGGGCTGTTACGAAGGGTTAAAAATGTCACATCTTTCCATAATTTCATATATGTGATTAGGCAACCCTCATGAACTGGTACACATTAGAAAACCAGGTTTTTCTGAGGTTCAAGCTAAGTACAGTGGCTTGCGAAAGTATTCACCCCCCTTGGCATTTTTCCTATTTTGTTGCCTTACAACCTGGAATTAATATGAATTTTTGGGGGGTTTGTATTATTTGATTTACACAACATGCCTACCACTTTGAAGATGCAGAATATTTTTTGTGTGAGCCACCTTTTGCAGCAATTACAGCTGTAAGTGTGAGCTCCTGAGTGGCGCAGTGGTCTAAGGCACTGCATCGCAGTGCTAACTGTGCCACTAGAGATCCTGGTTCGAATTCCAGCTCTGTCGCAGCCGGCCGCGACCGGGAGACTCTGGGGCGGCGCACACAATTGGTCCAGGGTACGGGAGGGAATGGCCGGCAGGGATGTAGATCAGTTGATAGAGCATGGCGTTTGCAACACCAGGGTTGTGGGTTCGATTCCCACGGGGGGCCAGTATAAAATAAAAATATGTAATCACTAACTGTAAGTCGCTCTGGATAAGAGCGTCTGCTAAATGACGTAAATGTAAGTATCTTGGGGTATGTCTCTATAAGCTTGGCACATCTAGCCACTGGGATTTTTGCCCATTCTTCAAGGCAAAACTGCTCCAGCTCCTTCAAGTTGGATGGTGTACAGCAATCTTTCAGTCATACCACAGATTCTCAATTGGATTGAGGTCTGGACTTTGACTAGGCCATTCCAAGACATTTAAATGTTTCCCCTTAAACCACTCAAGTGTTCCTTTAGCAGTATGCTTAGGGTCATTGTCCTATTTGAAGGTGAACCTCCGTCCCAGTCTCAAATCTCTGGAAGACTGAAACAGGTTTCCCTAAAAAATGTCCCTGTATTTAGCGCCATCCATCATGCCTTCAATTCTGACCAGTTTCCCAGTCCCTACCGATGAAAAACATCCTCCACAGAATGATGCTGCCACCACCATGCTTAACTGTGGGGATGGTGTTCTCGGGGTGATGAGAGGTGTTGGGTTTGCACCAGACATAGCGTTTTCCTTGATGGCCAAAAAGCTCAATTTTAGTTTCATCTGACCAGAGTACCTTCTTCCATTTGTTTGGGGAGTCTCCCACATGCCTTTTGGCGAACACCAAACATGTTTTGCTTATTTTTTTTCTTTAAGCAATGGATTTTTTTCTGGCCAGTCTTCCGTAAAGCCCAGCTCTGTGGAGTGTACGGCTTAAAGTGGTCCTATGGACAGATACTCCAATCTCCGCTGTGGAGCTTTGCAGCTCCTTCAGGGTTATATTTGGTCTCTTCGTTGCCTCTCTGATTAATGCCCTCCTTGCCTGGTCCGTGAGTTTTGGCTTGTGTCAGTTTTGTTGTGGTGCCAGATTCTTTCAATTTTAAAAAAAAATGGATTTAATGGTGCTCAGTGGGATGTTCAAAGTTTGAGATATTTTTTTATAACCCCAACCCTGATTTGTACTTCTCCACAACTTTGTCTCTGACCTGTTTGGAGAGCTCCTTGGTCTTCATGGTGCCGCTTTGCATGGTGGTGCCACTTGCTTAGTGGTGTTGCAGACTCTCTTGCAGATATATACTTTCAGAACATGTTTATATATATACAGGTGGAGATAACAATGTGACAGATCATTGGTGACACTTAGAATAGATATGCACACAGGGCACAAATTTGACTTTATTTAACTAATTATGTGACCTTCTGAAAGGTATCGGCAGTGTATCAAAATATTGGTATGCATACTGAGACCAGATCATGTGATACTTATTTAGGGGCTAATTATGTCATAGCACCAAGGGGGAAAAATTAATAGAAAAGATATATGCACGCACCACTTTCCACGGACCTTTTTTTTTTTCTTCACCAATTTGGACAATTTAGTGTATGTCCATTCCATGCAATCCAAATACAAATCTATTTAAATGACAGGTTGTAACGCAACAAAATAGGAAAAACGCCAAGGGCGATGAATACTTTTGCAAGGCACTGCAAGGATATTCATCAATTTCTAGTCTTTCAAGGGGATTTGTCTGGGGGGTCATAGCTTAAACATGTCTATGACGATGAGGGGAGTCTATGATGTGAGTCTCGAGCTAATCGGACCATGGATATAAGAAGGCTTGCCCCTGAACACTTGTAACTTAACTGCACTCCTGACATCATACTTGAGTATTGAGCCAATAGCAGCATCTATATACACTGCTCAAAAAAATAAAGGGAACACTAAAATAACACATCCTAGATCTGAATGAATAAAATAATCTTATTAAATACTTTTTTCTTTATAGTTGAATGTGCTGACAACAAAATCACACAAAAATTATCAATGGAAATCAAATGTATCAACCAATGGAGGTTTAGATTTGGAGTCACACTCAAAATTAAAGTGGAAAACCACACTACAGGCTAATCCAACTTTGATGTAATGTCCTTAAAACAAGTCAAAATGAGGCTCAGTAGTGTGTGTGGCCTCCACATGCCTGTATGACCTCCCTACAACGCCTGGGCATGATCCTGATGAGGTGGCGGATGGTCTCCTGAGGGATCTCCTCCCAGACCTGGACTAAAGCATCCGCGCACTCCTGGGACAGTCTGTGGTGCAAACGTGGCGTTGGTGGATGGAGCGAGACATGATGTCCCAGATGTGCTCAATTGGATTCAGGTCTGGGGAACGGGCGGGGCCAGTCCATAGCATCAATGCCTTCCTCTTGTAGGAACTGCTGACACACTCCAGCCACATGAGGTCTAGCATTGTCTTGCAGTAGGAGGAACCCAGGGCCAACCGCACCAGCATATGGTCTCACAAGGGGTCTGAGGATCTCATCTCTGTACCTAATGGCAGTCAGGCTACCTCTGGCGAGCACATGGAGGGCTGTGCGGCCCCCCAAAGAAATGCCACCCCACACCATGACTGACCCACCGCCAAAACCGGTCATGCTGGAGGATGTTGCAGGCAGCAGAACGTTCTCCACGGCGTCTCCAGACTCTGTCACGTCTGTCACATGTGCTCAGTGTGAACCTGCTTTCATCTGTGAAGAGCACAGGGAGCCAGTGGCGAATTTGCCAATCTTGGTGTTCTCTGGCAAATGCCAAACGTCCTGCACTGTGTTGAGCTGTAAGCACAACCCCCACCTGTGGACGTCGGGCCCTCATACCACCCTCATGGAGTCTGTTTTGTGACCGTTTGAGCAGACACATGCACATTTGTGGCCTGCTGGAGGTCATTTTGCAGGGCTCTGGCAGTGCTCCTCCTGCTCCTCCTTGCACAAAGGCGGAGGTAGCGGTCCTGCTGCTGGGTTGTTGCCCTCCTACAGCCTCCTCACACGTCTCCTGATGTACTGGCCTGTCTCCTGGTAGCGCCTCCATGCTCTGGACACTACGCTGACAGACACAGCAAACCTTCTTGCCACAGCTCGCATTGATGTGCCATCCTGGATGAGCTGCACTACCTGAGCCACTTGTGTGGGTTGTAGACTCCGTCTCATGCTACCACTAGAGTGAAAGCACCGCCAGCATTCAAAAGTGACCAAAACATCAGCCAGGAAGCATAGGAACTGAGAAGTGGTCTGTGGTCACCACCTGCAAAACCAGTCCTTTATTGGGGGTGTCTTGCTAATTGCCTATAATTTCCACCTGTTGTCTATTCCATTTGCACACAACTGCATGTGATATTTATTGTCAATCAGTGTTGCTTCCTAAGTGGACAGTTTGATTTCACAGAAGTGTGATTGACTTGGAGTTACATTGTGTTGTTTAAGTGTTCCCTTTATTTATTTGAGCAGTGTATATACAGTGAGGGAAAAAAGTATTTGATCCCCTGCTGATTTTGTACGTTTGCCCACTGACAAAGACATGATCAGTCTATAATTTTAATGGTAGGTTTATTTGAACAGTGAGAGACAGATTAACAACAAAAAAATCCAGAAAAGCATGTCAAAAATTTTATAAATTGATTTGCATTTTAATGAGGGAAATAAGTATTTGACCCCTCTGCAAAACATGACTTAGTACTTGGTGGCAAAACCCTTGTTGGCAATCACAGAGGTCAGACGTTTCTTGTAGTTGGCCACCAGGTTTTCACACATCTCAGGAGGGATTTTGTCCCACTCCTCTTTGCAGATCTTCTCCATGTCATTAAGGTTTCGAGCCTGACGTTTGGCAACTCGATCCTTCAGCTCCCTCCACAGATTTTCTATGGGATTAATGTCTGGAGACTGGCTAGGCCAATCCAGGACCTTAATGTGCTTCTTCTTGAGCCACTCCTTTGTTGCCTTGGCCGTGTGTTTTGGGTCATTGTCATAGTGAAATACCCATACACGACCCATTTTCAATGCCCTGGCTGAGGGAAGGAGGTTCTCACCCAAGATTTGACGGTACATGGCGCCGTCCATCGTCCCTTTGATGCGGTGAAGTTGTCCTGTCCCCTTAGCAGAAAAACACCCCCAAAGCATAATGTTTCCACCTCCATGTTTGACGGTGGGGATGGTGTTCTTGGGGTCATAGGCAGCATTCCTCCTCCTCCAAACACGGCGAGTTGAGTTGATGCCAATGAGCTCGATTTTGGTCTCATCTGACCACAACACTTTAACCCAGTTCTCCTCTGAATCATTCAGATGTTCATTGGCAAACGTCAGACGGGCCTGTATATGTGCTTTCTTGAGCAGGGTGACCTTGCGGGCGCTGCAGGATTTCAGTCCTTCATGGCGTATTTTGTTACCAATTGTTTTCTTGGTAACTATGGTCCCAGCTGCCTTGAGATCATTGACAAGATCCTCCCGTGTAGTTCTGTGCTGATTCCTCACCGTTCTCATGATTATTTCAACTCCACGAGGTGAGATCTTGCATGGAGCCCCAGGCCGAGGGAGATTGACAGTTATTTTGTGTTTCTTCCATTTGCGAATAATCGCACCATCAACTGTTGTCACCTTCTCACCAAGCTGCTTGGCGATGGTCTTGTAGCCCATTTCAGCCTTGTGTAGGTCTACAATCTTGTCCCTGACATCCTTGGAGAGCTCTTTGGTCTTGGCCATGGTGGAGAGTTTGGAATCTTGATTGATTGATTGCTTCTGTGGACAGGTGTCTTTTATACAGGTAACAAACTGAGATTAGGAGCACTCCCTTCTAAGAGTGTGCGCCCTAATCTCAATTTGTTACCTGTATAAAAGACACCTGGGAGCCAGAAATCTTTCTGATTGAGAGGGGGTCAAATACTTATTTCCCTCATTAAATGCAAATAAATATATAACATTTTTGACATGCGTTTTTTTCTGGATTTTTGTTGTTGTTATTCTGTCTCTCACTGTTCAAATAAACCTACCATTAAAATTATAGACTGATCATTTCTTTGTCAGTGGGCAAATGTACAAAATCAGCAGGGGATCAAATACTTTTTTCCCTCACTGTATATTTTCCTTTATTATTTTCCCCTAACCCCACCACCCCTCCCCTAATTGGAGTAAACTAATGGACAACAACACTTAGGCCTCTACTTCCAGCGTATACATACTATATACATTTTACGGACACAATCTATTTTACAATAATTATATTTTATATATTTTTGTTTTTAGTCCTGTCCTTCCTCTACTCTCAACCTCTCCCCTCTATTTCTGATGTCCATCCAGTTCGATTTCTATTTGCCATATGTTTTTTAACTGTGCTGTTTCACAATGTTCTGTTATATGAACCTATATACAGTATATTTTATTAGTTATATATATTTTTTTGCTAAAAGTTATTTATATTATTGATCGATTGACTATGACTTTTCAGATCACCCAGTAATGCTATCTGCAGGGTTAGCTCGGGTAAATGTTGCAATTCTTCAGCCATTCCTGGACCTATGACCCAAAAACAAGCTACATATGGACAGTACCAAAATAAATGATCTAATGACTCTGTCTCTTCGCAGCAAAATCTGCAGAGCTGGGAAGGTTGTATCCCCCATATATAATGATAATATGCCATTTCGCAGACGCTTTTATCCAAAGCGACTTACAGTCACATGTGCATAAATTTTTATGTATGGGTGGTCCCGGGGATCGAACCCACTACCCTGGCGTCACAAGCGCCATGCTCTACCAATTGAGCTACAGAAGACCACTATATAACATTCTATTGGTTGCAAGAATTTTGTATAACAATTGAAATTGAAAAAATTTCAAGTTTTGAATCCGGCTTCGTTTTGCGTATCAGTTCATAAACCATGTGCCATGGAATTGAAAATCTCTTCCCGACTATTTTTAATCTATATGGCACAGCTGTCCATTTTTTTGGTCCTTAAATGGAACTGGTATACTTTTTTATTTATCACAATTTTCTTTAACCAATTATATGATCTTTAATGCAAGGGCCGACAGACAAGTTTCCTTACTTTTTCCCCCTTCCACTTTCCTCTTCCATTTTTTGCTGTAATGTTCCAGAACATTCTAGTAATGACTGACATGTTCATGCGCTATGTATGGTCTGGCCCTGCAAGCTTTGTATGTTTATGAATGATGCTTGGCTTAGTTCAATACTCAATTCCAGATAACCAAACAGCACTGCAGCTGATTTTGTGTATAATATAGTGTAAAACATAAGCGTCATTGTAGCGATTATTGTGACCAACATGTCTGCTGCCGTAGAAAGTAAGTTCAGAGTTAGATATTGGGTACATGTGTGTAAATGCATGAAGACACCATATTCAAAACACACTGATGTTATTTTCGTCAAAGTGTATTGTGAATGTAACCAACAAGTCAACCTGTGTTTTGTCTGATTACGAAGAACATATTTCCTGACAGTTACATTTTACATTTTAGTCATTAGCAGACGCTCTTATCCAGAGCGACTTACAGTTAGTGAATACATATTTTTTTTATACTGGCCCCCCGTGGGAATGAAACCCACAACCCTGGCGTTGCAAACGCCATGCTCTATCAACTGAGCTACATCCCGGCCGGCCATATCCCTCCCCCTACCCTGGACGACGCTGGGCCAATTGTGCGACGCCCATGAGTCTCCCCGGTCGCGGGCCGGCTGCGACTTAGAGCCTGGATTCGAAACCAGGATTTCTAGTGACACAGTTAGCACTGCGATGCAGTACCTTAGACCACTGCGCCACTCAGGAGTACAGTTATCACTTGTTTGTATGTTATGACTTTCCCCTTCAGTCAGACATAGGCATTTTACAGTTACAATGAACTCCATTAACACTTAGCCACAATGACTTGTTTTGGAGGGGAGGAAAAAAACAGTTTTTCAACATTGTGTTGGGTGTAATTACATTGATATTATATCTAGTGAACAATGGATAAGCAACAATGGGCGTGACGGAATCAGTCACTACAGGTGTGATCAAGCCTTACTTATGTCGTATATGGATGAATGGTGTAATTGGCAATTATCGCTGTCACAAAGAGTTCGCCATACTGCATCGTGTTAGAGGCTTTTATTAAAATCACGAATCTACAGCATAGATACAGGACTCGCGATGTCCGGAGAACGGCTCCCAGATTGATATGGCCGTTCTGCCGTCTAATCGTTTACCCCCTATTTATAAACAATGCAAAGGGAGGGGCTACTCCCTTCTTCTGGCCAATCACCAGTCTCCCCTCGGGCGTCACCCTCCAAGCGGCACATTTCAAATAACATCAAAAACATCCCCCCTTTGGCCTGAACAACCAACATTCCATTCCGTCATGAAAAAAACATTTAAACAAAGGCATAATCTTCAGATACGATATTCCCCCCTTTCGAGACGAAATAAACGTCTCGAAAACAAACAGAATAAGATTATGATTATTAACCATTTATCTCATTGAATATTCTTAACCTTAAACCCAAAAACATTCTCCTCTAGAGTGTAAAATACCTTTCTATGAAATACCTGTTTATGAAGTGTGAATACATTACTATGACCTATGAAGAAATCTCTATGGAGTGTAAATACATTACTATGACATATAAAACAACTGTTTATGAAGTATGAACACATTACTATGAATTATGAATAAATCTCTATGGAGTGTGAGAGCGAAAAAAACTGTCCAGCAGCCATCCATCCATATCAAATCAAGACAGTAAAATTCTCTCACACGTCCCTCTGCCCCCGGCAACCACCGTCGGTACTCCAGATAACCTCATAACTCATGTAAATGCATTTGAAACTATGATGCCATTAAATACACACATGTAAACAAAATCCTATCCATAAATATCCATTGTACTGGGCTGGTCCACCCATCGAATCGTACAATGAATCTCTCCCTTCCTAGACCTTCTGTCCCTAACCCCATCGAAATAAACAAAAGCATCTAAGATCCTCATCTGCATTCAATAACATCAAAACATCATTCTACTAAAATCAATACCTAAAAATATGACACAATTATGTATTTCACATGTCTATATTTCATTGCAGACACTGGAATGTAGTCCACTACACTTCCTCTCCCTGTAGTGTCCTCTTCCAATGGACTTGTTGATGATGGAATCAGCCACACCATCCTTGTTTCATCTCCTCCAGTCATATTGTCCCTTCATATTGTCTTTGTTTGAGTATTCCAATCTCCACATGTTCTCCCCAAATGCTTCTGGAATGACAAGAAAATAAACGACCAAACAGTATCCTTTGCAAAAACAACCACTTTCAAATTTAAACCTCCATTTCACCTAAGAATTTAAAAAAATGATACATAAATGATGCATGAATCACATTATCCATTCCCCCCCCTTGATTCATAAATCATACTAAAAAATCATACTAATATTGCAAAAACAATTTGAAAAATCATCAAATAATCCAAAATGATATTTATCCATCAGTTCCACTTGTCCACTTTATCCAGATCAGGAACAGTCACACACCGGCATCTGAGTGTTGTCTCCAGGCACCACTTACTCCTGGTCCTGATAACAATACTTATTCTCCATAATTATCTCTCCACATGAGAGAAACATCCCCAGCCTAAACCCTAATAAGTGTTTTCCCCTAAACTTGGTGCTGTATTGGTTCCCTTATAATCAAATGCGATATATTTATGACTTTAATACCTATCAATGTTTTGAAAGAGTTAAATTGCTTCTCCCTGTTGTTCTAATAGACTGAAGTGTTAATGTCCTTATTTACTCCTAGTTTTCCCATAAGACTTTGAACTCTTTCCTTGTACTTCCATCCATCCCCACTAGTGTCCCTTTACCCAAAATCTCTCAGTCCTACCTCTAAACCTTCTGATTATACAAAATACACCTATAATGACCTTGATCTCCCTACTGGACAGTGTCATTCACCATTGTTTCTCTCTCTTACTACTAGCTTTGAAACTTAGCTTACTGTCTCAGAAGTCCCTTCAACCTAGCCTACCCCTAACTTATTTTAATCTAATCTTTTCTCTCATAACATTTAAAACTTTTTCCCCTGATCTATTGACAAAATCTCTTACCACCAAATTTTTGGAATATGTGATTGGGAAAGTTCCCCACCTGCTTCTGACTCATTACACACAGACTTGGCAAAACCGACTAAACACCTTTTAGCCTAACCTCAAATCTCTTAGTGTAAGAATGTAACCCAGAATAAACAGTCACCCCTTTTAACTTTTCAGACAGATTGTCTGACAGTCGTCTAGTGGACATCTTATTGTACAATTCAATTCTCTTCCCAACACTACAATAACAGTATCTTCTAATATTAGTACCTTAAGAGTAAGTACTACCTCAAATCCCTATCCTAATTAGTTATCAATTAGTGATATGTTTAACCTCTTTAGGCCTAAACACAGATAAGTTTTCCCCTATTCACTATCACTTCTAATTGTCAGTTGTTTCAACTGTTAGCTATTTCCTCTTCTTCTCTAATCGATGCTCTCAGCAATGCACCCCTTCCGGATATTCTCGGCACTCTAGAATATTTAGTGTTCACCTGAAGCACAGGTGATCTTCACTTGCTCCTTAATCTTCCTCTGTTTCTTCTTCTCCAATTCTGTGTCTGTCCAGAAACTGACAGTCGATATGGAACATCTGGTCCCCCCTTGGTTGGTACAATTGCCTTTGATATTGTTCAGTTTAAAGCTGTAACAGTGATTGTTGATTTGATTCACTCTGATTCTTCATAAACCACACTTATTTTCTTCTTCTCCACCACCAGTTATAAGTTGTATTTGATAGAGTTTTCTTCGTCCGGTTCTTCTCGTTGTGGACCTATCAGTATTCTTCAAAAGGTTATCTTCTAAGTTCTGTCCTTGAAATATCATCTTCTTACCAGTGGCCTTTCCTTTGGCCTCACTGTATTATTCTTCTCACTTTCTTCATCAGAACTCGAATCTCTTGTCCCCTTCTTCGTATCAACTTTAATCAGAGATTAAATCTCCAGTATCCTTCTTTCCTCTCTTGCCACTTCCCTTCTGATCACAGAGTCACCTCCACCCATGACCTCTCATCAATCACTCTCATCGTCATCATCCTCATCTCCTTAAGTTCCCAGACATCTCGGTTTTCTTCCGTCTTCTGGATTCATCTTCATCGTTGTTTCTGCTCGTATTCGTCTTCATCTCTGATGCCATAATCACCCTGCTGGATGATGTCTTTCTGCTGAATCCATATGTGAGAAAAGATGTACTAACTTCTGCCATTAGTCTCTCCTCCTAACACTACTCTAGTTACCCTACTTTGATTAAAAAATGACTATTTTAATCAATTTTCCCCTATATCAAGCCCTTTATATTCCTTTATTGTGAACTATCCTATTTTAGACTATTTAAGTTATATAGACTTCCCCCTGTAATTCTTAATATAATCTAACAACTCCAAATAAATCCAAAATAAGTCAATTAAAAATCATGAATAATTAAAACCAATTTTTTATTCCTATATCCTATGTCACCACACCTTATCCATTAGTGTTGAGTATATTACCACAGCCCATCAACTGCCAGTAAATGCAAGTTAGTCATCTTCAGACTAAAATACCCCTAAACAAAGCCTTTAACCCCTTGCTCTATAACCCCTAATTATCATAAATTTAAAGAATAATGTCAGTACCTGATTTCCAATCGAAACTGCAATCCAGCCCAGTGATGCACATAGCTTCCAAAATGTAACTTTTATTGAAATAAAATTTGCCAAGCCTATGTAAAATTGTCATAACATCACATATTCTGTTAGGGATGATTTTGTAACCATAATCAGTACCCAAAACCTTTTTTGACTTGATCCTCTGCCACGTGACGTGATCACTTCCTGTATCTCCTCGCTCCCTCTCTCTCTCCTGTCTCTCATGACAAGGGATAAAGACACAAGAACAGCTTTTAGTAGTTCATGCCATCACTGAGTATTTCCAACCGTTCATATTCATTCGTTCTACATTATTCACTCTAAGACTAAACTCAGAATTAAAATAATCGCTCAAAAACCTTTTTTTTTATTTTAAATCGTTTTTTTAATTATTTAATTAAATGTATTATAATCCGCTACCATATATATCTAATTTATAAATTCAATAGGCTACAAAGCAAGTTTTCATCTTTTAACCAATCGCAGTTTTAAACTAGAAATCATCGTGTTAAAATGTATCCTCTGTCTGTCTTCCCCTCCCTGCAGTTTAAACCAATGTGTTGTTTTGCAGAATCCCAACGTCCTGCTTGCAACTATCATTTTAAAATTAAACGCATCCCCCATACATTTACTAACGCCACCATTTTGTTTCGTCGACCGCATGTCGTAGATTTAGTGTGTCGTAAACCAAAAACGTGTCCTAATCTCGTGTCATAAAACTCCCCTTTCTATAGTGTAGTGTCCGCAAAATTAAACGCATGCGCACAACCATTCAAAAATCCCTTCTCACCGTGGAAGGAGATTTTCTATTCTCTCTCCCCAAAACAGACAGAATAACCCTCCAGCTATAACTCCCGTTTCCCCCCTTATAGTCAAACAACATTTTAACAGGCGCTCACAAAACATATAACCTGACTTGACAGACAGTGACAAATTTAAGAGACTTTAATCCATCGCAATGGAATCTCTAAGGATCCGTTAGCATGTAGCACACAACACAAATACGCCTTTAGCCTCTAGCCACGATGTACCATGTAGCATGAAACACACTCCCATTTAGCCTTGTAGCCTTAGCCTCTAGCTAAACGGCAGCCTACAACATGTAACAAACCCTGCACTGCCCTATCAATTAACATATTTATCCTACCGTTTGCCACCTGGCACCCGGGACTAATGACCATTACACCCGAGAAATCAGACCCAATCAAAAACGCCCCGTTCGGGACGAGAGTCAAATCATAATTACAATCAGATAAACCCCATGAATCCGAGCTCTCTTTTAAGAAAAGAACCCACCGTCCCAACCCATTCTATCGTGTAAACGGATAGTGTTGTCGGCCCGACATCTAAAATGGCCCCGGCCCCCCTGGAGGTCTTAAGTGTGTACAGTGCCCTAAAGAATGCGCATATCTTCCCACACATTTATTCTCTACTAACCCATTGTCACCCGTTACCAATAGTGAAAGTATAACACGTTCAATACTTAAATCCACCGTTTCATGCTCTAAAAAACTCCCAATTATCTGCCGTTTTCCCCTGGGATAAATTTTAGCCGACTCTAGTTGACCAGCAACAACGCCACCTGAGGCCAGGTTATAATGAAACATCTCCTCAATGTACACAAGTCATATCCAATCTAACAAACTCCGAAGGCGTGGTAAGAACACTCACCCTTTTTTTTCCCTCAGAGAGAGTTAGGCCGGCGGTTGACTGAAAACAGGAAGAGACGCAAAAACCGCTCCCCACGTTGGGCGCCATTATGTCGTATATGATGAATGGTATTGGCTAATTATCGCTGTCAACAAAGAGGTTCGCTCATACTGCATCGTGTTAGAGGCTTTTATTAAAATCACGAATCTACAGCATAGATACAGACTCGCGATGTCCGGAGAAAACGGCTCCCAGATTGATATGGCCGTTCTGCCAGGTCTAATCGTTTACCCCCTATTTATAAACAATGCAAAGGGAGGGGGCTACTCCCTTCTTCTGGCCAATCACCAGTCTCCCCTCGGGCGTCATCACCCTCCAAGCGGCACATTTCAAATAACATCATAAAGCAATCCCCCCTTTGGCCTGGAACAACCAACATTCCATTTCCGTCATGAAAAACATTTAACAAAGGCATAATCTTCAGATACGATACATCAAAGTTGCCTGAAGCTGAATGGAACGTGCTATTCCCTGACCAGTTATTCAGAAGAAAATAATATGATTATTATTATTATTATTATTATTATTATTATTATATTAAAATCCTCTGTGACTGTTTTTACACTCATTTACATACCAGTTAACTTACCAGTGTGGGACCCTAAACAAATACATTCTACACATTTATATAAACGACCTGTTTTTAAAGTAGTTATGTACAACCATGGTGTTATTTTGATACTGAAGCTTAACAAATCAAATAACCTGACAATGATCCACAATCATATGGGTAGACAAATAATGTATGCAGCAAAACACAACTATCCTTTTTTTATTAGGATGCAAACCAGTAATATGAATCACTGTTGATCAACGGCCTGTTCTGATCTAATGAGATGGATGTAGGATTTTCTACGGCCTCGAATCGAGGCCTTTCCCAGTCATGAAGGATCAAGCACCGAAACTAGGGCCCCTCTTGGTTCTCATTGGCAAAGACTGAAACTCAAAATTAGGGTTTTAGGGGCAGAGCATCTCCTATAACAGCCCAGAGTTGTAAAAATAAACCCTTTTTAAGCTGATTTAACTTGTATCATGATTATAGGGCAGTGAAAAAACCGTAGCCGAATGGCTTCAGACTGAGCATTTCTCACCATTTATTTACGGAGAGCAATTTCCTTTTTATAACAGGTAGTTGTCATAAAGGAGACACCACAACACTACATAAAGGAGAGACACCACAAACATACATAAAGAGAGACACAACAACAATACATAAAGAGAGAGCCACAACACTACATAAAGAGAGACCACCACAACACA
>CM072257.1:1333667-1507055 GCA_036851935.1 Coregonus suidteri | reverse complement strand
AAAAAAAGCCTCCAAACACTTACTCAGAAAATTTGGATTTTCTATACAGTGCATCGTTTTGTCCCAAACCCCCCCCATATAATACCACCACTGTGCCCTGTACGTCTTTTGGTGGTCCCACACATTTTCGTCCCCAAACCCACTGGCTCCCGCCATCTATAAAATCACTGCGAGCAAAAATCCCCGCCTTATCTTAGCTCATGGTCACCATAGCAACACCCACCCGTAGTCTGAGCTACAGCGGGTATATCTCACTTGGTCAATACCCACAAGCAAACACCTCCTTTGGCCGCCAATTCTTCCAGTTCCTCTGCTGCCAATTACTGAGAACAATTCGAACAAAAATCTCTGAAGCTGGAGACACGTATTCCTTCTCACTAACTTTAAGCATCAGTTGTCAGAAGCATCTTACCGATCACTGCACCTGTTACACAGCCCATCTTTGAAAAGTAGCCCGCCCAACTACCTTCATCCCTATAGTGTTATTTATTTGCTCAGTTTGTACCCCAGTATTCTCTATTTGCACATCATCTCCTTGACATCATTCACCCAGGGTTATTACTTAAATTGTAATTATTTTGCACTGATAGCCTATTTTCTATTGCCTTACCTCCATTAACTTGATAAAAAATTTGCACACTGTATAGTACTATGTAGTTCTTGTTGTATTTTTGACTGTTTTGTTTTACGCCAATATGTAACTCTGTGTTGTTGGTTTTATCTGCAGCTGCTTTGGCTTATCTTGGCCAGGTCGCAGGTTGTTAAATGAGAACTTTTCTGTAAATGTTTACATGGTTAAATAAAGGGTTGAATAAATAAAAAATTAAAAAGATATCTGTGGACGTTAGGTCGGGATGCCCTTGTCCTCTAAAGATCCGGACCCGGGCGAGCGAGTAACTGCCTCTTCCATCAATCTATTAGCCAATGTTCAATCATTTTGAGAAGAAATTTGATGACCTAGAAGATTCGGTTATCCTACCAACACGGGGACATTAAAAAACTGTAATACTCTTATGTTCCTTCAACGAGTCGTGGTCTGCACGACGACATTGGACAACATACAGCTAGAAGGCTATACGCTATATCGGCAGGATAGAACGGGCTGACTCCTGGTAAGACCACGGTGGTGGCGGTCTGTATATATTTGTAGACAAAAGCTGGTGCACAAAATCAAATACTAAGGAAGTCTCGAGGTTTTACTCGCACTGAGGTAGAGTATCTTTTGATAAGCTGTAGACCACACTATTTAACAAGAGAGTTTTCATCTATATTTTCATAGCTGTCTATTTACCACCACAAACCAATGTGCTGGCATAAAGATTGCACTGAATGAGCTTGTATAAGGCCATAAGTCGTAGTGAACAGGAAAACGCTCATCCAGACTGGCAGCGCTCCTAGTGGCCGGGGACTTTTAATGCAGGGAAACTTAAATCCGTTCTAACCTAATTTTCTACCAGCATGTTAAATGTGAAACCAGAGGAAAAAATACTCTAGACCACCTTTACTCCACACACAGAGACGCATACAAAGACCTCCCTCGCCCTCCAATTTGGCAAAATCCTGACCATAACTTTATCCTCCTGATTCCTGCTTTATAATCAAAAACTAAAGCAGGAAGCACCAGTGACTCGGTCAATAAAGAAAGTGGTCAGATAAAACGCAGATGGCTAAGCTACAGGACTGTTTTGCTAGCACAGACTGGAAATGTTCCGGGATGCTTCAGATAGCATTGAGGAGTACACCACATCAGTCACTGGCATTCATCAATAAGTGCATCGATGATGTTGTCCCCACAGTGACCGTACGTACATACCCCAACCAGAAGCCATGGATTACAGGCAACATCCGCACTGAGCTAAAGGGTAGAGCTGCCGCTTTCAAGGAGCGGGACTCTAACCCTGACGCTTATAAGAAATCCCGCTATGCCCTCCGACGAACCATCAACAGCAAAGAGTCAATACAGGGACTAATTGAATCGTACTACACCGGCTCTGACCGGCTCTGATGTGGCAGGGCTTGAAAACTATTACAGACTACAAAGGGAAGCACAGCCGCGAGCTGCCCAGTGACACAAGACTTCCAGACGAGCTAAACGCACTTCTATGCTCGCTTCGAGGCAAGCAACACTGAAGCATGCATGAGAGCACCAGCTGTTCCGGATGACTATGTGATCAAGCTCTCCGTAGCCGATTGTGAGTAAGACTTTTAAGCAGGTCAACATTCACAAGGCCACAGGGCCATCCGGATTACCAGGACGTGTACTTCGAGCATTGTGCTGACCAACTGGCAAGTGTCTTCACTGACATTTTCAACATGTCCCTTACTGAGTCTGTAATACAATACACATGTTTCACGCAGACCACCATAGTCCCCTTGCCCAAGGACACTAGATAACCTGCCTAAATGACTACCGACCTGTAGCACGACGTCTGTAGCCATGAAGTGATTTTAAAGGCTGGTCATGGCTCACATTAAATACCATTATCCCAGAAACCCTAGACCCACTCCAATTTGCATACGGCCCCAAACAGATTTCCACAGATGATGCACATCTCTTGCACTCCACAGCCTGGACAAGAGGAACACCTAAGTGAGAATGCTATTCATTGACTACAGTTAAGGCATTCAACACCATAGTGCCCTCAAGCTCATCACTAAGCTAAGGATCCTGGGACTAAACACCTCCCTCTGCAACTGGATCCTGGACTTCCTGACGGGCCGCCGCCAGGTGGTAAGGGTAAGTTACCAACACATCTGCCACGCTGATCCTCAACACACAGGGCCACTCAGGGGTGCGTGTGCTCAGTCCCTCCTGTATCCCGGCGTCACCCATGACTGCATGGCCAGGCACGACTCCAACACCATCATTAAGCTTTTGCCGACGACACAACAGTGGTAGGCCTGATCACCACCAACAACGATGAGACAGTCCTGATAGGGAGGAGGTTAGAGACCTGGCCATGTGGGCCAGGATAACAACCTCGTCCCTCAACGTGACCAAGACAAAGGAGATGGTTGTGGACGAAACAGGAAAAAAAAAAGAGGACTGTCTGAGCACCGCACCATTCTCATCGACGGCTGTAGTGGACAGATTGAGAGCTTTCAAGTCCTTGGTGTCCACATCACCAACAAACTATCATGGTTGAAACACCACCAAGACAGTCGTGCCCGGGCACGACAAAGCCTATTCTTCCCCCTCAGGAGACTGAAAGATTTGGCAGGGGTCCTTAGATCCTCAAAAAATTCTACAGCTGCACCATCGAGAGCAATCCTGAATGGTTGCATCCACTCGCCTTGTATGGGCAACTGCTCTCGTGCCTCCAACCGCAAGGCACTACAGAGGCAGAGGGTAGTGCGTACTGGCCAGTACATCACTGGGGCCAAGCTTCCTGCCATCCAGGACCTCTATACCAAGTGGCGGTGTCAGAAGAAGGCCCTCAAATTCATCTTCTCGTCAAAGACTCAAGCCACCCTAGTCATAGACTGTTCTCTCTGCTACCGCACGGCAAGCGGTACCGGCAGTGCCAAGTCTAGGTCCAAAAGACTCTCAACAGCTTCTACCCCCAAGCCATAAGACTCCTGAACAGCTAATCATGGCTACACGGACTATTTGCACTGCCCCCCCCCACCCCCACTCCATCTTTTTACGCTGCTGCTACTCTGTTAATTATTTATGCATAGTCACTTTAACTCTACCCACATGTACATATTACTTCAACTACCTCAACTAGCCGGTGCCCCCGACACATTGACTCTGCACCGGTACCCCCCCCTGTCTGTATATAGCCTCCCTACTGTTATTTTTATTTACTTCTGCTCTTTTTTCAACACTTTTTGTTGTTTGTTTATTGTACTTTTTATAAAAAAATAAATGCACTGTTGGTTAAGGGCTGTAAGTAAGCATTTCACTCTAATGTCTGCACCTGTGTATTCGGCGCATGTGGCCAATAAAACTTTGATTTGATTTGAATTACTAAACAATATGAATTCAGAGGTTGTGGAAACATGTCCACAGTGGTATTACTAAACTATATGAACTCAAAAGGTTTTATAAAACAATGTCCACAAGTGGTATTACTAAACTATAGAACTCAGGTGGTAGAAACATGTCCAAGTGGTATTACTAAACAATATGAACTCAGAAGGTTGTAGAAACATGTCCACAGTGTAGATTACCTAAACAATATGAACTCAGGGTTGTAGAAACATGTCCACAGTGGTATTACTAAAACTATATGAACTCAGAAGGTTGATTAGAAACATGTCCACCGTGGTATTACTTAAACTATATGAACTCAGAAGGTTGTAGGGAAAACATGTCCACAGTGGTAGTACTAAAACAATATGAAACTCAGAAGGTTGTAGAAACATTTCCACAAGTGGTATTACTAAACTATATGAACTCAGAGAAGGTTGTAGAAACATGTCCCACAGTGGTATACTACTAAACAATATGAACTCAGGTGTGTAAGAAACATGTCCACAGTGGTATTACTAAACAATATGATGACTCAGAAGGTTGTAGAAACATGTCCACAGTGGTATTACTAAAACTATATGAACTCAGAAGGTTTGTAGAAACATGTCCACAGTTGGTATTACTAAACTATATGAACTCAGAAGGTTGTAGAAACATGTCACAGTGGTCTACTAAACAATATGAACTCAGGTTGTAGAAAATCGTCCACAGTGGTATTACTAAACTATATTAACTCAGAAGGTTGTAGATAGAAACATGTCCACAGTGGTATTACTAAACTATATGAACTCAGAAAGGTTGTAAAACATGTCCACAGTGGTAGTTATTACTAAACTATATGAACTCAGAAGGTTGTAGAAATCTTCAAAAGTATAGAATGTACACCAATAAGAAAAGAGGGTTCCGCAAGGGTTCTTTGGGGAAGGGTGATGGTTCTATGTGGAACCATAATGACTCAAGAACCCTTCAAGCCATTCAATGGTTCTTTGACCGTTCACAAAAAGGGTTATTTGTGTTTAAGTGATAATTCAAATGTAGGGGCGGTGGCTTCATTAGAATATTTTGCGGAGTGGATTGTTCATAGCTCTTTTGTGTAACAGTGAGTGAGTGCCATTGACGTTTATCTAATGTGTTGTGTTATGCAATGACTGTTAATACACACAGTTTCTGTAGCGGACTATGGCCAGTGGCGGTGTCTTGTGAACGACTCACGTATATGGCTTGGGTCAATTTGAGAACGGTTGAACTGACTAAGTCAGTGGTTCTCATTCTCTCCTCAGTGATCTAGTGATGTTACGTTTAATACTGAAGCTCCAAGGCATGCGTTGAAATCGCTAAGCAGCTAACTTCGAATCAGTGTGCCGATGCGTGTATGCACTTTATCAGAAGTACGTCATTAATGATGTCCGAAGCTTCGTTTGATCACATGCTTTTTCAAACTGTGTGTTGCAAAATGCGAGATCCCACTGGATTTCATTCAACCGTGGTTCCGATGCTTTCTTCGATTAAGCTGCTTTCTCAAACACCGCACTGCTACTGGATACCATACTTATACATTTAGTTTTAGGATTTTGTACAAATATGGTTTCACCTGACTGGTGTTGTTAGCACGTAGAGTAGGGAACTATGGAACATTCCGGGACGTGGGAGTATGAGTTTCGAATCCCATTGAAGAGACACTATTTTGTAAAATAGTTTTGTGAAACCACACTTTCTGCACTGTTGTTCAAATAATTTGTTTATTTAGTATAGTATAAGCTTCTCTCTCGGAAACATCCTCAATAATGCCATAGATTCCATTTTTTGAAAATAGTCCACTTGAAGGCAGAAAACGAAGCATGATGTAAAATGTGACTGACTGTAGGCTATTAAAGCCAACGACTTTAACCGCTACATAGTTTTGATCAAATCAGTGGAGAAAAAAAGACCTCTATCTGATAATCACACATTGCTTTTTATTGCTGACCAGCAGATGTCACTAATGTGCATTGTGTGAATGAATAAGAAGCTCAGAGCAATTAACCTATTTGACACAATTGGCTGGAAAGCCTCTTTGGTTTCCTGAAGCAATCACTACATTGACCTGCAGCAGTTTGAGAGCTAGCACATCTGATTCAACCTGTCACGGCAGGTAGCCTAGTCGTTAAGAGCATTGGGCCAGTAACTGAAAGGCAGGTAGCCTAGCGTTAAGAGCATTGGCCAGTAACTGAAAGGCAGGTAGCCTTACGCATTAAGAGCATTGGGCCAGTAACTGAAAGGCAGGTAGCCTAGCATTAAGAGCATTGGGCCAGTAACTGAAAGGCAGGTAGCCTAGCGTTAAGAGCATTGGGCCAGTAACTGAAAGGCAGTAGCTAGCGTAAAGAGCATTGGGCCAGTAACTGAAAGGCAGGTAGCCTAGCATTAAGAGCCAGTAACTGAAGGCAGGTAGCCTAGCATTAAGAGCATTGGGCCAGTAACTGAAAGGCAGGTAGCCTAGCGTTAAGAGCATTGGACCAGTAACTGAAAGGCAGGTAGCCTAGCGTTAAGAGCATTGGGCCAGTAACTGAAAGGCAGGTAGCCTAGCGTTAAGAGCATTGGCCAGTAACTGAAAGGCAGGTAGCCTAGCGTTAAGAGCCAGTAACTGAAAGGCAGGTAGCCTAGCGTTAAGAGCCAGTACAAACTGAAAGGCAGGTAGCTTAGCATTAAGAGCCAGTAACTGAAAGGCAGGTAGCAGTAGCATTAAGAACTCCTTCCTTCTGTCACTACAGATTTAGATGGATAACTCCTTTCCTTCTGTCACTACAGATTTAGATGGAGAACTCCTTCCTTCTGTCACTACAGATTTAGATGGAGAACTCCTTCCTTCTGTCACTACAGATTTAGATGGATAACTCCTTCCTTCTGTCACTACAGGATTTAGATGGGAGAACTCCTTCCTTCTGTCAATACAGATTTAGATGGATAACTCCTTCCTTCTGTCACTACAGATTTAGATGGATAACTCCTTCCTTCTGTCACTACAGATTTAGATGGAGAACTCCTTCCTTCTGTCACTACAGATTTAGATGGAGAACTCCTTCCTTCTGTCACTACAGATTTAGATGGAGAACTCTTCCTTCTGTCACTACAGATTTAGATGGATAACTCCTTCCTTCTGTCACTACAGATTTAGATGGAGAACTCCTTCCTTCTGTCACTACAGATTTAGATGGATAACTCCTTCCTTCTGTCACTACAGATTTAGATGGAGAACTCCCTTCCTTCTGTCACTACAGATTTAGATGGAGAACTCCTTCCTTCTGTCACTACAGATTTAGATGGATAACTCCTTCCTTCTGTCACTACAGATTTAGATGGATAACTCCTTCCTTCTGTCACTACAGATTTTAGATGGGAGAACTCCTTCCTTCTGTCACTACAGATTTAGATGGAGAACTCCTTCCTTCTGTCACTACAGATTTAGATGGATAACTCCTTCCTTCTGTCACTACAGATTTAGATGGAGAACTCCTTCCTTCTGTCACTACGATTTAGATGGAGAACTCCTTCCTTCTGTCACTACAGATTTAGATGGAGAACTCCTTCCTTCTGTCACACTACAGATTTAGATGGATACTCCTTCCTTCTGTCACTACAGATTTAGATTGGAGAACTCCTTCCTTCTGTCACTACAGATTTAGATGGAGAACTTCCTTCCTTCTGTCACTACAGATTTAGATGGAGAACTCCTTCCTTCTGTCACTACAGATTTAGATGGATAACTCCTTCCTTCTGTCACTACAGATTTGGATTTGGTAAAACAGCTTTTCATTTCTTTGCACCTCACTTATGGAACAATCTTCAAAATACCGTCCAGTTTTGATGCATGGGAGGCCTTTCGGTCCATTCAGATTGTTAGTAGAGGACCTCTTCACTGAGGAATGTGGTTTTTTTTATCATGGGTTTTTTTTTTATCATGGGGGTTTTTTGTATTTTTTCTTTTTGTGGTTTCCTCCTGCCTTGATTGTAGCATCTGTCTCTCTAACTTGTATTGTGTAATTGCTGTAATTACTTTTGTGTAATTGCTGTAGATTCCTTGTATTGTGTAATTGCTGTAATTACTTTATTGTGTAAATGCTTGGTCTTGTCATGCAGGTCTCATTTAAAAAAGACCTTGGTCTCAATCAGACTACCTTGCCTTAATAAAGGTTAATAGATGTCAATATGTAACTTTTTGGGTGACCCGACCAATTTTCTATAGAAATGTAAGATCTTGGCATTCAAAGCAAGTCTAGGAAGCGGTAGATCTGTTCTATGTGAGCTGATTTCTTTGCTTCCCGGTCTTAAGTTTCGGTTTTGCGTCTTTTAATTTCGGTTTTGTACACCAGTTGGAAAATAATTATATTTTTTGTTTATGGAAAATATATTTCATATCGGGTTTTGATTGTGTACGGTCCGGCACTGTTTGGTCCTGTTTCCGCTTGTTTCCCTTTTCCTTTTTTCCGTGTGTGTGTGTTGTCTGTGTCTGTCTCCCCCTGCTGTGCAGACCAGTCAGAGGATCTAGGTCAGGGGGCGTGGCCATTCTCTATCATGCTCCGTTACCTCCAGCTGCGGCTCATTGTCATCAATCAAACAGCAGTTATCTACCCGGGCTGGACACCTCTCCAGCGCCAAGTTCGTTCCTACACCACTGTGGTAACTTGGCCCTGTACAGCAAATCTCAGTTTAGTTGTACTCTCTCAGTATTATAGTTGTTTCTGCCACGTTTAACCTGTCTCTCCTTCGACCAGATCCCGTCTGTTCCTGCTGCCTGCCTGCCATTCCAAAAACGCCGCAACCTGCTCCTCTGTGTCTGATATCCTCGTCATCCAGCTCTCAGGACTACTGGCTCTCCACCCCACTCAGCTTCCTACCCCGGCCTGAAGCTACTCCACCTTGAACTGCTTCTCTCTGCCAAAACACGCTGAATAAACTACATCCTAATTCACCCTCTTTGTGCCGTGTGTCCGTCTCTGCACCTGAGTCCCCCACCCCAACCTAACATTGATGATACAATGATTCTCTACACTATACTTGCTTGTTTTTGTCACATAAACTGAAATAACGTGAACAATTAGAATTTTAGCAACCAGCAAAAGCAACCGCAGAGCGATTTTTGCAAAACATGATGATGTTTTGATTTAGTATCAAGGCGATTGGATTTGTCTCGTTTCCACAAGAGCTACTGTTATCTGTGTTATATCAATAAAATAATATGTATCTGTAACAACAAGGGCCATGACTGATATCTTGGTTGGCTATACTCGCTACAGCAGAAATGGTCAGATATGAACACAAACCAGCTTATTGAGATTTGAACTCAATTGATTTTGCAGGGCAAGACGTTTGGGGGGGGGGGGATAAAATAAACCACTATGAAACAACATGTTAAAAATATACACTGATTGGACAAAACACACAACAAAGCCCCTCCTGCTTTACAGTATATACTCAGATACACAAAAATACATCTGGTTTCAGATCTAGAAGATTTCTCCTCTTCAATAGTAATATCATAAATTCTGACCAGTAAACTTACCTGGGGTCAAAGGTCACTGGTCCATCACTAAAATGTATAGGACGTTCCATAGAGAAGTCACTCTTTCATTGACAGATGACTGGGTAACTGGAGAGACTGATCTCCGAATTTGCATCAGCAGCGTTGCAGTTCGTGACAAAAACCTGTGTGCCTGGTACCTACTACAAACATACCCCGTTCAAAGGCATACCCTGTCCATTCACCCCTCTGAATGGCACATTTACACAATCCATGTCTCAATTGTCTCAAGGCTTAAAAATCCTTCATTAACCTGTCTCCTCCCCTTTATCTACACTGATTGAAGTTGATTTAAACAAGTTACATAAATAAGAGATCATATCTTTCACCTGGATTCACCTCATCAATCTATGTCATGGAAAAAAAGCAGGTGTTCATAATGTTTTGTACACTCAGTGTATTAAAATATATGACATAAACAACTAATTATAAGCAGATGCCTTACAGTATATACTCAGATACACAAAATACATCTGGGTTTCAGATCTTGGAGATTCTCCTCTTCAATAGTAATATGATACATTTTTACCTGGGGTCAAAAGGTCCCTGGTCCATCACTAAAATGTATAGGACGATGCATAGAGAAAGTCACTCTTCATTGACAGATGACTGGGTACTGGAGAGACCGATCTCCGGGGTTTGGTTGGAGATTCTGATAAAAAACATAATAAATACCCCATGAAACTACATTTTAAAATATATCAAAACTATATTTCAATAGATAAAATACATTACATGAAGCAATAAAAATATATGCCATTACATAAAGCAAAAACACATACCTGAGTATACAAACATTAAAGAACACTTCCTAATATTGAGTTGCACCTCCCCTCTCTTTTGCCCTCAGAACAGCCTCAACTCGTCGGGGCATGGACTCTACAAGGTGTCGAAAGCGTCCACAGGGATGCTGGCCCATGTTGACTCCAATGGCGTAACACAGTTGTGTCAAAATGGCTGGATGTCCTTTGGTAGTGGACCACTCTTGATACATACAGGAGGAAACTTTTGAGCGTGAACAACCCAGCAGCGTTGCAGTTCTTGACACACAAAAAACCTGTATTCTTAGTACCTACTACAATACCCCGTTCAAAGGCATACCCTGTCCATTCACCCTCTGAATGGCACATTTACACAATCCATGTCTCATTTGTCTCCAGGGATTAAAATCCTTCATTAACCTGTCTCCTCCCCTCATCTCCACTGATTGAAGTTGATTAACAACGTTACATAAATAAGAGATCATGAAGCTTTCACCCTGATTCACCTTGTCAATCTACTGTCATGGGAAAAAGCAGGTGTTCATAATGTTTTGTACACTCAGTGTATTAAAATATATTACATAAACAACTAATTATAAGCAGATGCTTTACAGTATATACTCAGATACACAAAATACATCTGGTTTCAGATCTAGAAGATTCTCCTCTTCAATAGTAATATCATAAATTCTGACCAGTAACTTACCTAGGGTCAAAGGTCACTGGTCCAAATCACTAAAATGTATAGGACGATGCATAGAGAAGTCACTCTTCATTGACAGATGACTGGGTACTGGAGGAGACTGATCTCAGAGTTTGGATTGGAGATTCACTGGAAAACATAATAAATCACCATGAAAACTACATTTTTAAACTATATCAAAACTATATTTCAATAGATAAAATACATTACATGAAGCAATAAAATATATGCCATTACATAAAGCAAAAAAACATACACTGAGTATACAAAACATTAAGAAACACCTCCTAATATTGAGTTGCACCTACCCTCTCTTTTGCCCTCAGAACAGCCTCAACTCGTCGGGGCATGGACTCTACAAGGTGTCGAAAGCGTCCCACAGGGATGCTGGCCCATGTTGACTCCAGTGCGTCCCACAGTTGTGTCAAAATGGCTGGATGTTTCCTTTGGGTAGTGACCACTCTTGATACACACAGGAAACTTTTGATCCGCCGCGTGAAACAACCCAGCAGCGTTGCAGTTCTTGACCAAAACCTGTGTGCCTGGTACCTACTACCATACCCCCGTTCAAAGAACCACTTAAATATATTTTGTCTTGCCTATTCACCATCTGAATGGCACATTTACACAATCCATGTCTCAATTGTCTCAAGGCTCAATTAAAAAATCTCCTTCATTAACCTCTCTCCTCTCCCTTCATCTACATCTCACTGATTGAAGTTGATTTAACAACTTACATAAATAAGAGATCATATCTTTCACCTGGATTTCACCTTAATTAATCTATGTCATGGAAAAGCAGGTGTTCAAATAATGTTTTGTACACTCAGTGTATTAAATATATGACATAAACAATAATTATAAGCAGATGCTTTACAGTATATACTCAGATACACAAAATACATCTGTTTCAGATCTAGAAGATTCCTCCTCTTCAATAGTAATATGATACATTTTACCTGGGTCAAAGGTCACTGGTCCATCACTAAAATGTATAGGACGTTCCATAGAGAAGTCACTCTTCATGGACAGATGACTGGGTACTGGAGAGACTCGATCTCAGAGTTTGGTTGGAGATTCTGGGAAAACATAATAAATCCCCATGAAACTACATTTTAAAAATATATCTAAACTATATCTCAATAGATAAAATACATTACATGAAGCAATAAAAATATATGCCCATTACATAAAGCAACAAACATACACTGAGTATACAAAACATTAAGAAACACATTCTAAATATTGAGTTGCACCTCCCCTCTCTTTTTGCCTCTCAAGACAGCCTCAACTCGTCGGGGCATGGACTCTACAAGGTGTCGAAAGCGTCCCACAGGGATGCTGGCCCATGTTGACTCCACAATGAGTTCCCACAGTTGGGTCAAAATGGCTGGATGTCCTTTGGGTAGGGGACCATTCTTGGATACACCCATAAAACTTTTGAGCGTGAAAAACCCCAGCAGCGTTGCAAGTTCTTGACAAAAACTTGTGTGCCTGGTATCTATTACCATACCCCGTTCAAAGGCACTTAACTTTTGTCTTGCCTATTCACCATCTGAATGGCACATTTACACAATCCAGTGTCTCAATTGTCAATTGTCCTCAAGGCTTTAAAAATTATTCATTAACCCTGTCTCCTCCCTTCATCTACACTGATTGAAGTTGATTTTAACAACTTACATAAATAAGAGATCATATCTTTCACCTGGATTCACCTTATCAATCTATGTCATGGAAAAAGCAGGTGTTCATAATGTTTTGTACACACTCAGAATATTAAAATATATTACATAAACAAATATTATATAAGCAGATGCTTTACAGTATATACTCAGATACACAAAATACATCTGGTTTCAGACTAGAAGATTCTCCTCTTCATAGTAATATCATAAATTCTGACCAGTAACTTACCTAGGGTCAAAGGTCACTGGTCCATCACTAAAATGTATAGGACGATGCATAGAGAAGTCACTCTTCATGGACAGATGACTGGGTACTGGAGAGACTGATCTCAGAGTTTGGTTGGAGATTCTGGAAACATAATAAATCACCATGAAACTACATTTTAAAATATATCAAAAACTATATTTCAATAGATAAAATACATTACATGAAGCAATAAAATATATGCCATTACATAAAGCAAAAAACATACACTGAGTATACAAAACCATTAAGAACACCTTCCTAATATTGAGTTGCACCTCCCCTCTCTTTTGCCCTCAGAACAGCCTCAACTCGTCTGGGCATGGACTCTCATACAAGGTGTCGAAAGAGTCCCACAGGGATGCTGGCCCATGTTGACTCCAATGCGGCTCCCACAGATGTGTCAAAATGGCTGGATGTCCTTTGGGTAGTGGACCATTCTTGATACACACAGGAAACTTTTGAGCGTGAACACCACCGGCAGCGTTGCAGTTTCTTGACAAAAACCTGTATTCTTGTACCTACTACAATACCCCGTTCAAAGGCATACCCTGTCCATTCACCCTCTGAATGGCAACATTTACACAATCCATGTCTCAATTGTCTCAAGGCATAAAAATCCTTCATTAACCTCTCTCCTCCCCTTCACCTACACTGATTGAAGTGGATTTAACAAGTGACATCAATAAGAGATCATATCTTTCAACCTGGATTCACCTTGTCAATCTACTGTCATGGAAAAAGCAGGGTGTTCATAATGTTTTGTACACTCAGTGTATTAAAATATATGACATAAACAACTAATTATAAGCAGATGCCTTACAGTATATAATCAGATACACAAAATTACATCTGGTTTCAGATCTAGAAGATTCTCATCTTCAATAGTAAATATGATACAATTTTACCTAGGGTCAAAGGTCACTGGTCCATCACTAAAATGTATAGGACGATGCATAGAGAAGTCACTCTTCATGGACAGATGACTGGGTACTGGAGAGACTGATCTCAGAGTTTGTTTTGGAGATTCTGGAAAACATAATAAATCCCCATGAAACTACATTTTAAAATATATCAAAAACTATATTTTAATAGATAAAAATACATTACATGAAGCAATAAAATATATGCCATTTACATAAAGCAACAAACATACACTGAGTATACAAAACATTAAGAACACCCTCCTATATTGATTTGCACCTCCCCTCTCTTTTGCCCTCAGAACACAGCTCAAAACTCGTCGGGGCATGGACTCTACAAGGTGTCGAAAGCGTCCCACAGTGCTGCTGGCCCATGTTGACCTCCATGCGTCCCACAGTTGTGTCAAAATGGCCTGGATGGCCTTTGGGTAGTGGAGGAACCTCTTGATACACACAGGAAACTTTTGAGCGTGAACAACCCAGCAGCGTTGCAGTTCTTGACAAAAACCTGTGTGCCTGGTACCTACTACCATACCCCGTTCAAAAGACACTTAAATATTTTGTCTTGCCTATTCACCATCTGAATGGCACATTTACACAATCAATGTCTCAATTGTCTCAAGCTTAAAAATCCTTCATTAACCTCTCTCCTCCCCTTCATCTACACTGATTGAAGTTGATTTAACAACTTACATAAATAAGAGATCATATCTTTCACCTGGATCACCTTATCAATCTATGTCATGGAAAAAGCAGGTGTTCCTAATGTTTTGTACACTCAGTGTATGTATTAAAATATATGACATAAACAACTAATTATAAGCAGATGCTTTACAGTATATACTCAGATACAACAAAATACATCTGGTTTCAGATCTAGAAGATTTCCTCTTCAATAGTATATCATAAATTCTGACCAGTAATTTACCTAGGGTGAAAGGTCACTGGGGGAAGGTCCTGGTCCATCACTAAAATGTATAGGACGATGCATAGAGAAGTCACTCTTCATGGACAGATGACTGGGTACTGGAGAGACTGATCTCAGAGTTTGGTTGGAGATTCTGGAAAACATAATAAATCCCCATGAAACCTACATTGTAAAACATATCAAAACTATATTTCAAGAGAAAAAATACATTACATGAAGCAATAAAATATATGCCATTACATAAAGCAAAAAAAAACATACACTGAGTATACAAAACATAAGAACACCTTCCTAATATTGAGTTGCACCTCCCCTCTCTTTTGCCCTCAGAACAGCCTCAACTCGTCGGGGCATGGACTCTACAACAGGTGTCGAAAGCGTCCCACAGTGATGCTGGCCCATGTTGACTCCAGTTGCGTCCCACAGTTGTGTCAAAATGGCTGGATGCCTTTGGGTAGTGGACCATTCTTGATACATACAGGAAACTTTTGAGCGCGTGAACAACCAGCAGCGTTTGCAGTTCTTGACAAAAACCTGTGTGCCCTGGTACCTACTACCATACCCCGTTCAAAAGACACTTAAATATTTTTGTCTTGCCCATTCACCCTCTGAATGGCACACATACACAATCCATGTCTCAATTGTCTCAAGGCTTAAAAATCCTTCATTAACCTGTCTCCTCCCCTTCATCTACACTGATTGAAGTTGATTTAACAAGTGACATCAATAAGAGATCATATCTTTCACCTGGATTCACCTGTCAATCTGTCATGGAAAAAGCAGGTGTTCATAATGTTTTGTACACTCAGTGTACATAAAGCATTAAAATATATGCCATTACATAAAGCATTAAATTATGTGACATTACACAAAGCATTTAAATATATGCCATTACATAAAGCAACAAACAAACAGTGTAAAAAACATTAAGAACACCCTCCTAATATTGAGCCTCCTGATTCACTTCCTCATCTCAGTTCCACTTTAATCCTTAAGAGTCTATTCATGCACGTTACTTTATAATATGTCCATATATAGTGTATAATCTGTTCTAGGACATCTACCCAAAATATTACACCTTTCTTTATTACTTCACCAAAACAGACACTACATGATCAAAAGCATGTGGACACCTGCTGGTTCAACATCTCATTACACCTGCTGGTCCAACATCTCATTACACCTGCTGGTCCAACATCTCATTACACCTCCTGGTCCAACATCTCATTACACCTGCTGGTCCAACATCTCATTCCGGTCCAACATCTCATTACACCTGCTGGTCCAACATCTCATTACACCTGCTGGTCCAAATCTCATTACACCTGCTGGTCCAACATCTCATTACACCTGCTGGTCCAACATCTCATTACACCTGCTGGTCCAACATCTCATTACACCTGCTGGTCCAACATCTCATTACACCTGCTGGTCCAACATCTCATTACACCTGCTGGCCAACATCTCATTACACCTGCTGGTCCAACATCTCATTAAACCTGCTGGTCAACATCTGGTCCAAACATCTCATTACACCTGCTGGTCCAACATCTCATTACACTTGATGCTCCAAAATCTCATTACACCTCCTGGTCCAACATCTCATTCCAAAATCATGGCCATTAATATGGAGTTGGTTCCCCCTTTGCTGCTATACCAGCCTCCACTCTTCTGGGAAGGATTTCCACTAGATGTTGGAACATTGTGCGGGGACTTGCTTCCATTCCGTGGTCCTCTGTAGCTCAACTGGTAGAGCACGGCGCTTGTAACGCCAAGGTAGTGGGTTCGATCCCCGGGACCACCCATACACAAAAATGTATGCACGCATGACTGTAAGTCGCTTTGGATAAAAGCGTCTGCTAAATGGCATATTATTATTATAAGATAATTAGTGAGGTCGGGCACTGATGTTGGGCGATTAGGCCTGGCTCGCAGTAGGCATTCCAAAGGTGTTCGATGGGGTTGAGGTCAGGGCTCTGTGCAGGCCAGTCAAGTTCTTCCAGTTCAAACCATTTCTGTATGGACCTTGCTTTGTGCACAGAATCGTCTAGAATGTCATTGTATGCGGTAGCGTTAAGATTCCCTTCACTGGAACTAAGGGGCCTAGCCCGAACCACGAAAACAGCCCCAGACCATTATTTCTCCTCCACCAAACTTTACAGTTGGCACTATGCATTAGGGCAGGTAGCGTTATCCTGGCATCCGCCAAACCCAGATTTGTCCGTCGGACTGCCAGATGGTGAAGCGTGATTCATCACTCCAGAGATCGTGTTTCCACTGCTCCAGAGTCCAATGGCGGCGAGCTTGTTGGAAATGTTGCATCCTATGACCGTGCCACGTTGAAAGTCACTGAGCTCTTCAGTAAAGCCATTCTACTACTAATGTTTGTCTATGGAGATTGCATGGCTGTGTGCTCGATTTTTATACACCTGTCAGCAACGGGTGCGACTGAAATAGCCGAATCCACTAATTTGATGGGGTGTCCACATACTTTTGTATATATAGTGTATGTGTAAAAATAAATACATATATACAGTACCAGTCAAAGGTTTGGACACAGCTACTCATTTAAGGGTTTTCTTTATTTTTACTATTTTCTACATTGTAGAATAATAGTGAAGACATCAAAACTATGAAATAACACACATGGAATCATGTAGTAACCAAAAAAGTATTTAAACAAATAAAAAAATATTTTATATTTGAGATTCTTCAAAGTAGCCACCCTTTGCCTTGATGACAGCTTTGCACAATCTTGAGCAATTTCCAAACGCCTGAAGGTACCACGTTCATCTGTACAAACAATCGTACGCAAGTATAAACACCATGGGACCATGCAGCTGTCATACCGCTCAGGAAGGAGACGCGTCCTGTCTCCTAGAGATGAACGTACTTTGGTGCGAAAAGTGAAATCAATCCCAGAACAACAGCAAAGGACTTTGTGAAGATGCTGGAGGAAACGCGTACAAAAGTATCTATATCCACAGTTTTTATTTAAAACGAGTCCTATATCGACATAACCTGAAAGGGCCGCTCAGCAAGGAAGAAAGCCACTGCTCCAAAACCGCCATAAAAAAGCCAGACTACGGTTTGCATCTGCACATGGGGACGAAGATCATACTTTTTGGAGAAATGTCCTCTGGTCTGATGAAACAAAAATTGAACTGTTTGGCCATAATGACCATCGTTATGTTTGGAGGAAAAAGGGTGTTGCTTGCAAGCCAAAGAACACCATCCCAACCGTGAAGCACAGGGGTGGCAGCATTATGCTGTTGGGGTGCTTTGCTGCAGGCGGGACTGGTGCACTTCACAAAATAGATGGCATCATGAGGAATGAAAAATTATGTGGATATTTTTGAAGCAACATCTCAAGACATCAGTCAGGAAGTTAAAGCTTGGTCACAAATGGGTCTTCCAAATGGACAATGACCCCAAGCATACTTCCAAAGTTGTGGCAAAATGGCTTAAGGACAACAAAGTCAAGGTATTGGAGTGGCCATCATAAAGCCCTGACCTCAATCCTATAGAAAATTTGTGGGCAGAACTGAAAAAGCGTGTGTGAGAGCAAGGAGGCCTATAAACCTGACTCAGTTACACCAGCTCTGTCAGGAGGAATGGGCCAAAATTCACCCAACTTATTGTGGGAAGCTTGTGGAAGGCTACCCGAAACGTTTGACCCAAGTTAAACAATTTAAAGGCAACACTACCAAATACTAATTGAGTGTATGTAAACTTTTGACCCACTGGGAATGTGATGAAAGACATTTAACATTCTTAAAATAAAGTGGTGATCCTAACTGACCTAAGACAGGGAATTCTTACTAGGATTAAATGTCAGGAATTGTGAAAAACTGAGTTTAAATGTATTGGCTAAGGTGTATGTAAACTTCAGACCAACTGTAGATTGTAATATGTATTTTTCTGGCTTGTCTTCCCCAGTGATTTGACCCACGCACTCCTACTGCTTATTATGTGACTTGTTAAGCGCATTTCTACTCCTGAAACTTTTCAGGCTTGCCATAACAAAGGGGTTGAATAATTACTGATTCAAGACATTTTAGCTTTTCATTTTTAATTACATTTGTAAAGACTTCGTAATAAAACATAATTCCATTTTGACATTATGGGGTATTGTGTGTAGGCCAGTGACCAAATACATCTGAAATTTTATGCATTTAAAATTCAGGCTTTAACATAACAAAATGTGGAAAAAGTCAGTCAAGGGGTGTGAATACTTTCTGAAGGCACTTTATATACCTAAAAATCCGGCAAATTGAGAGCTCTCCACTAAAGTTTTTACAAAACAATAAAAACCTTGGGGCGCCCGAAAATATTATAAAAAAGTTTGGTCCTTGGACACAGAGGGGGTAAACACATTACATTACATTTTAGTCATTTAGCAGACGCTCTTATCCAGAGCGACTTACAGTTAGTGCATACATTATATATTTTTTCCCCCTGTGGGAATCGAACCCACAACCCTGGCATTTCAAACGCCATGCTCTACCAACTGAGCTACATCCCCTGCCGGCCATTCCCTCCCCTAAAGTTACCGTTCATCTAGTGAAGAGGAGAACCGGACAGAGGGAGCGTAGGAAGCCAGCATCCGTCAACGAGAGAGGGAGAAGCCCCCCACGGTATTTAACAGGTGGAAGAAACAACCAGGGAGCTCCATCGGTCCACAAGAAATGCAGGCAGCCGGTGATGATGTAGTGGTAGCTAGGATCACTAGGATGCTGCTGGTAAAGAGTAGCTAGCTAGCTAGCTGTACCGACTAGCTTGGCTAGCTAGCAGGTCATTCGTCTGTCCCTCGAGGATGATGATGAATCCGGTGAACCACACAATTAAACAAGACTAGCGAGTGAAAAGGATCTGGCTACACTCATACTGTCACTGACTATTACGCAAAAAGCAAATTGAACAATAAACGTCGGTGTCTCAACACTGTAACGAACTCAGTTGTTGTTCCCCAAGATCACCTCAGACCACTCTGCGCGTAACTGGACAATATGCTTGGCGCCAAACCGTACGTGGACACGGACAGTTCCGTACGTGGACGCGGACAGTTCCAGAACGCGGATATGAGCAGTGCAACACAATAAAACTAAACCCAGTCTTTACAGTGGCTTAAATTAGTAATATTCTTTTTTTATTATGTCAAACAAAAATTATTAGTTTTTAAAACACTATTTTGAGATCTGGGCACGTATCCAAAAAGCGTCTCAGAGTAGAAAATTGGTCCTCTCTCTCCCCAGACAGACTAATTTTAGACCACTAACCCCTAAACAGAGATACAGCATGTTGGTTGTGGTTAACACAGTGACAACTAATTCTTGAATGTACATCTGCCTCACTCTCAGAGAAATAAGTAGTACTGCTAGGTTTTACACAGTAATAATATATCTGCCTCACTCTCAGAGAAATAAGTAGTACTACTAGGTTTTACACAGTCAAATGTAACAAATAACTACATTTTTTATAAAGAACTGTACACATGATACATTTGTAACATCAATATAAAAAATTGTTTAAAAAAATAAATCCAGTAATATGAGATCTGTATGTAAAACATTTACCTTTGAATTTAGCAGATGTTTTTGTCCAGGGCCTGGTATCCCAAAAGCATCTTAAGGCTAAGTTAATCGTTAGACCTTCGTAGAAGCATTGTTAAATCTCTGAGCTGTTTCCCCAAAACCATCGTTATTAACGTTGCACTTGAAAACGCTCATATTCTAACACCTGCCTCAGACCACTTGTAGAACAGCCAAGTGCGTCGTTAGATGCTTTTTTGCCCTCCCGCGTCACTTTATACACAGAAGATCTCCACTAAACATAGAATCACATGGTTTATCCGTCTCTCTGTGACCGCAGATAAATTCAGAACAAAGTTGACTACAAATACAAAGTTGCCAATGTCTTTGCAATTGATTCAAACAAGGGAAGTACACAAATTTGCTTCAAATGAAAACAGAGATGACTGCATTAAAATATAAACAGTAGGCTATAGGCCTATTTCAATCATATTGAAATATATTCCATGTTCAATATATTTAGTTTTATTTTGCTACTTGTAGGCTACTGTCTGTAATTTGTCTCAATATATTTCATGATGTGTAGCCTAACATGTGCGCAATGATGTGCCAAATCTGTGATTTAGTGCATTTTTATTGTGTAAGCATTAGAATAAACTACCTCAATATTTGCAGCCGTAGGTAGTAATATCTTTCTAGAAGCTGATCCATGGTCAGTATTGTGAAATAATTATAATGTTAAGGAAAGATTTTAATGGAGAAAACTGATCCGAGAGCAGCGCTCCCTTTCTTTCGATCCTATCAGTATCGATACATGCTCCACCGGACGTGATACCTTGTCAGGCTTCTGATCCAGTTTCTACTGGTCAGCCTGCGGATATGGAACCCTGACCTGTTCACCTGACGTGTGACCTTGTCCCGAACCTGCTGTTTCGACCCTCTCTCTCTCTCTCTACCACACCTGCTGTCTCGACCTCTGAATGCTCGGCTATGAAAAGCCAACTGACATTTACTCCTGAGGTGCTGACGTGTTGCCAGGCTCTGACAATAACCACAGTGATTATTATTTGACCCTGCTGGTCATCTATTAACATTTGAACATCTTGAAGAACGATCTGGCCTTAATGGCCATGTACTGTTATAATCTCCACCTGGCACAGCCAGAAGAGGACTGGCCTCCCCTCAGAGCCTGGTTCCTCTCTAGGTTTCTTCCTAGGTTCCTGCCTTTCTAGGGAGTTTTTCCTAGCCACCGTGCTTCTACATCTGCATTGCTTGTTGTTTGGGGTTTTAGACTGGGTTTCAATATAAGCACTTTGTGACAACTGCTGATGTAAAAAATGTCTTCTGGGAATACATATGAAGCAGACCAGGCCAGGGTTTGGGGTTTGAGAAGTCAATGAGAGGTAAAAATGACTTCCTTAGTTGTTAATTTTGAAAATGTTCTGTCTTAAGTAGTTTAACAAACTGACACATTTTCATGTTAGTCATAAACAACTTTATTTGGAAGGAGTGCCTTTGACGGCCTGCACATGTACAGTTCGGCACAAGACGACCATTAGACCCAATTACGTATTTCTGCGCATGAGCTTCAAATCAAATCAAATTGTATTTCTCACATGCGCCGAATACAACAGTGGTACACCTTACCGTGAAATGCTTACTTACGAGCCCTTTCCCAACAATGCAGAGTTAAAAAGTCACAAAATTCACTAAATAAAAAAAGGAAATAGTAACATAATAAAATTACAATAATGAGGCTATAAGGAGTACCGAGTCAATGTGCAGGGGTACCAGGTAGTTGAGGTAATAACTAGACTATATACAAGGAGTACCAGTACTGAGTCAATGTGCAGGGGTACCAGGTAGTTGAGGTAATAACTAGACTATATACAAGGAGTACCAGTACTGAGTCAATGTGCAGGGGTACCAGGTAGTTGAGGTAATAACTAGACTATATACAAGGAGTACCAGTACTGAGTCAATGTGCAGGGGTACCAGGTAGTTGAGGTAATAACTAGACTATATACAAGGAGTACCAGTACTGAGTCAATGTGCAGGGGTACCAGGTAGTTGAGGTAATAGAGGTAATATGTACATGTAGGTAGGGGTAAAAGTGACTAGGCAATCAGGAAAGAGATTACATCTCCTCATCCAGGGAGTGCACACACACTCACTGACACACACACACACACACACACACTCACACACACACACACACACACACACACACACACACACACACTGACACACACACACACACACACACACACACACACACACACACACACACACACACACAGGGAAGGAATGTTGTGTTAGTTTAATATTGTTTTTCAGGACTATGAAAATGGAAAAAAGGATTAGCCTATGGATTATGAAAACAACAAAAATAAATGGGAAAATGGGAGAGGAGAAATGACTAGAGACAGTGTTGTTTAACTCACTGACCATGACCCATGAGTTCTTCTTACCTTTGTTCACTAGAAAAGTCTCCCTCTCTAAACCATATAGGTTGTTTCATAGACCGGTCACTCTTCATGGACACACAGCTGGGTACAGGGGAGGCTGGTCTCTCCTGCTTGATTGGGCTTCAACACAACAGAGACAAACATTACATCTCTCATCTACTCTGAGCTCAGATGGGGAAACATAAGAAGAGTTTCATTCCAAAACGCTATATATCAATTTTCAGAAATGTTTGTAAAGTAGCTTTTGTTGTTTAAAGAAACTATGAAAGAGATTGGAGACATGCATTTGTTTAAAATCTATCACTTAACGGTTTCATTTCAGAGAGACAAATAATCATGTTTTTTGCAAAATGCTATATATCTGCCTCACTCTCAGAGAAATAAGTAGTACTGCTAGGTTTTACACAGTAATAATATATCTGCCTCACTCTCAGAGAAATAAGTAGTACTGCTAGGTTTTACACAGTATTAATATATATCTGCCTCACTCTCAGGTAAATAAGTGGTACTGCTAGCTTTTACACAGTAATAGTATATATCTGCCTCACTCTCAGAGAAAGAAGTACTACTGCTAGGTTTTACACAGTCAAATGTGACCGACCGGCTCGATTCGGACTTATGTAGCAACATTTGAAATTGAGTTTTTTACATTGATAAAAGTAGAGACTCAGCTTGAAAAAGGTATATCATACACTATAGTTGAGGAACAATGGGAAAGTAATTCTGCTTTGAAAGATAATTAACTTGTAACCCCACTTTTGAGAAAATGGCATTTGAATGTTTTGGTTCACCTACTGGAGAGCTCTTCTTTATCTACAGTGGTGTTACTTTGGAAGATAATGTCACCCATCTAAATAAATAGTATATATATATAGTTAACTAAATGTATGGTGTTTTTGGTTTATGTCAGTTTCATTGTTTGTTATGCTATAAATTGTTATTTTATGGTTGTAAGTGGTCAAATGAACTAGAAAATGTCATATTTTGAAATTCTGAGTAATTACTACTTTAGTAAGGATACACTTTATTCAGTACTACTGCAGTTGCTGACTACTTCCAATAGATAGCAGCATAAAACCACAAATTACATTTCAGAATATTCCTTTAGTTTTCTCCCTGGATACACCACCACTCCCCCTCACAGGAAAACTCCTGCACATGCTTTTTACTGTCCCTTTCCACACTGCTAACGCAAGAGGAATGACTGAAAAAGCATTTAACAGATTACTGTGAAGTAATATAATGATGATTATTTTTAGCTGTTTTGTAATTATACTTGATTACTATAACGATTATCAATAAGCCTGAACATTAATTTAGTCACCTCTGGTCGAGGAAAAAACATATTTTCCTAGTACATTCATTGTCAGATTAATCAACCAGCAGCGAGCACTCTGCCTTCTAGCACAAGCGAGGGGCATGTTGAGGTACATTGGCTAACCGGGAGGGTTGCATGATGTAATTTATTGGTGGGCTGGAAGACGAACTCTTGTCTTATCTATTCCGAGGTTGTTTACTCCCAATATCAGATATCAAGATCATTTTCTATAAAGCATGTATACTAGGGTTGAGGTTAGCGCATCTGACTAGTGATTATTTACCCAGTGTTCAACACCTGCTATAGTCACTATTTAATTGCTCTTCCAAAAGCATCACAGGCCTAATACGAGATATATAGCTAGCTAAAGTAATGAGTGACCATTTTAGAAAATCATGGGACATATAGTATTTGGTTGTATGCTATTTTATGTTCATCATATTGTTGCTTGTAGCCTATAACTGATGCTTTGTGGTCTTATGCTGCCATCTATTGGAAATATTTATTAATTAAAAGTTATTAATTCACGTACAGCCTTGCAATAATAAATATCATAAAATAACTCATGGGTTAAGGCTAAAATAGGTTATACCTAGGGTTAGAGTTTCTGTATAGTACTTTGTGACATCTGCTGATGTAATAAGAGCTTTATAAATATATTTGATTGATGGTTAGGTTTCGGGTTTTTAAAGCAAAAAACAGTATGGGTTTATGGCACTCTTGCTCCTCCTTGTGGCCGTATGTGGGTACTACATACGTCATTCACAACACCTGCTAGGCTCATAATCTGAGGTAGCAACTGTGTCAGATCTACAAATCCATTAGCTAGACCACCCGATTAGACAACAATCACCCCATTATACCCATTTGGTTTGCAACTCAGTGAACCTGCGCAGCATTCGCTCAATTTGATGCCTACGAACAAAGATTTCGATGCATATCAATTTACCCAGCAGCCATTTAGAAACAACAAATCGTCCAAAAAAAGTGTATTTCTTAATTTAAAAAAGTCTTCTGGCTGTTTAAATCGGCCACATCTTGAAAAAGAGGACAGGTATATGCGTTTTTTTTTTAAACTTTTGATGGCTATCGATAGCAGAATGGGTGAACGCAAACGTGTACACAGGTGAACATTATCCCCGCTCACCAAGTAGCCGTAATCTTGTTAATAATAAGTTACCTGAGGTAAACCTACAGGGTTAACGCTCAACAAGTAGCCGTAACCTTGTTAATAATAAGTTACTTGAGGTAAACCTACAGGGTTAACGCAGGCAGGTCTCATTGATAACAATAGTGAAGCTGGCATTGTGACGCAGAACAATGGGCTGGGAATAGAACGTTCTGAAGGCGAGTCGGTGTCACGGAGCTCAATAGAACTAATAGGAGCTGGTAGGGTGAAAAATGCCCAAACATAAGGCCTGTTTTTTCGCGATTACTTCATAAGTAGGGACATAAGGTAATATTATGAAACTGGGCTCCATGGCGGATGCAATGAACTAGTTTTTATCAAGATAAAAAGCGTTAAAAATGTCATGGAGCCCAGTTGAGGCGCCCCGAAAATAATATTCAAAAGTTCGGTCCTTGGACACAGAGGGGTTAAACACTAAAGTTACCGTCCATCTAGTGAAGAGAGGAGAACCGGACAGAAGGAGCGTAGGCCAGCATCCGTCAACGAGAGAGGGAGAAGCCCTCCACAGTATTTAACAGGTGGAAGAAACAACCAGGGAGCTCCATCGGTCCACAAGAAATGCAGGCAGCCGGTGATGATGTAGTGGTAGCTAGGATAACTAGGATGCTGCTGGTAGAGTAGCTAGCTTAGCTAGCTGTACCGACTAGCTTGGCTAGCTAGCAGGTCGTTCGTCTGCCCCTCGAGGATGATGTCAAATACGGTGAACCACAAAATTAAACAAGGATAGCGAGTGAAAAGGATCTGGCTACGAGTGAAAAGGATCTGGCTACACTCATACTGTCACTGACCAAAAAGCAAATTGAACAATAAACTCAGGCATCTTAACACTGAAACGAACTCCGTCATTATTCCCCAAGATCACCTCAGCCCTAACTGGACAATATCCTGGCGCCACACCAGATGTGGACGTGGACAGTTCCAGAACGTGGACATGAGCAGTGCAACACAACAAACTAAACCCAAATCTTTACAGTGGGTTACATTAGTAATATTCATTTATATATATATATAAATATAACAAAATATTCAAAGTTATTTTATAACAATATTTTGAGATCTGGGCCCATTTCCAAAAAGCGTCTCAGAGTAGATAATCAATCAATTTTCAATCAATTTTATTTTATATAGCCCTTCATACATTAGCTAATATCTCGAAGTGCTGTACAGACACCCAGCCTAAAACCCCAAACAGCTAGTAATGCAGGTGTAGAAGCACGGTGGCTAGGAAAAACTCCCTAGAAAGGCCAAAACCTAGGAAGAAACCTAGAGAGGAACCAGGCTATGAGGGGTGGCCAGTCCTCTTCTGGCTGTGCCGGGTGGAGATTATAACAGAACCATGCCAAGATGTTCAAAAATGTTCATAAGTGACAAGCATGGTCAAATAATAATCAGGAATAAATCTCAGTTGGCTTTTCATAGCCGATCATTAAGAGTTGAAAACAGCAGGTCTGGGACAGGTAGGGGTTCCATAACCGCAGGCAGAACAGTTAAAACTGGAATAGCAGCAAGGCCAGGCGGACTGGGGACAGCAAGGAGTCACCACGGCCGGTAGTCCCGACGTATGGTCCTAGGGCTCAGGTCTCTCAGTTGGCTTTTCATAGCCGATCATTAAGAGTTGAAAACAGCAGGTCTGGGACAGGTAGGGGT
The DNA here is from genome assembly GCA_036851935.1 of Coregonus suidteri. Lineage (NCBI taxonomy): Eukaryota > Metazoa > Chordata > Actinopteri > Salmoniformes > Salmonidae > Coregonus > Coregonus suidteri. Next base: position 1,480,125 of record CM072257.1, on the reverse strand, counting down.
TTCGTAACCGCAGGCAGAACAGTTGAAACTGGAATAGCAGCAAGGCCAGGCGGACTGGGGACAGCAAGGTGTCAGCATGCCCGGTAGTCCTGACGTATGGTCCTAGGGCTCCGGTTCTCAGAGAGAGAAAGAGAGAACGAGAGAATTAGAGAGAGCATACTTAAATTCACACAGGACACTGGATAAGACAGGAGAAGTACTCCAGGTATAACCAACTAACCCCAGCCCCCCGACACATAAACTACTGCAGCATAAATACTGGAGGCTGAGACAGGAGCGGTCCGGAGACACTGTGGCCCCATCCGAAGACTCCTGGGCCTGACTACACTCAATCATATGACCTACTGAAGAGATAAGTCTTCAGTAAAGACTTAAAGGTTGAGACCGAGTCTGCGTCTCTCACATGGGTAGGCAAACTGTTCCATAAAAATGGAGATCTATAGGAGAAAGCCCTGCCTCCCGCTGTTTGCTTAGAAATTCTAGGGACAATTAGGAGGCCTGCGTCTTGTGACCGTAGCGTACGTATTGGTATGTACGGCAGGACCAACTCGGAAAGATAGGTAGGAGCAAGCCCATGTAACGCTTTATAGGTTAACAGTAAAACCTTGAAATCAGCCCTTGCCTTAACAGGAAGCCAGTGTAGGGAAGCTAGCACTGGAGTAATATGATCAAATTTCTTGGTTCTAGTCAGGATTCTAGCAGCCGTATTTAGCACTAACTGAAGTTTATTTAGTGCTTTATCCGGGTAGCCGGAAAGTAGAGCATTGCAGTAGTCTAACCTAGAACTAACAAATGCATGGATTAATTTTTCTGCATCATTTTTGGACAGAAAATTTCTGATTTTTGCAATGTTACGTAGATGGAAAAAAGCTGTCCTTGAAACAGTCTTGATATGTTCGTCAAAGAGAGATCAGGGTCAAGAGTAACGCCGAGGTCCTTCACAGTTTTATTTGAGACGACTTTACAACCATCAAGATGAATTGTCAGATTTAACAGAAGATCTCTTTGTTTCTTGGGACCTAGAACAAGCATCTCTGTTTTGTCCGAGTTTAAAAGTAGAAAGTTTTCAGCCATCCACTTCCTTATGTCTGAAACACAGGCTTCTAGTGAGGGCAATTTTTGGGCTTCACCATGTTTCATTGAAATGTACAGCTGTGTGTCATCCGCATAGCAGTGAAAGTTAACATTATGTTTTCGAATAACATCCCCAAGAGGTAAAATATATAGTGAAAACAATAGTGGTCCTAAAACGGAACCTTGAGGAACACCGAAATGTACAGTTGATTTGTCGGAGGACAGACCATTCACAGAGACAAACTGATATCTTTCCGACAGGTAAGATCTAAACCAGGCCAGAACTTTTCCGTGTAGACCAATTTGGGTTTCCAGTCTCTCCAAAAGAATGTGGTGATCGATGGTGTCAAAGGCAGCACTAAGGTCTAGTAGCACGAGGACAGATGCAGAGCCTCGGTCTGACGCCATTAAAAGGTCATTTACCACCTTCACAAGTGCAGTCTCAGTGCTATGATGGGGTCTAAAACCAGACTGAAGCATTTCGTATACATTGTTTGTCTTCAGAAAGGCAGTGAGTTGCTGCGCAACAGCTTTTTCTAAAATTTTTGAGAGGAATGGAAGATTCGATATAGGCCGATAGTTTTTTATATTTTTCCGGGTCAAGGTTTGGCTTTTTCAAGAGAGGCTTTATCACTGCCACTTTTAGTGAGTTTGGTACACATCCGGTGGATAGAGAGCTGTTTATTATGTTCAACATAGGAGGGCCAAGCAAAGGAAGCAGCTCCTTCAGCAGTTTAGTAGGAATAGGATCCAGTATGCAGCTTGAAGGTTTAGAGGCCATGATTATTTTCATCATTGTGTCAAGAGATATAGTATTAAAACACTTAAGTGTCTCTCCTGATCCCAGGCCCTCGCAGAGCTGTGCAGATCCAGGACAGCTAAGCCCTGGATTCAAAGAGGAGTCCGTATTTGCTTTCTAATGGTCATGATCTTTTCCTCAAAGAAGTTCATGAATTTATTACTGCTGAAGTGAAAGCCATCCTCTCTTGGGGAATGCTGCTTTTTAGTTAGCTTTGCAACAGTATTAAAAAAGAAATTTGGGATTGTTCTTATTTTCCTCGATTAAGTTGGAAAAGTAGGATGATCGAGCAGCAGTGAGGGCTCTTCGGTACTGCACGGTACTGTCTTTCCAAGCTAGTCGGAAGACTTCCAGTTTGGTGTGGCGCCATTTCCGTTCCAATTTCCTGGAAGCTTGCTTCAAAGCTCGGGTATTTTCTGTATACCAGGGAGCTAGTTTCTTATGACAAATGTTTTTCGTTTTTAGGGGTGCAACTGCATCTAGGGTATTGCGCAAGGTTAAATTGAGTTCCTCAGTTAAGTGGTTAACTGATTTTTGTCCTCTGACGTCCTTGGGTAGGCAGAAGGAGTCTGGAAGGGCATCAAGGAATTTTTGTGTTGTCTGAGAATTTATAGCACGACTTTTGATGCTCCTTGGTTGGGGTCTGAGCAGATTATTTGTTGCGATTGCAAACGTAATAAAATGGTGGTCCGATAGTCCAGGATTTTGTGGAAAAACATTAAGATCTACAACATTTATTCCATGGGACAAAACTAGGTCCAGAGTATGACTGTGGCAGTGAGTAGGTCCAGAGACATGTTGGACAAAACCCACTGAGTCGATAATGGCTCCGAAAGACTTTTGGAGTGGGTCTGTGGACTTCTCCATGTGAATATTAAAATCACCAAAAATTAGAATATGATCTGCTATGACTACAAGGTCTGATAGGAATTCAGGAAACTCAGAGAGGAACGCTGTATATGGCCCAGGAGGCCTGTAAACAGTAGCTATAAAAAGTGATTGAGTAGGCTGCATAGATTTCATGACTAGAAGCTCAAAAGACGAAAACGCCATTTTTTTTTTTTGTAAATTGAAATTTGCTATCGTAAATGTTGTGTCGTATAAGTGCTGAGAATAAAGACTTCTACTCTTATGGGTATAAATTAAAGCTATGCATGAAGCCTCTAGTCCCACCTAGTCGGTAGATATTTAGGACACCTCATGAGCTGTCCTAACCAGTTAAGAGTTAACAGCAGGTGTCTTGATAATACTATAGAATAATGCAGTGAGTCAGTGATTGCTTTGGAGTAGTTAAAATAATGTTTTTATATTTCTATATGATCAATCCATAAATAATATAGACCTACATGCAACAGTATGTCTTGTGCTTTTGGCAATGATTTATGTATAATAATTATGTATAAGTGATACCATGTATGTCTGCATAGCATGTTGTCTTCATTTTGGCAGATTAACTCATTCTTATTTCTGAAGAGTAACTCAGGTTTTCGCCCAGCGTCTAAGGAGTTGGAGCTGTGGCAGGAGTTGGACCTATGGCAGAAAGGTGGCTGGTTCGAATCCCGTGCCGGGCGCTGGAAATAACAGGCGGGCTTGATCTGACCTGGAGGGCTGCTGGGTTCACATCCTCAAAACATTCACCTTTCGTTGATCAGAACTATAGAGGTTCTTCTTCACTGAACCCAAAAATATATATTACTTTTATTGGTTCCATACAGTTGAAGTCGGAAGTTTACATACACTTAGGTTGGAATCATTAAAACTCGTTTTTCAACCTCTCCACAAATTCCTTGTTAACAACCTATATTTTTGGCAAGTCGGTAAGGACATCTACTTTGTGCATGACACAATCATTTTTCCAACAGTTGTTTACAGACAGATTATTTCACTTATAATTCACTGTATCTCAATTCCAGTGGGTCAGAAGTTTTTATACACTAAGTTGACTGTGCCTTTAAACAGCTTGGAAAATTCCAGAAAATGATGTCATGGCTTCAGAAGCTTCTGATATTCTAATTGACATAATTTGAGTCAATTGGAGGTGTACCTGTGAATTTATTTCAAGGCCTACCTTCAAACTCAGTGCCATTGTTCTCTTTTACTTTACTTTCTTTTTACTTTTCTCTTTTTTTTTTTTTGTTGAAATTTGAAAATGAATTTTCCCACACAGCAGGAAATGCATACTTGTAATGTATTCAAGGTTTAAAAAGGCTTCTAAAGTTTATAATTTCCACTTCAAAATGTCAGACTTATTTTGCTATAATGAAAAATGTATCAACCCCTACAAAAAATTTCCATTAATTATAATCCACATAATATAATTCACATTTCCTGTTGCTGCAGGATGCTGCAGGATTATTTTCCTGCTGAGAGAAACTGGGTCAAATTAAGATATGGCATCTGTAAGTGCATTCATCTTACAATAGCTAGGTGAGACAACCACATATCACAGTCATATATACAGGATATAAACATTTTATTCTAGCTGAACAATGGAAATGTAGTGTTTTGCAAACAACAACAAAAAAAATGCATACACATTTAAAATCTATGAATTACAAATCTGAGAAAAGTAATATTAGCAATAAATTATATATTTTTTAAAACACAAATGTGATTTTTTTGGGGGAAATAGCGTTTTGGAAATAAACATAATAAATTCTTCATATAATTGTTATCTCACCTCTTAGCTTTGGTGTCATGTTCCCCAGAGAGACGCATTTTAGAGGCAGGGCCCCCCTCCTCTCTCTCTCCAGAGAGACTCATTTTAGAGGCAGGGCCCCCCTCCTCTCTCTCCCCAGAGAGACTCATTTTAGAGGCAGGGACCCCCTCCTCTCTCTCCCCAGAGAGACTCATTTTAGACCACTGACCCCTAAACAGAGATGCAGCATGTTGGTTGTGGTGAACACAGTGACAACTCATTCTAGAATGTCAATTTTCCTATTTTTACTCATGATCTCTTAGAAATAAAACATTTACTAACAGACATATCCAAACAGTCGGGTGATGTAATTTAATAACATTGTTACGTTCCTCAACAAGAAATAAAACATTGTCTCTCAAACAGAAGAAGGAACTAACAAAGAGTCACTAACAACAACCAAAACGAAACAGGTGGTTTTAGGAGGGGTTCTGAAAGACACTCATGGGGGTGTCCACTAGTGATGAGAATCAGAGGCTTTCTGAACGCTTTGGGGCTTTCAAAAAATTTTTGCAGAAAACGCAATGGATAGATTTGAGGACTAATAAACAACATTTAGTTAGTTATGTTTTTCAAAAACGATGCATCTGTGGTATTATTTAGGATACTAAATACAGAATATTATCATAAATAAAACACATTATTTAAACAACAATGGGAAATCCCAATCCCCGTCCCTACCTGCTGAGCTCCCATTCAGGGGCTACAAACTGGAAGACATCAAACTAAATGTATAAATAAGGTGTCCAGTAGAGGTCAGTGTTTGAAAGAGACTTTGCATCTAAAAAAAAAGCACCGGCACCAGGGAGAAATCAGTGAGATCTCTCTCGCATTTTGTGAGGCCGGTTTGGACGTACTGCCAAATTCTCTAAAACGACGTTGGAGGCAGCTTATGGTAGAGAAATGAACATTCAATTATCTGGCAACAGCTCTGGTGGACATTCCTGCAGTCAGCATGCCAATGGCACGCTCTCCTCAAAACCTGAGACATCTGTGGCATTGTGTTGTGTGAGAAAACTGCAAATTTTCAAGTGGCCTTTTATTGTCCCCAGCACAAGGTGTACCTGTGTAATGATCATGCTGTTTAATCAGCTTCTTGATATTCCACCCCTGTCAGGTGGATGGATTATCTTGGCAACGGATAAATGCTCACTAACAGGGATGTTAACACATTTGTGCACAAAATTGGAGAGAAATATGCTTTTTTGTGCGAATGGAACATTTCTGGGATATTTTATTTCAGCTCATGAAACATGGGACCAACACTTTACATGTTGCGTTTATATTTTTGTTCAGTATAGATAAAAACACAAAGCTTCCAGCAGTATTACATAGTATTGTTTACTTTGATACAAGCATTGTATCCTCTCTAGCTCAGCTGGTAGAGCACGGCGCTTGTAACGCCAAGGTAGTGGGTTAGATCCCCGGGACCACCCATACACAAAAAAAAAAATATGTATGCACGCATGACTGTAAGTCGCTTTGGATAAAAGCGCGTCTGCTAAATGGCATATTATTATTATTTATTATTATATAGGTCCTCTGTAGCTCAGCTGGTAGAGCACGGCGCTTGTAACGCCAGGGTAGTGGGTTTGATGCCCGGGACCACCCATACACAAAAATGTATGCACGCATGACTGTAAGTCGCTTTGGATATAAAGCGTCTGCTAAATGGCTTATTATTATTATTATTATACGTTGTGTCAAATCAGTAGAGATTTTGCAAACTGCAACGGCACATCGTAGCTCCGGTATTAATCGTCCAATCCCTAGTGTCCACTGAATGTTGACTAGCAACAAGAAAGTGGTACCTAAAGGACACCCACCATGAGTGCCCATTGAAGTGGCTCCAGACGAGGACATCTGAAATAAAAACCCTCCAACTTACAATATGGAGTAAAAAACAAGTGGAGCAAACCAAACCAGACCAGACCAAACCAGACCAGACCAGACCAGACCAGACCAAACCAAACCAAACCAGACCAAAACCAAACCAGACCAGACCAGAGACCAAACCAGACCAAACCAAACCAGACCAAACCAGACCAAACCAAACCAGACCAAACCAGACCAAACAGACCAAACCAGACCAGACCAACCAGACCCAAACCAGACCAAACCAGACCAAACCAGACCAGACCAAACCAGACCAAACCAGACCACACCAGACCAAACCAAACCAAACCAAACCAGACCAAACCAACCAAACCAAACCAAACCAGACCAAACCAGACCAAACCAAACCAGACCAGACCAAACCAGACCAGACCAAACCAGACCAAACCAGACCAAACCAAACCAGACCAAACCAGACCAAACCAAACCAAACCAGACCAAACCAAACCAGACCAAACCAGACCAGACCACACCAAACCAAACCAGACCAGACCAAACCAGACCAAACCAGACCAAATCAAACCTAAACCAAACCAAACCAAACCAGACCAGACCAAACCAGACCAAACCAGACCAGACCAGAGCAGACCACACCAAACCAGACCAGACCACACCAAACCAAACCAAACCAAACCAGACAGGACCAGACCAGACCAGACCAAAACCCTGGGAGATACAAGACAGAAATACTTTGTTCATCAACTTAAAAGAAGCAGAGCTACAAAGAGGTGCCAGTCTTCTAACATATCTAAGGCCAACCAGAACACTGGGCCAGCTGCTCTTCAATATCACATAACAGATGGAACCCTTCTGACTAAAGAGATGACAAGCCAGCACAGGCATAAGCATACTGTCTATTGAGGTGGCGCCAAGAGGTGCGGCCAACGTGCTAACGTCCAACCTCAAAATATAAATGGAAATACCAAAGCCTGTAACAACATGTAGTCGTGACTGATATCTTTCACCTCATCTCCCTGTTACTGTTTGTTAAGGTAGTTATAGACAGTGCAGCAACACAAGGCCACATTCCTCTCAGCCCTTCCACTCTCTCAGGCTAATGTGTATTTATTAAAAGTAGACTATTTCTTTCAATCTGTTCTTTTCTAAACGTATCTGAGAATGTAGACAGAAGGGCTAAAATGGACATGATTGATCTGAGGGGGATCAGTGATCCGTACAGAAAGGTTTTTTGCAACAAGTAAGAGATTTTATATTATGTAAAGTAGGCTAGGTTTTACTGTATAATAGCAGTTTGTTAGTGATATGCAGATCAAGGTCTATACCTCGGCTATAGCATACAATATCCTAGATGACCAGCCTAAACCTGTTCAGATCAGTTCACACAGGTTATCAGTAGCAGGATTGATCACCTACAAATCGGTTTTAAGTCTAAACAGCGGGCAGGGCGGTAAACCAGGTCGCTGGCCAAAAAGGCAAACACCCTACGCATCACAGCAGTAGGGTTAACAGCAGTAGGGTTAACAGCAGTAGGGTTAACAGCAGTAGGGTTAACAGCAGTAGGGTTAGGGTAGGGTTAACAGCAGTAGGGTTAACAGCAGTAGGTTTTAGGGTTAACAGCAGTAGGGTTAACAGCAGTAGGGTTAACAGCAGTAGGGTTAACAGCAGTAGGGTTAACAGCAGTAGGGTTAACAGCAGTAGGGTTAACAGCAGTAGGGTTAACAGCAGTAGGGTTAACAGCAGTAGGGTTAACAGCAGTAGGGTTAACAGCAGTAGGGTTAACAGCAGTAGGGTTAACAGCAGTAGGGTAACAGCAGTAGGTTACAGCACAGGGTTAACAGCAGTAGGGTTTAAACAGTTAACAGTAGGGTTAACAGCAGTAGGGTTAAACAGCAGTAGGGTTAACAGCAGTAGGGTTAACAGCAGTAGGGTTAACAGCAGTAGGGTTAACAGCAGTAGGGTTAACAGCAATAGGGTTAACAGCAGTAGGGTTAACAGCAGTAGGGTTAACAGCAGTAGGGTTAACAGCAGTAGGGTTAACAGCAGTAGGGTTAACAGCAGTAGGGGTTAAGGGTTAACAGCAGTAGGGTTAACAGCAGTAGGGTAGCAGTAGGGTTAACAGCAGTAGGGTTAACAGCAGTAGGTTAACAGCAGTAGGGTAACACAGGGTAGGGTTAACAGCAGTAGGGTTAACAGCAGTAGGGTTAACAGCAGTAGGGTTAACAGCAGTAGGGTTAACAGCAGTAGGGTTAACAGCAGTAGGGTTAACAGCAGTAGGGTTAACAGCAGTAGGGTTAACAGCAAGTAGGGTTAAGTAGTAGGGTTAACAGCAGTAGGGTTAACAGCAGTAGGGTTAACAGCAGTAGGGGTAACAGCAGTAGGGTTAACAGCAGTAGGGTTAACAGCAGTAGGGTTAACAGCAGTAGGGTTAACAGCAGTAGGGTACAGCAGTAGGTTAACAGCAGTAGGGTTAACAGCAGCAGTAGGGTTAACAGCAGTATGGTTAACAGCAGTAGGGTTAACAGCAGTAGGGTTAACAGCAGTAGGGTTTAACAGGCAGTAGGGTTAACAGCAGTAGGGTTAACAGCAGTAGGGTTAACAGCAGTAGGGTTAACAGCAGTAGGGTTAACAGCAGTAGGGTTAACAGCAGTAGGGTTAACAGCAGTAGGGTTAACAGCAGTAGGGTTAACAGCAGTAGGGTTAACCCTATTGCAGCAATGGGAATTGTAACCTGACTCACACTGTCCCCTACAAAAGTCCTGTGCTTCGACTACTCAGACCCCTCACATGTCCGGGCCATAAATTCTGATGGCCTCACAGACACCATACCACTTCTGACACCAAGGTAGCGAACAGCGGGGCAGGGAAGCGAACCCAGGTTGCATGTGTAAAAGGCAAACAACCTACGCATCGCGCCGTTGGCGCCAATTGGGTTACTTGTGTGGCATTGTGACGTGGCCCATTTAGCGAGTATCATCACTATAGTGGATCTATGATACAATTACAGTTATCATATGAAATGTTAAATGTAGAACTATAATATATAAATATATTGAATTTGACTTGCCCATGTTCAGTTAGCTCCATTTTGTATGATTAAACTGACACGTACCTGTCTCAGTAGAAGTCGACTGTTAGGTCTGAGTGTTTTACTTCCATTCACTGTACTAGAATTACACCAGACATTACATTTCTCTACCACTTTATAATAATCCCTGGAAAGATTCTCACCTTGTAGCCTGAATTCACAACCAGAACATGTCAAGTCATTGAGATATTTTCAGTTCTGCTGAGAGAGCACCTTCCTGATGACTAGCGCTCTGTATATTCTAATGGGTGAGTCTGATCTGGAATGTGAAGCTAACTGAAATGTAGATAAGCTTTGAAAAAAACAGTATCTAGCTTGCATCATAGTACACCCCTCAGGCTACATACAAGTTTCAGCATGAGGCAGGCATCAACAGCCGAGTTGTAGGCTACAACCTGGGTCGTATTCATTACTTTACACCGCAGCCAACAGTTTAAAAATGTTGCAATAAACCGTTTTTTTTTTTTGTCATTTAGCAGACACTCTTATCCAGAAGAACTTACAGTTAGTGAGTGCATACATTATTTTTTATACTGCCCCCCCGTGGGAAACGAACCCACAACCCAGGCATTGCAAACACCATTCTCTACCAACTGAGCTACATCCCTGCCAGCAATTCCCTCCCTTACCCTGGGCCCAATTGTGCCACCACCCCATGGGTCTCCCAGTCGCGGCCAGCTATGACAGAGCCTGGATTCAAACCAGGATCTCTAGTGGCACAGCTAGCACTGCCATGCAGTGCCTTAGACCACTGCGCCACTCAGGAGGCTAGTTTACTCCAAACGCTGTACAAGGTGACCTAAACAGTTTCCGTTGCCAAACGTTTTGCTACGGTGGGTTTTGAGGAAGTGTAAGTTGTTGTTAGTCTTTCCACAGTATTTATTTGTATCTCTTTCACACAACATACCTTCCTGAGTGAAAAGCGTTAACAGTAGATTAGAAAGAGAAAAAGTTTGTTTGTTGCATGTTGTGTTTTAAGCCTGTTTTGAGAAGACAAGTCTATAGACTTAGTAAAAAGACTTCCAAAAGGGTCCTCTGGCTGTCCCCACAGGAGAACGCTTTTGGGTTCCAGGTAAAACCCTCTGTGGAAAGGATTCTACAAAGTACCAAAAAGTGTTCTACAAAGGGTTCTCATATGGGGACAGCCAAATAACCCTTTTAGATTCTAGATAGTGTAGGAGCGATCACCCTGGGGCACTCAGATATCCAAAACTACTGAATGTAGAGTAGGCCTATTGAAAACGTAAAGAGGAACTAATTCACCCCATCGCATCTAATTTATATCCATCACATGTTAAGGACATAGTAGGCAACTATTATAACACTATAACTATATATCATCAACTATATATATTAATACACATAACAATATCATCAACTATATTAATACACATAACAATATCATCAACTATATTAATACACATAACAATATCATCAACTATATTAATACACATAACAATATCATCAACTATATGAATACACATAACAATATCATCAACTATATTGAATACATAACATAACAATATCATCAAACTATATTAATACACATAACAATATCAAAACTATATTAATACACATAACAATATCATCAACTATATGAATACACATAACAATATCATCAACTATATTAATACATATAACAATATCATCAACTATATTAATACACATAACAATATCATCAACTATATTAATACACATAACAATATCATCAACTATATTAATATCATAACAATATCATCAACTACATTAATACACATAACAATATCATCAACTATATTAATACACATAACAATATCATCAACAATCGTCGTCTTACCTCGTCGTATCTCTCTCTCTCTCTGAACAGAAGCAGAGTCTAAAATAATCATTCGGTCGTCGAAAGTTACTTTCGTTTGCTCAACTAATTTCTCTCTCTCTCTCTCTCTCTCTCTCTCTCTCTCTCTCTCTCTCTCTCTCTCTCTCTCTCTCTCTCTCTCTCTCTCTCTCTCTCACACACACACGTGCAGATACACACACAGCCAACCAATGGAACAAATAACTAATTGACTAAATAAAACAGACATGTACAGAAACATTTCCATGACTCATAAGTTCCAAGAAATATTACATTTCAGTACTAACTAATTAATTTGAGTCATTAGAATGTATGTAAGAGACATGATTGTGTGAAATCTATGTCAATGTAGAGCAGCATAAAGTACAAGAACAGATGGATTGCAGTGATGAGTGAAATACACCTCCAGATTTCCTTGGAAATACACCTCCAAGGAAACACCAACATAGTGTCTTAACAGGGCGTTTTGCCTCCAGGTAACTGCCAAAATAAAGGAGACACCAACATAGTGTCTTAACAGGGCGTTTTGCCTCCAGGAGCCACCAGAACAATACTCCTTGGTGTAGATGTGTCTTGGCATACATTCTACAAGTGTCTGGAACTCTATTGGAGGGATGTGACATCATTCTTCCACAAGGAATTCCATCATTTGGTGCTTTTGTTGATGGTGGTGGAAAACACTGTCTCAGGCGCCGCTCCAGAATCTACCATCAGTGTTAAATTGGGTTGAGACCTGGTGACTGAGACGGCCATGGCATATTGTGAAACATCAGCAAGTTCAGCAGTCTTCATCACTGAAGCTCCTGCCAAACGTGCCCCAACAATCACCAATCGTTAAGCTCTTCCCGAGCAGGGTCGCAGTCTCTCCTGGTAGCAGCTCCTCTCGTCCCCCAGGGTAGCAGCTCCACTCTCCCCAGGGGTAGCAAACTCCTCTCTCTCCAGGAGTAACAGCTCCTCTCTCCCCAGGGGTAGCAGTTCCTCTCTCCCCAGGGGTAACAGCTCCTCTCTCCCCAGGGGTAGCAGCTCCTCTCTCCCCAGGGGTAACAGCTATGCTCTCTCCCCAGGGGTAACAGCTCCTCTCTCCCCAGGGGTAGCAGCTCCTCTCTCCCCAGGGGGGTACCAGCTCCTCTCTCCCCAGGGGTAACAGCTCCTCTCTCCCCAGGGGTTCAGCTCCTCTCTCCCCAGGGGTATCAGCTCCTCTCTCCCCATGAGTAGCAGCTCCTCTCTCCCAGGGGTAGCAGCTCCTCTCTCCCCCATGAGTAGCAGCTCCTCTCTCCCCAGGGGTAACAGCTCCTCTCTCCCCCATGAGTAGCAGCTCCTCTCTCCCCAGGGGTAGCAACTCCTCTCTCCCCAGGGGTAGCAACTCCTCTCTCCCCAGGGGTAGCAGCTCCTCTCTCCCCAGGGGTAACAGCTCCTCTCTCCCCAGGGGTAGCAGCTCCTCTCTCTCCCCAGGGTAGCAGCTTCTCTCTCCCCAGGGGTAACAGCTCCTCTCTCCCCAGGGGTAACAGCTCCTCTCTCCCCAGGGGTATCAGCTCCTCTCTCCCCAGGGGTAACAGCTCCTCCCCCCCCAGGGGTAGCAGCTCCTCTCTCCCCAGGGGTAGCAGTTCCTCTCTCCCAGAGGGTAACAGTAGTGGTAGTCGGTGGTGGTGGTTTGTAGCTGTGACTGGAGTGAGGCCTGTCCAGGGGCTTTTCTAGGATTTGAAGACAAAGCCAGTATTGGGGTTCAGGGCATTTCAACAGCTAAATGCAGGAATTTGATGCACTTTGAGATGAACATTGAGAGATTAGAACATTGAGAGATTAGATATTTCTCAGGTAACATGCACCTTCCCACTGCCACACAGCAGACACTGTCAGTACTCAATCACAGTTGCTTCTGTGGGTCTCTCTACTCTGGAACACTCTCTACTCTGGAACATTCTCTACTCTGGAACACTCTCTACCATGGAACACTCTCTACTCTGGAACACTCTCTCACGCTGGAAAACTGTCTACTCTGGAACACACTCTCTGCTCTGGATCAATCTCTACCATGGAACACTCTCTACTCTGGAACACTCTCTACTCTGGAACACTCTCTACTCTGGAACACTCTCTCACTCTGGAACATTCTCTACTCTGGAACACTCTCTACCATGGAACACTCTCTACCCTGGAACACTCTCTACTCTGGAACACTCTCTACTCTGGAACACTCTCTACCATGGAACACTCTCTACTCTGGAACACTCTCTCACTCTGGAACACTGTCTACTCTGGAACACTCTCTGCTCTGGAACACTCTCTACCATGGAACACTCTCTACTCTGGAAAACACTCTCTACTCTGGAACACTCTCTACTCTGGAACACTCTCTACTCTGGAACGCTCTCTACTCTGGAACACTCTCTACTCTGGAACACTCTCTACTCTGGAACACTCTCTACCATGGAACACTCTCTCACTCTGGAAAACTCTACTCTGGAAACGCTCTCTACTCTGGAACACTCTCTACTCTGGAACACTCTCTACTCTGGAACACTCTCTACCATGGAACACTCTCTACCATGGAACACTCTCTCACTCTGGAACATTCTCTGCTCTGGAACACTCTCTACCATGGAACACTCTCTACTCTGGAACACTCTCTACTCTGGAACACTCTCTACTCTGGAACACTCTACTCTGGGAACACTCTCTACTCTGGAACACTCTCTACTCTGGAACAATCTCTACTCTGGAACACTCTCTACCATGGAACACTCTCTACTCTGGAACACTCTCTCACTCTGGAACACTGTCTACTCTGGAACACTCTCCACCCTGGAAACAATCTCTACCCTGGAACACTCTCTACTCTGGAACACTCTCTACTCTGGAACACTCTCTACTCTGGAACACTCTCTACTCTGGAACACTCTCTACTCTGGAACGCTCTCTACTCTGGAACACTCTCTACTCTGGAAACAATCTCTACTCTGGGAACACTCTCTACCATGGAACACTCTCTCACTCTAGAACACTCTCTACTCTGGAATGCTCTCTCTACTCTGGAACACTCTCTACTCTGGAACACTCTCTACTCTGGAACACTCTCTACCATGGAACACTCTCTCACTCTGGAACACTGTCTACTCTGGAACACTCTCTACTCTGGAACACTCTCTACTCTGGAACACTCTCTACTCTGGAACACTCTCTACTCTGGAACACTCTCTACTCTGGGAACACTCTACTCTGGAACACTCTCTACTCTGGAACACTCTCTACTCTGGAACACTCTCTACTCTGGAACACTCTCTACTCTGGAACACTCTCTACTCTGGAACACTCTCTACCATGGAACACTCTCTCACTCTGGAACACTGTCTACTCTGGAACACTCTCTACTCAGGAACACTCTCTACTCTGGAACACTCTACTCTGGAACACTCTCTACTCTGGAACACTCTCTACCCTGGAACACTCTCTACCATGGAACACTCTCTACCATGGAACACTCTCTACTCTGGAAACACTCTCTAGTCTGGAACACTCTCTCTACTCTGAAACACTCTCTACTCTGGAACACTCTCTACTCTGGAACACTCCCTCACTCTGGAACACTCTCTACTCTGGAACACTCTCTACTCTGGAACACTCTCTACTCTGGAACACACTCTCTACTCTGGAACACTCTCTACTCTGGAACACTCTCTAATCTGGAACACTCTCTAATCTGGAACACTCTCTACTCTGGAGCACTCTCTACTCTGGAACACTCTCTACTCTGGAACACTCTCTCTACTCTGGAACACTCTCTCACTCTGGAAAAATGTCTACTCTGGAACACTCTCTACTCTGGACACACTCTACTCTGGAACACTCTCTACTCTGGAACACTCTCTACTCTGGAACACTCTCTACCATGGAAACACTCTCTACCATGGAAACACTCTCTACTCTGGAACAACTCTCTCTACTGGAACACACTCTGGAACACTCTCTACCATGGAACACTCTCTACTCTGGAACACTGTCTACTCTGGAACACTCTCTACTCTGGAACACTCTCTAATACGGAACACTCTCTACTCTGGAAACACTCTCTACTCTGGAACACTCTCTACTCTGGAACACTCTCTACTCTGGAACACTCTCTTACTCCGGAACACTGTCTACTCTGGAACACTCTCTACCCTGGAACACTCTCTACTCCTGGAACACTCTCTCACTCTGGGACACTCTCTACTCTGGAACACTCTCTACCCTGGAACACTCTCTACTCTGGAACACTCTCTACTCTGGAACACTCTCTACTCTGGAACACTCTCTCTGAAAACACTCTCTCTGGAACACTCTCTACCTCTACTCTCTACCATGGAACACTCTCTACTCTGGAACACTCTCTACTCTGGAACACTACCATGGAACACTCTCTACTCTGGAACTCTCTACTCTGAACACTCTCTACTGGAACACTCTCTAGTCTGGAACACTCTCTACTCTGGAACACTCTCTACTCTGGAACACTCTCTACTCTGGAACACTCTCTACTCTGGAACACTCTCTACTCTGGAACACTCTCTACTCTGGAACACTCTCTACTCTGGAACACTCTCTACTCTGGAACACTCTCTACTCTGGAACACTCTCTACTCTGGAACACTCTCTACTCTGGAACACTCTCTAGTCTCTCTCTACTCTGGAACACTCTCTACTCTGGAACACTCTCTACTCTGGAACACTCTCTACTCTGGAGCACTCTCTACTCTGGAACACTCTCTACTCTGGAACACTCTCTACTCTGGAACACTCTCTACTCTGGAAAACTCTCTACTCTGGAACACTCTCTACTCTGGAACACTCTCTACTCTGGAACACTCTCTACTCTGGAACACTCTCTACTCTGGAACACTCTCTACTCTCTCTATGGGAACACTCTCTACTCTGGAACACTCTCCTACTCTAGAACACTCTCTACTCATGGAACACTCTCTACCATGGAACACTCTCTACTCTGGAACACTGTCTACTCTGGAACACTCTCTACTCTGGAACACTCTCTAATACGGAACACTCTCTACTCTGGAACACTCTCTACTCTGGAACACTCTCTACTCTGGAACACTCTCTACTCTGGAACACTCTCTCACTCTGGAACACTGTCTACTCTGGAACACTCTCTACTCTGGAACACTCTCTACTCTGGAACACTCTCTCACTCTGGACACTGTCTACTCTGGGACACTCTCTACCCTGGAACACTCTCTACTCTGGAACACTCTCTACTCTGGAATACTCTCTACTCCTGGAACACTCTCTACTCTGGAACACGATCTACTCTGGAACACTCTCTACCATGGAACACTCTCTACCATGGAACACTCTCTACTCTGGGAACACTGTCTACTCTGGAAACACTCTCTACTCTGGAACACTCTCTAGTTTGGAACACTCTCTACTCTGGAACACTCTCTACTCTGGAACACTCTCTACTCTGGAACACTCTCTAGTCTGGAACATTCTCTCTACTCTGGAAAACACTCTCTACTCTGGAACACTCTCTAGTCTGGAACACTGTCTACTCTGGAACACTCTCTAGTATGGAACACTCTCTACTCTGGAACACACTCTACTCTGGAACACTCTCTACTCTGGAACACTCTCTACTCTGGAAGACTCTCTAGTCTGGAACACTCTCTACTCTGGAACACTCTCTACTCTGGAACACTTTCTACTCTGGAAACACTCTCTACCATGGAACAGTCTCTACATGGAACACTCTCTACTCTGGAACACTCTCTACCCTGGAACACTCTCTACTCTGGAACACTCTCTAACTATGGAACACTCTCTACTCTGGAACACTCTCTACTCTGGAACACTCTGTAGTCTGGGACAACTCTCTACTCTGGAACACTCTCTACTCTGGAACACTTTCTACTCTGGAACACTCTCTACCATGGAACACTCTCTACCATGGAACACTCTCTACTCTGGGGACACTCTCTACTCTGGAACACTCTCTACTCTGAACACTCTCTACCATGGAACACTCTCTCACTCTGGAACACTGTCTACTCTGGAACACTCTCTACACTGAACACTCTACTCTGGAACACTCCCTACTCTGGAACACTCTCTACTCTGGAACACTCTCTCTCTCTCTGGAATAATCTCTACTCTGGAACACTCTCTACTCTGGAACACTCTCTACCATGGAACACTCTCTACTCTGGAAAAACACTCTCTACTCTGGAACACTCTCTACTCTGGAACACTCTCTACTCTGGAACACTCTCTACCCTGGAACACTCTATACTCTGGAACACTCTCTACTCTAGAACACTCTCTACTCTGGAACACTCTCTACTCTGGAACACTCTCTACCATGGAACACTCTCTACTCCGGAAACACTCTCTACTCTGGAAACAAACACTCTCTACTCTGGAACACTCTCTACTCTGGAACACTCTCTACCCTGGAACACTCTATACCATGGAACACTCTCTACTCTAGAACACTCTCTACTCTGGAACACTCTCTACTCTGGAACACTCTCTACCATGGAACACTCTCTACTCCGGAACACTCTCTACTCTGGAACACTCTCTACTCTGGAACACTCTCTACTCTGGAACACTCTTTCACTCTGGAACACTGTCTACTCTGGAACACTCTCTCTACCCTGGAAACACTCTCTACTCTGGAACACTCTCTCACTCTGGACACTGTCTATCTCTGGAACACTCTCTACTCTGGAACACTCTCTACTCTGGAATACTCTCTACTCTGGAACACTCTCTAGTCTGGAACACGATCTACTCTGGAACACTCTCTACCATGGAAACACTCTCTACCATGGAACACTCTCTACTCTGGGACACTGTCTACTCTGGAACACTCTCTACTCTGGAACACTCTCTAGTTTGGAACACTCTCTACTCTGGAACACTCTCTACTCTGGAACACTCTCTACTCTGGAACACTCTCTAGTCTGAACATTCTCTACTCTGGAACACTCTCTACTCTGGAACACTCTCTATCTGGAACACTGTCTACTCTGGAACACTCTCTAGTATGGAACACTCTCTACTCTGGAACACTCTCTACTCTGGAACACTCTCTACTCTGGAACACTCTCTATTCTGGAACACTCTCTACTCTGGAACACTCTCTACTCTGGAACACTTTCTACTCTGGAACACTCTCTACCATGGAACACTCTCTACCATGGAACACTCTCTACTCTGGAACACTCTCTACCCTGGAACACTCTCTACTCTGGAACACTCTCTAACTATGGAACACTCTCTACTCTGGAACACTCTCTACTCTGGAACACTCTCTACTCTGGAAACACTCTCTACTCTGGAACACTCTCTACTCTGGAACACTTTCTACTCTGGAACACTCTCTACCATGGAACACTCTCTACCATGGAACACTCTCTACTCTGGAACACTCTCTACTCTGGAACACTCTCTACTCTGGAACACTCTCTACCATGGAACACTCTCTCACTCTGGAACACTGTCTACTCTGGAACACTGTCTACTCTGGAACACTCTCTACTCTGGAACACTCTCTACTCTGGAACACTCTCTCTCTCTCTCTGGAATAATCTCTACTCTGGAACACTCTCTACTCTGGAACACTCTCTACCATGGAACACTCTCTACTCTGGAACACTCTCTACTCAGGAACACTCTCTACTCTGGAACACTCTCTACTCTGGAACACTCTCTACTCTGGAACACTCTCTACTCTGGAACACTCTCTACTCAGGAACACTCTCTACTCTGGAACACTCTCTACTCTGGAACACTCTCTACTCTGGAACACTCTCTACTCTGGAACACTCTCTACTCTGGAACACTCTCTACTCTGGAACACTCTCTACCCTGGAACACTCTATACCATGGAACACTCTCTACTCTGGAACACTCTCTACTCTGGAACACTCTCTACTCTGGAACACTCTCTACTCTCTACTCTGGAACACTCTCTACTCCGGAACACTCTCTACTCTGGAACACTCTCTACTCTGGAACACTCTCTACTCTGGAACACTCTCTACTCTGGAACACTCTCTACCATGGAACACATACATCTACAGTGTATTGCCAAAAATCACTCAACAACTTCAAACATAGACTCTGACCTGTCCAATGAGCCAAACTGATTAAAGAATCCCACAGTACACAACTCTCTCTCTCTCTCTCTCTCTCTCTCTCTCTCTCTCTCTCTCTCTCTCTCTCTCTCTCTCTCTCTCTCTCTCTCTCTCTCTCTCTCACACACACACACACACACAAAAACAAAAAAAAATCACATCAAACAAAACAGTATTGTGCTTTTAAAACTCACATCACTGTGATTGATCCATTTGAAGAAAGAAGTTCAACAGGTTGAAACTGAGTGAAAAACATGGTTGTTGTGGATGTTGTATATTAGAGTTTATGTATACACATAGGCTATATATGAGCCCAAGCCCCAAAAAAAACTAATGATAAAATAATGATTTTGCCATTATCCAATACATAACCTACTGCATATTACACACGGCAGAAAAACATTAAAAACAGAAAAAGGATTGAAGATGTCTTCGGTACATAATTGGTCTAGCCTTGACTCCACAATTAAACAAATTCTAGTAATGTCCTTTGAGTGATGACTGTATTATTATACATACTGGATGGACTGGTTACCTTATGTTACACTCCACACTTCCTATCCATGAGTCTGGGAGAGAACGTATAGGCCTAGGCCATGCTGTTGGTTCATTGATTGTGCAGGGCAGCTTACAGAGTTAGCCTTCCGGTTTACAGAATTAGATTTTAATATAGTCTAGTAATAGGAAGAAAACAAATATGTTCATAATTAATAGGATGACACATTACCGTTAGCTACAGAATATCTCACCACCATGCGTTTCCATCTCCTCCCCTCTATCCTTCATTCATTTTTCGAGCGCGCAGAGAGAAGGGCTGTCAACAGTTTAGTGAAATATGTTTCCTTGTGAAAACATGTTACTATTGATGATCCAAAACAGATTCCACCTGGTTTCCCAAATGAAGCACTGGGTAGCTGCAGGAACAGGGTTGGAGAGCCCATGGCATACAGAGTTTGGGCGGAATATCACCTGTCCCGCAGCGAGAGGCTGCATGCTCCTCAAACAGTGGTGGGGTTTTGGAGTGAAATAACCAGAGTATACACAGCATATGATTGAAAAAACTAAAAAAAACGAACAGGCAGGACAGCAGCCTCTATTCACTAGTCGAGCTGTTCCCCTGACCCTGTGTCATGCCCATTTCATAATCGGACATTATAAATCGAAACCAATTGTAAAATATTAAGGCCAGCACCACAGGCAAAACATTTTGATTTTGCTTCCATCTGTCAATGTTCCGATTTTGGGATATTTTGGAACTATAACTTCCATACTTTCATAAAATGTACAATTACATCGGCAATAATGTATATAAATACTTTATTTGTATCATTTTATCCCAACTCCGTCAACTACACCTAGCATAAATGTCGTTTTTGTTAGCATGTTTCATGTAGAACTTCAACCGCTATTTTTCAAAATCTCCATGTTGAATCATATATAATTCAACAGCTTGTTTTTCCGGAGCGGATCGTTACTAGTCCATACATGGCTATATCGTTTGTGACGTAGCACTGAAAAAGAGAGGCATTTACTGACATCCGATTGGTTACTGACAATTAATGGCACTTTTCCGGCAACCTGATTGGTTAAAAGGCCTCACGTGCCGCACAGCACTTCCTTGTTTGAAAACAAAAAATATCTCCCGCGAGGAATCCACGTAAAGAGAGACAAAATGAGAGAAAAATCTCGAAGAATATACTTACAGTATGTGAATTAAAATAGGCGATCTCAGTTAGCCAATGTGAGAAAAGCAGTGAATGAAAGAAAACATGAGCCTGATCAGCCGATCCAGGCAGTGGCAGTACAGGTAGAGGAGGAAAAGGAGGAGGCCGGCAGCAGCGCGTTGAGACGCACATTAGTTGAGATGAAGATGACAGCTAGCAGCGATCAACCAGACAGACAGACAGCCAACAGTGGCTTTTTATTCCACATGTCACAAAGAAACCAACTTGTACATGATTTGATTTGCCCTAAGTGTCTAAACACTGGACTGAAAATCACCATAGACCCCCACCAACCAGGGATTGTGTAATTCTGTCATGATAGAATGTGCACCCTGAGAAGGTGATCGTGATGCATTTAGAGGAGTGTTTACACTTCCTCCAGGCTGCAGGAGGGCTCCAGGGGAGATGTGGCATTTTATATAAATGTGAGGATGGTTCTTCTAGCACACAAACTTGGACTTGGTTATGCAGCTCTAAAGAAAATAAACAAAGTCCTAGGGATTCTTCCCTGAGTCTCAGCTCATATCAGAGACATGACAGGAGAGTGACTGGTCAATAAAAAGGGAGAGTAGCCCATTATTGTCAGGTGACTTGCTGTGGATAAAAAATATTTAGTAGCCAACTGTGATTAGAGAGAAATTAGCTTTACATAAAGTAAATGCATGCTGATATGCTAATATGTACATAGGGTAACATGCTGATATGCTAATATGTACATAGGGTAACATGCTGATATGCTAATATTTACATAGGGTAACATGCTGATATGCTAATATTTACATAGGGTAACATGCTGATATTTAGTCCTGCAGTTATGACTGTAATGTCGACAGACATCATAATAAGTACTTTTTCCCCCACTTTAGTAGCAGAGATTCAGAGAGGGCAAACAGCCAATGGGGAGTGTTGCAAAGCTAATTAGAAAACGCAGATATAGACCCAGACATAGCAGAGTTGCTGAAGGAGGACGAGGATGCCATCATAGACATTCATGGATCCTTTGATGGCTCTTGGCACAAGAGAGGATTCACTTCCAACTACGGGATAGGTGTGTACATTGGTGCTGGTACCAGCCAGCCCTAGAAAATGGTGAAGATCCACCCAGTCGCAAAAAAACATGGAGGCCATACATTCTTTAATTGAGAGGATGCACAGAAAATGGAACCTGTATATCACAGGATGTCAAATGATAACGTCCTCAAAAGAATGTAGCACGGAGGAACCCAGAATGCAAATGAACGTCTGAACTCTAATATGGTCGCGACGCCCCAAAACTGTCTTCTTTGGAAAAAGCCTCATTGCCAGTATGGCAGTAGCCACGTTCAATGAGGGAGCCACTGCTATATCAGATGGGATGGGACTAATTGTGTATTGGCAGCACTTTGGTGACACTGGAAGCAATCAGAGAGGAGTTGTGAGAGCTGATGCTGCTTCAATGGAGTGTGACAAGGGTAGGCGCAGGTCACATGACACGGTCAAGAAAGTAAAGCGGCACCAGCAACAACTCAAAAAGAGGCCGTACATATGGGGCAGGCATAGCTGATTACTGTTCTGCACATTTCAACAGCCATACAAAAGCCTTGGATGTGACACATTGAGCAAAGTGATATGAGAATTTGGCCAAAACTGCATATTTGCCCTACAGACCAGTATTCAAAGCATATGATCTATTGCTTGAAAACAAATGTATTAAACATGCTGATGTATTTGTAAAAGGTATATTTGATGTTTATTTGTCAGTTTTAGAAGTGATATATGAAAAAGAGATTAATTTAATGTGACGTAAATGGTCGTATTTATGGAAAGTACATTTTAATTGTAGTCTGTGGTGTTTGGCATTACAGTTGTTCTCAAATGCTAAAACAGAATTTCTGAAAACCTTGCTCCATTTCCTGAAAACATTTAAACGCAAAACCTCATCTTCAAGCACTATTTAAAAAACCTCTGACTCCTCTCGCAAAATGAAACATTCGCCCTCAAAACAGGTTTTACCTGTGTTCAAAATCAAACACTGCTCTCAAATCATAAAACAAAGTGATCAAAATGATAAACACTCTCAAGCAGTCAGTAAACAATACACAGAAAAATAGAAAAACACATTGTTCAAAACATACAGTTCTCAGGGAGAAGTACATTTTAAATCTCAAAAACAAATGTCATGTTTTTCCATCATTGTCTTTTGATGAACGAAAACATGTTCTATCATAGTAGCTCCAAATTGATCAGAAAATTACTACTCTGCTTTGCTCTTTGCAATTTTGTTTTTTGTTCTTCCTCCTCCTTGTACCCCTATTTCTACAGTACTGTACCCTGCATCTCACAAACGTGTCCTTTGTCTCTGTGATACTGTAATTCTTGTTCTTTGTTGATATGAACCTGCAACCAGTCCAAAATCTATTGAGCAGTCAGTACTGTTAACAAATGGAAAGCACAATGTTCAGGGCCATACAATTTGTCCATTGTACAGTATACAGCCTACAATGCACTGTACTACAGTATACAATACTAAAAGGACAAACATCAAAGGAGTAAACATGTGATCAATGTGCTTCTTCTTGTCTTTGGGCTGGGTCAGGCCAGAGCACTTCGTCCACATCACAAGCAATATTGTCCCTCCTGAGGCAACGGGACAAGAAGCCTCTTGTGTGCCGTATCCAGCCCTGACATGATTCCTCACCTATATCACCACAGGATAAATCCATGGCTCTCTTGCAGCAGATTTACTCTGGTGTAGGGTTGTCTATCATACACTTTCCATCTCCAAGAGGAGAAAAACTCCTCAATCGGACTCAGGAAAGGCGAGTATGGAGGGAGGTACAAGTTCATAAACTGCCCGTTGATGTTAAACCATTCCCTTACCTGAGCAGCTCGGTGGAAACTGACATTGTCCCCACACTATCACATAGGTGGGAATGGGATTCTCATTTAGCTCTTGACCCTGCTGCTCTGAACCTGCTGCTCAAATAAAATATCTCTTAGATTGGCAATAGATCTTAGAAGGTGCCGGGTGTTATACGGCCCGAGTGTAACATGGTGATGTAGAAACGCCATGGTTGCCTATAGCAACAGATTGTGACATCGCCACCTTGTTGACCAGGGACTTCAACAACGGCCCGCTGTCCAATCATGTTTCGGGCCTCTCCCTTCTCCTCTTTGTTAGATTGAAGCCTTGATTCATCGACAAAGATGAACTCATGGGGTCTGTCCAAGGATTCCAAGTCAAATATTGTCTGTGTGGAAATACAATATACTGTATGTAGGATTTTGTAAGTGGTCCAGAGACAGTGCTATACTGTAGAGTACAATTAGGCCTACTGTATGCACTTCTGATTCACATACATTGGATGTACTGAAGAGTAATGTCATTCACATAGTATGTGTTAGTACTGTAGACAATCTGGATTACAGTAAATGTTTCTGAATGTACACTTACTTGCACATACTGAGCTCGCAGTTCTTTCACCCTTGGTGAGTTGCGCTCAAAAGGTACTCTGTATACTTGTTTCATTCGCATCCTGTTACGATGGAGGACACGGTCCATTGTGGAAAACGCTCACACTGTCGATTCCCTGGAAGTGTGGTGTTGTCTTGTATCACTCGTTCCTGGATTTCTCTGAGTCGTATTGCATTTATCTTGAAGGACCATGCCAACTATAAAACGGCCTTGTTACGAACCCCGTGGCTTTGAACGTCTAGGGTTGATGGACATGAGATCCCGTAACATAATGCATGCAAATTAATAAGTGTGCATGGAACAGTGAGAACAAATATGACACAACTACCATGAGCTACCGTCAAACACAAATGGTTTATTTCTGAACACACGGTAAAGGATTGGGAAAAAGGGCTGAGCAGGACCCAAGAAATGAAACAATAGTGTAAAACAACCACCCCTAAACTGATCTTGCCTGCCTCAGAAACCACTAGGCTACTGCTACCATACAAAATACAGTGGGTGGTCCGCTCAGGTCTAACTAGTGTTTATAGACAGTTCTTTCTACGGGAAATGTATGCCCCAAGGGCAGCTACTCTCAAACTCCTCCCCTTTTCCCAGAACACACAATAGTTACCAAACAGAGTAAACCAGCAACTTTAGTGAGTACTCTAAACAAAGGACATCACAGTATCCATTACTCACATACAAAACAGTAGTCTAACAGAATTACCAATCATAGTAAACAGCAACTTAGTGAGTAATCAAAACAGGACACCACCGTGTCCATACTCACATACGGAAATATTCTCTCTCTCTCTCACAAACACAAGACTGGGTTTTTATACAATGGGATGTGGTGATTGAACAAACGAGTAGACAGGTGGTGCAATGCACGAGAAGGGGGAATGTTTCACTGATTGGTCCAATCAGCAGACACCTCAACGACCACCAATCAGGAACATACAGGACACCTGTGATTAGGGCAGAAGGAGAGAAACACACAAAAACACAGGATACCTGTATCCGTAACAGGCCTCTTGCTCCCCAGTGAATATAGCTGTCCTTCCACCTGCATGTGGCAGCCCTTGCAATTCTACAAAAAGTAGTTGTGCAATTACAAAATACAGTAGTACACTGTACCTGTTCTCTTCTCTGAATGTCCTTACTATGGTGGACACAGACATCGGCTCAAATTTGGGTTGCACTCTAAGTCCTGCTTCCCTCATTGTCAGTCCATGGACAAGAACATGGTCTATGACTGTTGCTCGAATTTCATCAGATATTTCCACTCTTTATCTTCCTCTTCCTCTTTCGTCCTCCTCTTCCTCTTTCTTGCCCTCCTCCTCCTCTTCCTCCTCGTCGCCCACCTGGCATACGCACTCGTCCTCGTCCTCTCACATTGTTTCTTCTATCCATTCTCAGACTTTCTCCTTCCCACCTTCAACAACCTGTTTGCTCTCTTACTGCCTTATATTGGTTGTGTCGCATCATTTGAACAGGTTAAATCCATTTTGAGTGGTTGTGTTCAATCAATGACATGTGTTTCTCTATTTGTGTTTGATTGTTTGCCTCTTGTGTTTACCAGTATGGATGACATGTGCATTAGAGTGCAGAATGTGTTTTTGGAGAATGAGAACGTGTTTAGAGTTTTGCTGAAAAGTCTAAGTGAGATCTGCATATTGTGTTTTACCATGTGAAATGGTTTAAGGTATTGACAACAGACTGCATAATTAGCTAAATGAGTCCCAGGCAACTGAGAACTTTGTTCAGCCAATGGGTTTTAGTGTTTTAGCAATTGAAAAAACGGTAATGCCACAGGGGAGCAACAGTGTCCAACTGATCAGGGAAACCCAGTTGGCAGGACGTTAATGCCACAGGGGGGCAACAGTGTCCCAACTGATCAGGGAAACCCAGTTGGCAGGACGTTAATGCCACAGGGGGGCAACAGTGTCCAACTGATCAGGGAAACCCCGTTGGCAGGACGTTAATGCCACAGGGGACAACAGTGTCCAACTGATCAGGGAAACCCAGTTGGCAGGACGTTAATGCCACAGGGGGCAACAGTGTCCAACTGATCAGGGAAACCCAGTTGGCAGGACGTTAATGCCACAGGGGGGCAACAGTGTCCCAACTGATCATGGAAACCCAGTTTGCAGGACGTTAATGCCACAGGGGGACAACAGTGTCCAACTGATCAGGAAACCCAGTTGGCAGGACGTTAATGCCCTGGCATTTGCTGCCCCGTAATAATGCTTAAAGATGGGGAGGCCTAAGACGCCCACTTTCCTTGGGCTTTTGCAAGGGGCTTTACGAATACGATGGTTTTTGTAACCCCAGACAAATGACGAGATTGCAGAGTCCAAAGTCTTAAAAAATTATGAGGTAAGACAAATAGGAAGATTCTGGCAAAGATAAAGTGTAACAAAGTGAAAATGTAAAGTTTCCATCAACCTGGGGTGCAATGTAGACATCAAAGAACGGTGCAGTTCGCGGTAGAGTAGTGGGTGAAACCATTCACTTCAGGAAAAGGGGTGATATAAATAAAGTTTCCTTTAAATTTTGTGTTACTCAATTCATTAAAATATTTGCTGCCATTGTAGTAAGGTTGGTAATAAGAGAGGTCTTTCGATTTAGCATTTTTGTACTATTTTCTTTTGAAAGAACAACTAGTGGGTTTGGAGTGCCTCTCCCCTATTTGGGAAGTTGGTCTGCCCGCTCCTCAGTCTGAGAGAGATATTCTGAGAGCAGGTTCGTGTTCCTCTGTATATAAAAACGGTTTAAAGCTGTATAACATAAGTGTTGTTTGGAAACTGGTTCATATATCCTAAAGTCAATAGCAAATGTGGCTATGGTATATATTTATTTTGCCGTTAATGTATTGAATAACTATTTCATGCAGGTGAACCAAGTTTTTGCTGGTTTAGCTAGCCATGTTAAGGATGAGCTAACTAGCACTGTTGGTCACTGCACTACAACGTCACGCTAGCTATTGCCAGCAGGTGACTTATTGAAACTAAGTGAATGTTTATTTTCTTACTACCTTAAAAGGTTTATATAAAAGGGTTGTACTTGTGCTCTGTATTTATGGATTAATATTACTTCACATTGAGGGTATGTATCACTACTGTTGCTCCTATCTAAAATATATATTGTGTCCTACCTAACCAGTGAACGTGAGGCTGTGACCGTCCTGTCAATGCCTGTCATCACTGTTTGATATATTTTACTGCAGATAAAACCCGAGTCAACCTGATTGTGGGTTTTCCGTGTGCCTTTCTTCTGGTGGGATATGTGAAGTTGGTTACAAAAGGAACCTGGGAAGAGAAACCATTTTTATGGCATTAATGCGCCCCATCATAGAAAGAGGCAATATTCCCCAGCTCTCTATGATTTGTTTTAGCTTTGCAACCAGATCACTGTAGTTAAGCTTGAAGATAACTTTGGGTTTTCTAGTATGTTTAGACCCAGGTAAGTTAAGTGATCATGCACCACTTTAAATGGTATCCTCTCTGGCTCACTTGTTGTACAATTATCTGAGATACACATGAGGTCACTTTTTCCCCAATTTATTGATTTCCAGATAGTTTGCCAAATGAATTGATTAAGTCTAGTAGGTTAGGGACAGAGGCTTTCTGGGTCTGAGAGGTATAAAGCATATTGTCTGCATATAACGAAATGATGCTTTCTATGTTTCCTACTTTAAGACCTTGGATATTAGGATGAACCCTTACTTGTATCGCCAGGGTTCAAGGGAGACAGCGAAGAGCAGAGGACTGAGTGGGCAACCCTGCTGGACAGATCTCGGTAGTTCAAAGGACTGGATTTGTCTCTGTTGGTCAGAATAGAGGATGTTGGGCAGGCGATCTCCTCCAGTCACATGTCATTCCCTTTTGTTTTATGGCAGACTCATATGAAAATAATATGACCTCTCATAACCACTTGAAAAGGTTCCTATAGTGTAGAATCAGATACCACTCCTGTGTCATTAGTCTTTGGCTTGGATGCATATTGATGTGGTTGAAATACTGTCATCTTTTATGATGCTGATAAAGACAGGGGCCGTCCTGTTAAGGTGCTAACTGCACAGTGTAGCTACAGGTTATACACTGAGTGGACTAAATATTCACAACACTGTTATGACGAGTTTCTCTGGTATCTCGTACTTCAGGATATAAGAGAGTAGTCGACCACTTAGATGGAGAGTTGATTCATTGTTATGTAATGGTTACAGTATTGGATTCAATGACAAGCGGTACGGGCGTAGCCTCTTGTCATCTGAATGACTTCCATAGAAAACCTCTCAGTTTTATATAACGCTCTCCGAGCTACTTCCATCCCACAGTTGCCAACCATTATTGAGTGTCACTCATCTCCTACAATAGGATCCCCATACATAGTATCGTGTGGCACCCAGAGCCAGGCCATTCCATCACGTACTCTTTCTAAGATTAGCAACAGTGGCCCCTAATCTATCTTGGCACGCCGGCCTTCTGGCCCCCCATCCGTGACCGACACAACACATGGCGTGTCCTTCTCTCTCTCTCTCACCTACAGCTGATGACTTTAAAGACATTAATAAAATGCTGTATCAAAAGACGTTATATCAAACACCTTCCTAATATTGAGTTACCTCCCCACTTTTGTCCTCAAAACAGCCTCAATTCATCGGGGCATGGACTCTACAAGGTGTTGAAAGCGTTCCACAGGGATGCTGGCCCATGTTGACGCCAATTCTTCCCACAGTTGTGTCAAGTTGGCTGGATGTCCTTTGTGTGGTGTACCATGAGCGTGAAAAACCCAGCAGCGTTGCAGTTCTTGACAGAAACCGGTGTGCCTGGCACCTACTACCATACCCCGTTCAAAGGCACTTCAATATTTTGTCTTGCCCATTCACCCTCTGAATGGCACATTTACACAATCCATGTCTCAATTGTCTCCAGGCTTAAACATCCTTCTTTAACCTGTCCCGTCCCCTTCATCTACAAGTGACATCAATAAGGGATCATAGCTTTCACCTGGATTCACCTGCTCAGTTCTGTCATGGAAAGAGCAGGTGTCCTTAATGTTTTGTCCACTTAAGTGTAAATTGCACAATAATGATACATTGATGGATTTTTCTTATGTAGTCTATTGTTTTCTCTGTATTGAACCTGCCTGCCACCCACCCTCCTGGGGACTGTGGGTTATGAGACAACCCCCGCATCACTAGCTTGCATGTTCTGCAGCCTTGTAGAGATAGGGAGGGGATGACTGGGAGGCAGGTTGGCATTTATTGTCATGAATCTTGCCCTTGAGGCAGTTCTGCAAAGTGGTCACTAGCTGGCACAGGCATAAAGTAATTATATCTGATTTTAATGCTAACCTTAACCTCACTGCTAATCCTTACCTTAAATTAAGACCATAAAACACAATTATTTTCCACAAATGTTTACGATATAGCCAATTTTGACTATGCAGCTGGCATATCTACAGGAAATCGCGCAGTTCTGCCTCCAGGGCAAAATTCATGACAAAAGTCAACCTGCGACTGGGAGAGGACAATGTGAAATCAATAATTAAATTGTTTTGACAATTAACATGCTTTTTATTATGAAAAGTACAATATATCCATGCACAATTGTACAATTATGGAGCATATGTCCATATACAATTGTACAATTTGTTTTTCAACATAAAATATATGCAAAAAAATATCACATTGGTATTTTCAACAGTGTTACTGTAAGAGTTTAAATGTTTAAACAGAGGATACATCTAAAACAGTATAAAACAAGTGCAGTATGTTCTGAGTATGTTACCTTAACGTCAACTCATAACGTCCCACTATAACTTCATGGGAGTCTAGTGGAAAAGACTGCATGTTGCTTTGGGTGTATTCATCAACATTTGCAGAATATTCCTGTAATGTCAGATGGCATCTTGTCAGACGGCAACAGCCTAGTCGGCTGCAGACACTCATAAGGAGTTCAAGTAGTTTATTTGCCATTTGCAGGTATTAAAAGTAATACATACATTGTAATTCCTTGTTGGAGCTCATATAGGACAGTACATACCAGTGGAGGCTGCTGAGGGGAGGACGGCTCATAATAATGGCTGGAACGGAGACAATTAAATGGCATCAAACACATGGAAACCATGTATTTGATACCATTCCACTTATCCGCTCCAGCCATTACAAGCCTGTCCTCCCCAACTACGGTCCCACCAACCTCCTGTGGTACGTACACACAAACAGTAAATATATCATAAGAACATCAATAAAAAATGCAAAGTGGTAAGATCATAAAAGGAAAACAATTTTCAGTCATGTTCTAAAAGTCTGATGGAACACTCTCTACCATGGAACACATACATCTACAGTGTATTGCCAAAAATCACTCAACAAACTTTAAAACAAAGACTCTGACCTGTCCAATGAGCCAAACTGATTAAAGAGTCTCTCTCTCTCTCTCTCTCTCTCTCTCTCTCTCTCTCTCTCTCTCTCTCTCTCTCTCTCTCTCTCTCTCTCTCTCTCTCTCTCTCTCTCTCTCTCTCTCTCTCTCTCTCTCTCTCTCTCTCTCTCTCTCTCTCTCTCTCTCTCTCTCTCTCTCTCTCTCTCTCTCTCTCTCTCTCATCTCTCTCTCTCTCTCTCTCTCTCTCTCTCTCTCCTCTCTCTCTCTCTCTCTCTCTCTCTCTCTCTCTCTCTCTCTCTCTCTCTCTCTCTCTCTCTCTCTCTCTCTCTCTCTCTCTCTCTCTCTCTCTCTCTCTCTCTCTCTCTCTCTCTCTCTCTCTCGTCTCTCTCTCTCTCTCTCTCTCTCTCTCTCTCTCTCTCTCTCTCTCTCTCTCTCTCTCTCTCTCTCTCTCTCTCTCTCAAAAAATCACATCAAAAAACTGTTGTGTCGAGAGAAAAACGTTGCTAATTATGCTGTGAGAACAAGGAAATCCGCTGACGCTGTACTTTGATCATAAAGGTTTATTTATATCAAAGGGTTACAGCTTCAATTTACAGATACCTGCAGGCATCTGGAGACCAACGACCCAAAAGAAAATGTTGTTCTGCTCGTCCTTTGTCTTCACCAAGTATTTATCCTATGTAATCTGATATGGGTGTTTCCCCTACAGACCAATCCCAGGAGGTCACCTAACAGACTTCCTCTGCTTTAGGGTGCCCCTCTAAAACTGCTCTCCAGATGTCTCCCTGGGCCAAATCAACATTCTCTAAGCTACCATTTGCAAACATTAGCAAAGTCATAGTTCCTCAGATACTACAAAACAAAACAGTATCATGCTTTTAAAACTCACATCACTGTGATTGATCCATTTGAAGAAAGAAGTTCAACAGATTGAAACAGTGAAAAACATGGTTGTTGTGGATGTTGTATATTACAGTTTATGTATACACACAGGCTATATATGAGACCAAGCCCGAAAAAAACTAATGATAAAATAATGATTGAACCATTATCCAATACATAGCCTACCGCATATTACACACGGCAGAAAAACATTAAAAACAGAAAAAATATTTAAGATGTTGTCAAGGTAGATGTAGGTGGGGGTGTGGTGGTGGAATCAGGCGCAGGACGCAGAACGTTAGTCCAACAGACTTTAGTTGATGCACACGAAAAACAATCACAAACAAACGCCCTGAGGCGAAACTCCGCACGTAGGCGAAAATAACGGGCGCACTAACAGGTGCGACAAAAACACTCCAAACAATGGAGATATAGCTCAACCGAGCAAACAGTAGAAATCCAGCCTACCAGCACGACAGTAAAACAATCACACACAACACTAGAACAAACACAACGAGAAC
This sequence comes from Coregonus suidteri, assembly GCA_036851935.1. NCBI lineage: Eukaryota > Metazoa > Chordata > Actinopteri > Salmoniformes > Salmonidae > Coregonus > Coregonus suidteri. Next base: position 1,447,688 of record CM072257.1, on the reverse strand, counting down.
TTATAGGACACTAATTACACTAAACGATAACAGGTGTAAAACAATCAGACAAAAGCAAACGAACATAGAAAACATGCAACGGTGGCAGCTAGTATTCCGGAGACGACGAACGCCGAAGCCTGCCCGAGCAAGGAAGAGAGGCAGCCTCGGCCGAAACCGTGACAATTATCCAGTAAATTAGCCAGTAAATTAGGTTGTAAACCTTTAAAGACAGAACAAAAAGTTACCATTTCAATTAAACATTTTAATTAACTTAAATTAGTTTAAACATTTAAATAAACATTCTAAATAACTTAAATGAATTAACCATTTACCATTGGCGTCTTTGGACTGAACCTTTGAGTGAACTTGGAATCTTCTCTCTGAAGTTTGTTCTTCTGAATGACTGAGCCCCTCCATGCCTTCACAGGTGCTCCAAATCAGTGAAAATGACTGATCAGGTGACAAGCAGCCGGTTTGCTGCTGCTGGTGCACTCTGGGAAGTGTATTTCTTTGACTCACTCCTGAGATTCAGCTCAACAGATATTACCACCTACGGCTGCAAATATTGAGGCGGCTTATTCTAAATCACAGATTTGGCACATCATTGATAACATGTTAGGCTACACATCATGAAATATATTGAGACAAATTACAGACCGTAGTCTACAAGTAGCAAAATAAAACTAAATATATTGAACATGAAATGTATTTCAATATGATTGAAATAGGCCTATAGCCTACTGTTTATATTTTAATGCAGTCATCTCGATTTTCATTTGAAACAAATTTGTATAAGTCCCTTGTTTGAATCAATTGCAAAGACATTGGCAACTTTGTATTTGTACTCAACTTTGTTCTGAATTTATCGGCGGTCACAAAGAGACGGATAAACCATGTGATTCTATGTTTACCGGAGATCTTCTGTGTATAAAGTCATGCGGAAGGGCAAAAAAGCATCTATGATGCTCCTAGGAAGATTATAACGATGAACTTAGCCTTAAGATGCTTTTGGGAAACCAGTCCTGGATAAGAACATCTGCTAAATGACTAAAATGTAAAATTCTTAGTCCAGAACTCCCAGAAGGCTTTGAGAGTCAGAAGCAGGATAAGGAAGTGGTGGATGCTGAAGATGAGAAGCAGGAGAGCATTGCCAGAGAGGGGGCTTTGAAGATCACACTGCACGTCCTGAGGAAAATGAACCAGAAGGAGCTTGCTGACACATTGGAGAAAAGTAAGAGCTGTCTGCCTCATGTTGAATGCTGTTTTATAAACAAACATTTAAAAGCTGTAGCTAAAGTACAGCTAAAGTAGCTGTGGCACTCAATGATATTGTAGCAGCCTTAACACAACACCTAGTGACCTCATCAAGTAGCAGCAGGGATGTGTTGTGTTGATTAATTTAGACAGAGAAGAGGAGAGAGAGAGAGAGAGAGAGAGAGAGAGAGAGAGAGAGAGAGAGAACATTAATAATACCATCAATAATGATATAAATCAGTCACACCAGTCTGTAATGCATTATGAAAACAGTTAAGAGAATAAATGATTGCAATTTAAACTTTAGAAAACATCCTTACAATACTGTAGGCTTTAAAACAGACGTAATATTAATATCCTCTGTGTTATTTCTTCATTCAGATGTGCTTGCTGTGATTTGCCAACGTGAACTCAAATCTAATCTAAAGAAGAAGTTTCAATGTGTATTTTGAGGGGATCGCTAAACAAGGAAACCCAACACTTCTCAATAAGATCTACACAGAGCTTTACATCACAGAGGGGAGAAACAGGAGAGGTCAATAATGAACATGAGCTGAGACAGATTGAGACACAACCAGGAAACAAGCAAGACCAGAGACTGCAATCAAATGTAACGACATCTTCAGACCCTTAACTGGACAACACAAAACTTATCAGAACTGTGCTGACAAAGGGAGTCGCCGGCATTGGAAAAAAAACAGTCTCTGTGCAGAAGTTCATTCTGGACTGGGCTGAAGGAAAAGCAAATCAGAATGTCCAATTTGTATTTTCATTCCCTTTTCGGGAGCTGAATTTGATGAAAAAGGAAAAACTCACTTTGATTGAACTTCTCAATCACTTCTCAATCGAAACCAAAGAATCAAGGATCTCCAACTACGACAAGTACAAAGTCCTGTTCGTCTTTGATGGTCTGGATGAGTGTCGACTGCCCCTAGACTTCCAGAAGAACAAGATCTGTTGTGAAGTCACAAAGTCACCTCAGTGGATGTTCTGCTGACAAATCTCATCAAGGGAAATCTGCTTCCCTCTGCTCTCCTCTGGATAACTACCAGACCTGCAGCAGCCAATCAGATCCCTTCAGGGTTGTGTTGACCAGGTGACAGAGGTACGAGGGTTCATGACCCACAGAAGGAGGAGTACTTCAGGAAGAGATTCAGTGATGAGGACCTGGCCAGCAGAATCATCTCACACATAAAGACATCAAGGAGCCTCCACATCATGTGCCACATTCCAGTCTTCTGTTGGATTTCTGCAATAGTCCTTGAACACATGCTGAAACATAAGAGAGAAGAGATGCCCAAGACTCTGACTGAGATGTACACACACCTTGTGGTGTTTCATACCAAACAGAAGAATGAAAAGTATCTTGGGAAAGAACAGACATGTCCACACTGGAATAAAGAGAGCATTCTGTCACTGGGAAAACTGGCTTTTCAACAGCTTGTGAATGGCAATCTGATTTTCTATGAAGAAGACCTGAAAGAGGCTGGCATTGATGTAAATGATGCCTCAGTGTACTCAGGATTGTGCACACAGCTCTTTAAAGAGGAATGTGGGCTGTACCAGGACAAGGTGTACTGCTTCGTGCATCTGAGCATTCAGGAGTTTCTGGCTGCTGTATATGTGTTCCTCTCATTCATCAACAACAATGAGAATCTAATGGATGAATCTCAATCAACATCCAGCCACTTTTTTGTGAGGTTCAGACAGAAGCGTAAAGTTACCTTCTACCAGAGTGCTGTGGATAAAGCCTTACAAAGTGAGACAGGAAACCTGGACCCTTTTCCTCCGCTTCCTTCTGGGCCTCTCACTGGAGTCCAATCAGAAGCACTTACGAGGGTCTACTGACAAAGACAAGAAGCAGCTCACAGAGCCATGAAGAAACAGTCAAGTACATCAAGGAGAAGATCAGGGAGAATCCCTCTCCAGAGAGGTGCATCAATCTGTTTCCACTGTCTGAATGAACTGAATGACCATTCTGTAGTGGAGGAGATCCAAAGCTACCTGAGATCAGGAAGACTCTCAGAAGAAGAACTGTCACCTGCACAGTGGTCAGCTCTGGTCTTTGTGTTGCTGACTTCAGAAAAGGAGCTGGATGTGTTTGACCTGAAGAAATACTCCAGATCAGAGGAAGGTCTTCTGAGGCTGCTGCCAGTGGTCAAAGCCTCCAGAGCTGCTCTGTGAGTACATCAAATGACATATAAGAACTAATCATCAGGAATAAATATGAGTTTAGAGAATATATGTATTATAATATGTATATAATATATAATATTACATTGAAAAACTTACTGAATCAATGCATTGATGTTCATATTAGTATAACAATATGACCATACAATTCTAGGAGACGGAAGATGAATCTATATGTTGTTTAAGAGAATAAATCAAATGCATCTGCCAATGTCCTTCTACACTACTGGTGTTAAATTACAGTGTGTTTGTGAAATCATGATGATCTCTCTGTCAGACTGTCAGGCTGTGGAGTAACAGAGGAAGGCTGTGCTTCTCTCGTCTCAGCTCTGAAGTCAAACCCCTCACACCTGAGAGAGCTGACCTGAGTAACATGACCTGAAGGATTCAGGAGTGAAGCTGCTCTCTGCTGGACTGGGAATCCCCACTGTAAACTGGAGACTCTGAGGTCATATTTCCTGTAGTTGGTCAACAAGTGATAACTGTTCACCAGCTCCACATGTGGTTTTACCAGGCACACATAGTCCACACCATATGTGTTTGGACAGTGAAGCTTACTGTTTTACATTTGGTGCTATGCTCCAGCAATTTGGATTTGAGATATAATGTTTCATATTAGGCGACAGTACAGAATGTCTTCATACATAGCTGTTTTACAGTTTAGATAGGAAAGCACTTTATGTGTCTAGTTCTCCCATTTGAAAAAGTCGTAATAATTTGGACATATTCACTTATATTGTATTAAAGTAGTCATAAGTTTAGTATTTGGTCCCATATTCCTTACCTGCAGTGATTACATCAAACTTGTGATTCTACAAACGTGTTGAATACATTTGCAGTTTGTCTTGGTTGTGTTTTGGATTATGTTTTTTCCAATAGAAACTGAATGGTGAATAATGTCCTGTCATTTTGGAGTCACTTCACTTGTATTGTCAGTAAGAATAGAAGATGTTTCTGAACTTCTACATTCATGTGGATGCTACCATGATTATGAATAATCATGAATGAATGGTGAATGATGATGAATGAGAAAGTTACAGAGGAACAAAGTTCATATCCCCTCTGTTATTGGTAATGGTGAGAGGTTAGCATGTTTTGTTGTAGCCTCTGTAACTTTCTCACTCATTATTATTCATGATTGATTTATGATTTGTATTAATCATGGCATCATCAGGATTAATTTATTAGTGTTTAGAAACCTGTTATCTACTCACTTAGACAGAAAATTACTCCAGTCATCATCCACCATTCAGTTACTATTGGGCAAAACATAACCCAAAACACAACCAAAACAAACTGCAAATGCAACCAACGAGTTTACAACCAAATACTCAACTTTTGACTACTTTAATACACTATAAGTCAAATGGTCAGAATACGTTTGACTTCTTCAAATGGGGGACTAGATACATAAAGTGCTTTCATTTCTAAATGGTGAAACAGATATGTATTAAAAATACCCCTCAAATAAAAGGTGACATTATATACTGTCACCTCATATGAAACATTTGATCACAAATCCAAAATGCTGGAGTATAGAGCCAAATTTAAAAGGTTAGGTTCACTGTCAAAATAGATATGGTGTGGACTGTATACTCAATACAATCTAAATCTGATACCTCACTGTCTGTCTTTTGACTGATACTGCTTTTTAAACTGGTCTGGTCAGTCAACTCAAATATTCGTACTATATATTTTTCTATCTACAGGCAATACTTTGTCATTTCTAATAATGAAACATTCATTTATGAATAGATATGGCAGGTTTCAGGACACTGATATATCTGAATATGTTGAAAAAATATACTGCCACTATTTGGACCACCAAAGAATAGCAGTGTGATTTTAATATGATTTGACTCTTTGCAGGCTGTCAGGCTGTCTAGTCACAGAGGAAGGCTGTGCTTCTCTGGTCTCAGCTCTGAAGTCAAACCCCTCACACCTGAGAGAGCTGGACCTGAGCTACAATCACCCAGGAGACTCAGGAGTCAGACTGCTCTCTGCTGGACTGGAGGATCCACACTGCAGACTGGAGAAACTCAAGTATGTAGAGGGTTTATGTCAATGTTCATATCAGACATGTTGGAGTTATCAGGCTAGTTAAGACAAACATTCTGACCACCACTTGGACTAAGTTATATAAAGACTGTGTGTGTGTGTGTCCAGTGTGTGTGTTTGTGTGTGTGTGTGTGTGTGTGTGATTCCAGTGTGTGTGTGTGTGTGTTTACTGGACACACACACACACTGGACACACACACACACACTGGACACACACACACACACACACACCACACACACACACACACACACACACACACACTGGATACACACACACACACACACACTGGACACACACACACACACTGGACACACACACACACACTGGACACACACACACTGGACACACACACACACACACTGGACAAACACACTGGACACAAACACACACACTGGACACACACACACACAAACACACACACTGGATACACACACACACACTGGACACAAACAAACACACTCTGGACACACACAATGGATACACACACACTGGACACACACACACATACACACACACAAACTGGACACACACATACACACTGGACCCACACACATGCTGGACACACACACAAACACACTGGACACACACACATTGTACACACACACTGGACACACACACACTGGACACACACACAAGGCAAACTGGACACACACACTAGACACACACACACACACTAGACACACACACACACACACACACACAGACACGTATGCTGGACACACACACACACTGGACACACACACACACACACACACTGACACACACACACACACTGGACACACACACACACACACTGGACACACACAAAGTTATATGCTGACTGTTTGTGTGTGTGTGTGTGTGTGTCTAATGTGTGTGTGTGTGTGCATGTGTATCACTCAATGACACACAGACACACACACGCTGGACACACACACACACAGTGGACACACACACACTTGGACAAAGTTTGTGCTGGCTGTTTGTGTGTGTGTGTCCATTGTGTGTGTGTGTGTGTGTGTGTGTGAGTTCACGTGTATCCCTCAATGACTGTCTGTTCTTCTGCTTAACCGCTACAGTGTGGAACATGGTGGAGAGAACACAATGAAACCTGGACTTAGAAAATGTGAGTGTTGACTGCTGTGAATAATATGACTAAGTATAAGTCTTAATTCAAGTGAAGTCAAAGTCAAAGACCACCATCATTACTTACTTGGTCATATTAAATATCAGCTGTAGTTTCTACAGAAGCACAAATCAGGGACACCAAAGTTTACAAAGAGTTGCTTTGACTGTTGTGTGTGTGTGTGTGTGTGTGTATGCTTGCATGCATACAGGTGTGTGTGTGTTCCGTGTGTGTGTGTGTGTGTGTGTGTCTAGTGTGTGTGTGTTCATGATGTGTGTGTGTGTGTGTTCAGGATGTGTGTGTGTTCATGCATAGAGGTGTGAGTGTGAGTGTGTATCCAGTGTGTGTGTGTGTGTGTGTGTTTTTCAGGACATGTGTGTGTGTGTGTTCAGGATGTGTGTGTGTTTGTGTGTTTGTGTGTTCAGGATGATGATGATTTCTAATATTGTGTCTGGTTTCATCCATCAGATGTCTGTGATCTCACACTGGACCTAAACACAGTAAACAGATTCCTCTCTCTGTCTGAGGAGACAGAAAGGTGACATGGAGGGGAGAGAAGCAGCCGTATCCTGATCACCCAGAGAGATTTGAGGACTGGGAACAGGTGCTGTGTAGAGAGGGTCTGACTGGCGCTGTTACTGGGAGGTAGAGTGGAGTGGGAGAAGGGCTGATATAGGAGTGACATATAAAGGAATCAGCAGAAGAGGAAGGCTTGATGACTGTTGTCTTGGAGACAATGACAAGTCCTGGAGTCTGTTCTGCTCTGACAACAGTTACTCTGCCTGTCACAATAATAAGTCCACTACCATAGACGTCCCCTCCTCCAGCTCCCACAGAGTAGGAGTGTATCTGGACTGGCCAGCCGGCACTCTGTCCTTCTACAGAGTCTCCTCTGACACACTGACCCACCTGAACACATTCCACTCCACATTCACTGAGCCCCTCTATCCAGGGTTTAGGGTTTGGGATGACCCCTTTGACCTTTGGGGTTCCTCAGTGTCCCTGTGTCAAACATAACACACACACACACACACACACACACACTGGGAACACACACACACTGAACACACAAACACTGGACACACATACACAGGACACACACACTGGACACACTGGACACACTGGACACACTGGACACACTGGACACACACACACACACTGGACACACACACTGGACACACACACACACTGGACACACACACACACCTGACACACACACACACAGGACACACACACACACTGGACACACACAAACACAAACACACACACTGGACACACACACTCAAACACACTGGACACACACACACACCACACACACACACACACAACTCATCATTATTGAATTGTTATACAGACGTGGTTATGAATCCAACGAGACATAACAAAAGATTGGTGATGATTAAGTCTGATTAAGGAGCTATTCTGTCTGGAAGAAGTGGGTTTTTACAACTGTTTAAAACTGTTATTTTCTGTGGTCCAGTCTAGGCTAATGTTAGCACAGTGTATTGCTAGCAGAGGCAAGTGCATAGTCGAGCTAGCTAAGAAAGAGCGTTACCAGTGGTGTAAGTACTTAAGTAAAATACTTTAAAGTACTGCTTAAGTAGTTTTTTTTGGGGGTATCTGTACTTGACTTTACTATTTATGTTTTTGACTACTTTTACTTTTACTTCACTACATTCTAAAGAAATAATATACTTTTTACTCCATAAATTTTCCCTGACACCCCAAAAGTACTCGTTACATTTTGAACGCTTAGCAGGACAGGAAATGGTCCAATTCACACCCTTATCAAGAGAACATCCCTACTGCCTCTGATCTGGCAGACTCACTAAACACAAATGCTTTGTTTGTAAATTGTCTGAGTGTTGGAGTTTGCCTCTGGCTGAACGTACATTTTAAAAACAAGAAAATTGTCTGGTTTGCTTTATGTAAGGAATTTGAAATGATTTATACTTGTACTTTTACTTTTTGATACTTTAGTATATTTTAGCAATTACATTTACTTTGATACTTAAGTATATTTAAAACCAAATACTTTTAGACGTTTACTCAAGTAGTATTTTACTGGGTGACTTTCACTTTTAGTTGAGTCATTTTCTATTAAGGTATCTTCATTTTTACTCAAGTATGAATAATTGGGTACTTTTTTTCCACCTCTGGAGTTAACATCGTCATGGACAGCAGAAAAGGACTGGAGACGGACATCGGAGTTTGAAAACAACGTGATTAAAAGGAGGAAGTGATTAAAGCAAAGGACATTTATTCAACTGTGAAGACAAACCTTTTAATTAAATCTGCTAAATGGCGAACTTGGAGGAAACGTCAGTGAGTGAAGTGAATGAAGATCACGTGACTGAGGAAAATATTGCTTTGGTTGAGGACAATATTGAAGTGAGTGACATCAGGAGCTTATTGATAAATGATAAATTATTGGAATTGATGGAAACATTGGACAGTTTGATAAAAGTATTGATCAGTGGAGCTCATATACAGAACGGTTTGAATATTTTGTTATTGTAAATGACATGGATGAGGACAACATTGTGCCTCCATGTTTTTAGTGTAATGGGGCCAAAGACATTTAATTTACTAGGCAGCCTGCTACAGCCAGACAGACAGGTAATAAGACGTATGGGGATATTGGTGGAGATACTTAAAGGACATTTTTTCACCAGAACCACTAGTTACTAAGACTTTTCCTAGCTTGTTTGTGAGAACCAGTTATAGCCTTCAGTCCTAGTTTTTGTTTCACCTGCCTGTTTTGCCTACCTGTGTATGACCATTGCCTGTCTGTGACCACGATTCCTGTCTTCTGTAAAGGCGTCAAATAACACCTGCTGCGCTCTGCGCGTGAATCTACACCTTTTTCTCCCTGAGTATTCATTACAGTACCCTAATGTTAAGTGGCATAAATGTATAGTTATTAGGAGCATCTTTAAAGATAATAAGAAAGAGGGAAAAAGATAGAAACTAAATGAAATGATGAAAGTATAAAATAGTAACCATCTGGTGAGCTAATACCCTGACCCTACCCCAAACCCACCACCCCCTCCCCAACTGAGGGAGTTAATAAACCATACCCTTAGACGCTAGTCTTTAAGCTAGATGTACCTGCTATGCAGAGCATCGCCCCAAAGAGGTTCATTCTAAATTATATTGGATATGGCATTAGAAGTGCACTGACTGTTCCCTGTAACATGAATATATTGTTTAGTCGAGTCACAAAATACAATTTGAATCAAAGCGACAAACATCGGCAACAATAATGACTGGACTATTTAGCCCCACTTGAGCATGTCTCAACAACAACAACAACAACAACAACAACAACAACAACAGAGGATGCGTTCATAGTCACCAACAGCGCCTACCCGCACACACAAACGTCAACCAATCCATTTTTATTTATTTTATTTTTTTTTCACCTTTATTTAACCCAGGTAAGAAGCCAGTTGAGAACAAGTTCTCATTTACAACTGTGACCTGGCCAAGATAAAAGCACCAAGGCGCCCTGAAACCTGCGCTGTGAAACAAATGCACCCAAGCAGCACAGGAAAAAAGACATCAAGCTATGATGAATAAATGAAAACCTTTACCAGACGATAACTATTATCCCTCAAATATAAAATAGAGACAATTAGTTAAACAACCACCATCCTCCTGAGTTCACCCTCCCAACCCCCCATTATATATATATTTATATACACATGTACACACACACACACACAACTGTCCAGCTATCAGCTAGCTGGCAATTAGGTGTCCCGCCAGTGAGTAAGCTTCTCCCTGCCTCGGTATCACTAACGCTAGCATACATCTCTAACAAGAAACAAGCCAGCAAACGTAATAGTAGCTCAAAATTCCCTGAAGTAATATAAATTACATAGTTAGGCTTGAAACCCCAGTCAAAAGCCACATCACTATTTAACCAAAACCCCACTGGAACCTCTATGGGTAAAATAAAAGTATCCAGAAAGAAAATGTAACTACCTGGCATAGTGTGGCTGTAGCTATAGTAACACCCTGGTAAACTTAGCGAGCTGGCTAAATAGCGCAGTCAACATTAGCTATGATACAACTTTACCTGGCCTGTCATTATGGCGCTAGCCATCTAGCCAGCCAGCCAGTCAACATTAGCTATGATCCAACTTTACCTGGCCTGTCATTATGGTGCTAGCCATCTAGCCAGCCAGCCAGTCAACATTAGCTATGATCCAACTTTACCTGGCCTGTCATTATGGTGCTAGCCATCTAGCCAGCCAGCCAGTCAACATTAGCTATGATCCAACTTTTACCTGGCCTGTCATTATGGCGCTAGCCATCTAGCCAGCCAGCCAGCCGATCCTATAAGTCATTTGGTTGTATCATCATGTTCTAACAGTTCACTATCCACTGTATCCAAGTTCAAAAGACAGTTCCTCCTGATGTAGTAGAAGTAGTAATAAATAATAGTCAGATGTACAACAATAGTAAAATCAGACTCTGTGTTTTGATACGCCTGTCTCAGAGACTGGATTGGATTCAAAATGGGGTTTTAACAACTGGAAGAAGGCAACTTAAAAAGACGGGGGGATTTGCAATTCATGCAAGGGCTCAATCAGAAAGCTGTAAAAAGTAATGCAACACTGGTAAATGCCCTAAACAAGGAACACAACAAACAGGTTCAAGAAAATGGGGACTATATTAAAACAATAGGAGAAGTACTACTACTTACAGCCACACAAAACATTGCACAAAGAGGACACGATGAGTCTGCAGAGTCTGATAATAAGGGAACTTCATGGCAATCCTAGAAACAATAGCTAAGCATGACACAACTGTGGAAAAAAAGGTTGACTTCCATTCATAATGCAAAATACACAAGCAAAGGGATTCAGAATGAGGTTCTGAGTTGTTTGGCAGACATGGTTCCAACAGAGATGATAGAAGAAGTGAAAGACAGTGAGGTCTTCAGCATAATGGCAGACGGAAAACAAAAGATGTTTAAAACAAAAGGATCAGATATCTCCAGTACTCAGGTACTATTTCAGTGGAGCTGTCCATGAGAGCTGTCTCCACTTTGAATCGGCTGATCCACTAGATGCAGCAGGGCTTACTGACTAAATCATACACATATTAGAAAGTCATGGTCTTGAATATAAAACAACCTAGTAGGCCAAGCATATGACGGTGCTTCAGTTATGAGTGGCAGCATTCAGGCGTCCAGGCAACGCATTAAAGAACAAGCAAAGCCTTTTACATCCACTGCAGTGCACACTGTCTAAACTTAGTTTTAGTGGATACAGTCAAAGCTGTCCCTGAGGTAGGACAGTTCTTCTCCTTACTAGAAAGACTGTATGTCTTCACATCGGGGTCATATGTGCATCAAAAATCCAGAGTGGCATGCAGAGACCCTCCAGTGTAGTAGAGATAGCATTATTCATTCAGCCTTATAAAGAAGTTTTCTTTCAGCTCTTTAAACTGTGCAGAATAGCTGTTTCAATCCTTGTTAGTACCGCCCCGCTTCTTGTGAACACAGTTTTTTCTGCACTAAAGCTGGTGAAAACTATCTTAGGTCCACAATGTCAGATGAAAGATTAAGTAATTTAGATGTATTAAGTATTGAGTCAAGGAGGGCAAAGGTCTTGAATCTAGATGAATTCTTTTTTGCAAGAAACCACAAAAACCGTAGAATACAGTTAATGTAACTGATAAACGCATTAAAGAACAAGCAAAGCCTTTTACCTCCACTGCAGTGCACACTGTCTAAACTTAGTTTTAGTGGTACAGTCAAAGCTGTCCCTGAGGTAGGACAGTTCTTCTCCTTACTAGAAAGACTGTATGTCTTCACATCTGGGTCATACATGTGCATCAAAAATGGCTTAGAACCCAACGGTGACAGATCTGTTGAGGCACGAGGTCTGCTTGCACAGATAGATTTACAATTCATTGTGTTCCTTGTGTTCCACTCCATAAAGTTTTTGGAGAAGCAACATTTCTATCAGAGATGCTACAGTCTTCATCACTTGACCTGTCAAAGGCTGTTGATTTAGTTGAAGCCTTAGTTCAAACTTTGAATGACTACAGGGATTAGTCATTTTTTTGATGACCTATGGAATGAAGTGTTGAACACAGCTGAGGCATGTGATACTGCAATAAACAGCCCCCTGCAAAAACCTTGCCTTGGGAGAGGTGTGCAAATTTCATGGGGGGGATCTGTGCCCAGTGTCCCCATGGGAAAAACCAGTGTCTTGACCATTAGACCAAGAGGTAATGCCCTCTTGAGCCCTGAGGGTGAAACTGATTTTGAAGTTGAAGGCAGAACTACCTCTTTTACCAGATCATGAGACAGACTCATGTATTCTACACACATGGGATAGTGGAAAGGGAACTTTGCCTAGGAAGCCCATGCTAGAAGTGTTAGGAGGTGGAAGTTAGAGAATTAGTCCAGTAACTGAAAGGTCACTGGTTTGAGTCCTGAGCCAGACACAAAACATGGGATTGGATCTGAACTGGCAGATCTGTGACAAACCCCTTCAGAAAGACAAATTCCCTTTGTTCCCTGTAACATGGACTAATAAAGTTGTACTGTACTGTGCTGTGCTGCACTTTATTGAACAGAACCTGAGAGTCCAGCATGTCAGGGGATGGGGTGGGGGGTGGGGGGGTGAGAGCAGCAGTGGGGGATGGGTAGCTAGTCCTTGATTGGCTGTAGACCTGGGAGCCACAACTGCCAAGAGAAATTCAATCTACCCTTTTTATCAGCCAAGCCAACATAATGTTTTTTTACACCCAATTTTGTGGACTGTTTAATGTTTAAATTTAAAATCAACACTGAGCTTTATCAAATCTGATATTGAAACCATATACAATATATTCACTAGAAATGGTTGTAATGAAAACCTGGGGACACTCCTATAGACCGATGGAATTATGAGGGGGGGGAAATTATGTATTCCTGAAAGATATTAGTAATTTAGGATTTGAAGTCAATTCTTGCGTGGGAAACTGCAGTCTGGTTTGTTTGTCTGAGTGAACAGAGCAGTTGGGGGAAGGGAATACACATACAATGTTTCAATCTCCAACTGTCTTGTTTCACAGACATCCTGTGAGAGAGAATACAGTAGACGGTTTGCTGTCAAAAAGTGATTGGTGAGTTTTCCCTGTGTCCTGTGTTTATGACCTTTTTAAGGACATCCTGTCCGGATGTTCTCTTCACTATTTAGGGTGTGTGCTTATGTAACTTGATAGTGCAGCTGTTTCTTGAAGTAAGCACATTGATGGGGAATATATGATCTATTATGCTGTGAGAGAAACAGCACATATTTACCTGATTTGTTAAATATTAATAGTTAACAATTAATATGATTAACAATAGTAGAGACATTTCTTAACTACCAATGCTGTGCTTTTGGTAAGGATGGTTCCCTCTAGCTCCCCTGCAGCTGGTCTGGGCGTGTAGTCAAGGACATGGGATAGAGATCAACTGGAGGAACAGGTAGACCTGGTAGCTCCCTGCAGCTGGTCTGGGCGTGTAGTCAAGGACATGGGATAGAGATCAACTGGAGGAACAGGTAGACCCTGGTAGCTCCCTGCAGCTGGTCTGGGCGTGTAGTCAAGGGCATGGGATAGAGATCAACTGGAGGAACAGGTAGACCTGGATTGTTTCAATTTCTCGTTGCTTCCACACAGACACAAGAAGAAAACATGGTGGCTCCTGATCTGCCAGGTAGGGGCGTGCTTGGATGAAAAGCAGAGATTGTTTTGGACAAATTTGCAGAACTTATGAAGAGCTATACAAATCCTGTTGACTCTGTATTAACTTCTGCCTGCATTGCATAACTAAATATATTTTACATATACTCAGAAGCCGTTGTCTGTGTCATTTTCTAAAGTTTAAAGTTTGTTTAAGAATAAGAGAATATCAGCACTGTGCAACGAACCCTCTACAACATGTTTGAAAAAAATAATGGCCTGGTGATTGATGTGTCGTGTACTGACCTAGTTGAACTTAAAGTTTGAACTGTTTGAAAAATGTGAAACAGTTGGGAATTTTTGTAGTGAACTTATGGAGCTGCTGTGTAGTGAGCTTGTGACCCCTTGTAGAATGAAAAAGTAATTTCTGGGTAGGTCTGCCTGAGTATAAGTAAGTGTTAGACTGGTCCTGTGAACACTACGAGCGACAAGAAACCTCAAGAGAGATCAACCACAGAAAACTCAGAAAACACGTCTCCTAGACTAATTGTAGGTGTGTTGTGTCCTTCATGTCTGGGCCGCAAGGACAAAACCATCAATGCCATTCTTTGTGATAAACCTGATTGTTTTAATGGTGGGATTGATATGAGTGGAGGCCAACCGGACGATTCAACAGTGAAGATTTTCACACACAGCTGTCTCACAACCTTTTTCAGCCAAAAACCGGGAGTTTTTTCTCCTGCGTTTCGCATGAGGGAATGGCTTAAGATAAGACTTGCTCTATGTCAGATCTAAAAGGCCCTGAATGGAACATCCCTGCCTGGGTACGCACTGGAAGAGGAAGTCTGTGGGCCAGATGTTTGAAAGTCATACGAATCTCTTCAGTAGCGTAGAGTCCAGACTCCAAAGTGACAATTTTAGATTGTTCTGAATTCAATAGCGCAAATGCCACCCAATCTGTTAGTTCGTATGTATTTTCAAACGCTTGCACAGAGGTCAACTATTTTGTGCCTGTCTTTAGCTTCATGATGAAACAAGTGCAACAGTTTTTCCACCATCGTGAACATTTACGAAGATGGTCCCTTCTGTTCTCAAGACAAAACTTGGGCTTATCGGCAAGAAGGTTGATCTATCATGGAAAAGAAAACATGTGAAACCTTGAAGGCCATGGAGAGCCTGGTGGAAGAGGCAACGTCTGAGTCCCTCACAGCTTGAAGACGGGGATTTGGAGACTGATGGGGGTGTCGGGTTACACAAAGGCCCCTGAAAAGGAGAACAATGCTGATTCTGTTTTTTTCTAAGAAAAACATTATTATTATAATTATACATTTAAACATGTATTGTTTAGGAAGGTGTAGTATTGTGTAATAATACAGTTTATGATCCATATAAAGGTTTAGTAGTAAACATTAGTGTCATAGTTTAATATTCAATATTGTTTAGTGAACTTTAATCACTTGTATATAAATGCTTCCATTTCTGTAGCAACATTTTAGAAGAAAATAAAAGGTTTGAAAGAAAATTGTATTTACCTTCAATGAATTACAGCTCTCTCTCTCTTTCTCCGTCCCTCCCCTCTCTCTCTCTCTCTCTCTCATCTCTCTCTCCTCTCTCTCTCTCTCTCTCTCTCTCTCTCTCTCTCTCTCTCTCTCTCTCTACTCTCTCTCTCTGTCCCGTTTTACTGCTGACCTAAACAGATCCATTTAACCCCATTAAAGAGCGTCCGTGGGATGTCTCAGTCAATTAAAAACAAAAAAGGTAATTGTATTCTTAAAGATGTCCCGTTTTACTGCTGACCTAAACAGATCCATTTGACCCCATTAAAGAGCGTCCGTGGGATGTCTCAGTCAATTAAAAACCAAAAAGGTAATTGTATTCTTAAAGATGTCCCGTTTTACTGCTGACCTAAACAGATCCATTTGACCCCATTAAAGAGCGTCCGTGGGATGTCTCAGTCAACCAAGAAAAATGACCCAGAGGACCAGAAGGCCTGAAGACATACAGTGGGGAAAAAAGTATTTAGTCAGCCACCAATTGTGCAAGTTCTCCCACTTAAAAAGATGAGAGAGGCCAGTAATTTTCATCATAGGTACACGTCAACTATGACAGACAAAATGAGAGAAAAAATAATCCAGAAAATCACATTGTAGGATTTTTAATGAATTTATTTGCAAATTATGGTGGAAAATAAGTATTTGGTCAATAACAAAAGTTTCTCAATACTTTGTTATATACCCTTTGTTGGCAATGACACAGGTCAAACGTTTTCTGTAAGTCTTCACAAGGTTTTCACACACTGTTGATGGTATTTTGGCCCATTCCTCCATGCAGATCTCCTCTAGAGCAGTGATGTTTTGGGGACTGTCGCTGGGCAACACGGACTTCAACTCCCTCCAAAGATTTTCTATGGGGTTGAGATCTGGAGACTGGCTAGGCCACTCCAGGACCTTGAAATGCTTCTTACGAAGCCACTCCTTCGTTGCCCGGGCGGTGTGTTTGGGATCATTGTCATGCTGAAAGACCCAGCCACGTTTCATCTTCAATGCCCTTGCTGATGGAAGGAGGTTTTTCACTCAAAATCTCACGATACATGGCCCCATTCATTCTTTCCTTTACACGGATCAGTCGTTCTGGTCCCTTTGCAGAAAAACAGCCCCAAAGCATGATGTTTCCACCCCCATGCTTCACAGTAGGTATGGTGTGTTCTTTGGATGCAACTCAGCATTCTTTGTCCTCCAAACACGACGAGTTGAGTTTTTACCAAAAAGTTATATTTTGGTTTCATCTGACCATATGACATTCTCCCAATTCTCTTCTGGATCATCCAAATGCACTCTAGCAAACTTCAGACAGGCCTGGACATGTACTGGCTTAAGCAGGGGGACACGTCTCGCACTGCAGGATTTGAGTCCCTGGCGGCGTAGTGTGTTACTGATGGTAGGCTTTGTTACTTTGGTCCCAGCTCTCTGCAGGTCATTCACGAGGTCCCCCCGTGTGGTTCTGGGATTTTTGCTCACCGTTCTTGTGATCATTTTGAACCCACGGGGTGAGATCTTGCGTGGAGCCCCAGATCGAGGGAGATTATCAGTGGTCTTGTATGTCTTCCATTTCCTAATAATTGCTCCCACAGTTGATTTCTTCAAACCAAGCTGCTTACCTATTGCAGATTCAGTCTTCCCAGCCTGGTGCAGGTCTACAATTGTGTTTCTGGTGTCCTTTGACAGCTCTTTGGTCTTGGCCATAGTGGAGTTTGGAGTGTGACTGTTTGAGGTTGTGGACAGGTGTCTTTTATACTGATAACAAGTTCAAACAGGTGCCATTAATACAGGTAACGAGTGGAGGACAGAGGAGCCTCTTAAAGAAGAAGTTACAGGTCTGCGAGAGCCAGAAATCTTGCTTGTTTTGTAGGTGACCAAATACTTATTTTTCACCATAATTTGCAAATAAATTCATTAAAAATCCTACAATGTGATTTTCAGGATTTTTTTTCCTCAATTTGTCTGTTATAGTTGACGTGTACCTATGATGAAAATTACAGGCCTCTCTCATCTTTTTAAGTGGGAGAACTTGCACAATTGGTGGCTGACTAAATACTTTTTTTTCCCCACTGTACATCTTAAAGAGACTCCTTGAATCATTTATTCCTCATGGAGCATTTTGAAGGTGAGTTGAATTTTCAATATGATGAAGGCTTCTATATCTAACTATGCATATACATATATATATATATATATATATATATATATATATATATATATATTTTTTATGTTGTATATTATAAATGAATGTTTTTAATAATGTATAAAATGATATAGTATATAATGAATGAGATGTTGTGTTTTATTGATTTTTTTTAAACGAGAATGGACTCTACCGACATATGTATATATCCTATGTTTATACCAAACAAATGTCAATTTTATGTGACATGTCTCAAGGTGTCTCAGAACCCATGAAAATGCATGTCAAACCAAGTCTCTACTCAAGAGTGGACCACTGGCTCCACCTAGTGGATGTACAGTTACATCACCGTTATAGAAAAACTACTAGTCAATTGATTATGTGTGTGTGTGTGTGTATCTAGAATGTTAGTATAATATATATATATATATTATATATATATCTACCTACATATGTATTTATCCTACTGTTTTTACCAACAAAGTTCTATTTTATGTGAAGTGTCTAATCAAGAGTGGACCACTGGCTCCACCTAGTGGATGTTCAGTTACATCACAGTTGTAGAAATAAATTACCTAGCACGTTAGTATACTATTCTATATCGCTCAATGGATAACAATTCACTCAATGGATAACAATGGTTTTTTAAATATTTAACAGTATTTCAATATTTGGTTTTTGTAGACATTTTAAGACTGGATGACATACAATTTTCAGGTAATTAATATTATTATATTATTTATTTTGTTTTTTATAAGGGGGTAGATCAGCTTAATATTGCAGATAGATTGTAACTTCCATCAATGTAATTGTCTGCATCACTTCCAGTCCCCCATGTTTTTTATATATATACACACACACACATATTTACATTTACATCATTTAGCAGACGCTCTTATCCAGAGTGAGTGAGTGCATACATTATTAATTTTTTTTCTCCATACTGGCCCCCCGTGGGAATCGAACCCACAACCCTGGCGTTGCAAACGCCATGCTCTACCAACTGAGCTACATCCCTGCCGGCCATTCCCTCCCCTACCCTGGACGACGCTGGGGCCAATTGTGCGCCGTCCCCATGGGGTCTCCCGGTCGCGGCCCGGCTACGACAGATCCTGGATTTGAACCAGGATCTCTAGTAGACCACTGCGCCACTCGGGAGATAATACACATACACATACATATACACACATATATATATATATACACATATATACACACATACATACACACATACATACACACATACAGTGAGGGAAAAAAGTATTTGATCCCCTGCTGATTTTGTGATTGACAGTTCTTTGTGTGTTTCTTCCATTTGCGAATAGTCGCACCAACTGTTGTCACCTTCTCATCAAGCTGCTTGGCGATGGTCTTGTAGCCCATTCCAGCCTTGTGTAGGTCTACAATCTTGTCCCTGACATCCTTGGAGAGCTCTTTGGTCTTGGCCATGGTGGAGAGTTTGGAATCTGATTGATTGATTGCTTCTGTGGACAGGTTGTCCTTTTATACAGGTAACAAACTGATATTAGGAGCACTCCCTTTAAGAGTGTGCTCCTAATCTCAGCTCGTTACCTGTATAAAAGACACCTGGGAGCCAGAAATCTTTCTGGTTGAGAGGGGGTCAAATACTTATTTCCCTCATTAAAATGCAAATCAATTTATAACATTTTTGACATGCATTTTTCTGGATTTTTTTGTTGTTATTCTGTCTCTCACTGTTCAAATAAATCTACCATTAAAATGATAGACTGATCATTTCTTTGTCAGTTGGCAAACGTACAAAATCAGCAGGGGATCAAATACTTTTTTCCCTCACTGTACTTACTATTTTTGGATTATTGATTGTAATTGAATGTTAAAAACATGTATACAGTTAGGAAAATTAAGTAGTCTTATTTTTAGGTTGTAATAGGGAGCTACCAAATTAAGGCCTGGCCATGTTTTTTGTTTTGTTTTTTTTTTCAAATGGGTTTTTCAAATAAAACACAACACACCTAGTATGAATGTTATAAAGGGTTGTTATTTTGAGTTTTAGGAGTTTCAACAGGTCAAAATTGATACGTCTTAAAGGAGCATTTTATGAAGTTTTTTTTTTTTGACTGAGCTTTAGGTATACATGATTTCTTATGAGAATAACTGTCATGAGGATTTAATGTACATTTGGGATACACAACATTTATGAAACATACACAACATTTATGTTTTCATTATTGGTAATGATTAGTATACTGTGGGATGGAACGTTTCATTGAATGATTTCAATTACCTCTGCAATCTGTCCTGGCTTTATAGTGTGACTTGATCACCTGCACTGTAAATCCTAGAGCAGAATTGGGGGTTAGTTATGATAAGGATAATTGTGAAGAAGTTTATAATTTGGTAATAATATATATGAATCGAACCATAAAATAACTAAAGAGAGAGGGAGTTATCCTGGATGAGGGATACCTGTTGATAGTTTCATTGTACTCATCTAGGATTACTTTACGGGATAGAAGTAAGTTAAAGTATTATCAAATGTTGTCATTTTAATTTCATTTTTATTAGGGTTTAATAAACAATGTTGGTGTTTTGTTTTTGAAAGCATGAATCACGTTGTGACTCATGTGTTCAAAAAAGGGGGTAGTATTGATGGTATGAGGATTTTTTGGTGTATTTGCATATTGTTATTAAGTATATGAGCAGTAGTAAGTAATGTGTTATGGGTTAGATGAAATGTTTTAAGGGTAAATGTATTGGTGGTAGAAGGAAGAATGTAGAGGGGGTCTTTCTATGGCATGAGTGGACTGCAACAAGCTGCAAGGATGTGCACTTCCTAATCTAAAAGGCTTATCAGGACTGATAAGAAGACAGGATGAAGTAGCATGCTGTGTCTCAACTAACAATGTTATGCAGACTTTCTTTACAAAAGGTGAAGGCTTCTCTGCCAGACCTACCAGGAGAATCTGTACATTTTCTGCGACTTGGAGACTATGTGGTGGTAAAGATTAAGGAAGTCATTGATGGACAACACCCAAGTGGGAAGGTTAGTAATAGGGGTTGATGGCTACCTTGATGGAGGGCCAAGTAAGAGAGAGAGATTCCTAGATCTATATGGACCATTGGAGGACTTTTCTAACGCAGAGGAGGAAGGTGGCACCGCTTCGGCTGAGCATTGTTTTGTTTTGTCTGTGTGTTTTTGCAGCAGAGACTATTGGTACGCTGATAGAAGGATACACTCCACAGAGAGATGGTGATAAATGGAGAAGGACTCTGCATGATCATAGAACTAGTGAAGGAAGAAGGTTCATGCATCATCACACAGTCTACACCAACGGAGGTATGGATAGAGGGGAGATTGAACAGGTATCATGTCAACCGATGCTACAGATGGCTACGAAGGGAAACTGGCGATCTGGAGATGATAGTAGGTATATACACTGCTAAAGTGATAGTATTGAGATGCATTGAGATAATGATCTGTATTTATTTTCAGGATGAGGAAGTCATAATTGAATTATGAATGTTTATAATGTATGTTAATATAAGTATACATTCTGAAAGTTGTAATGGGTGATTAAGTTGAGAGTTTTCATTTTCAGTGATAGGATAAAGTGAATAAGAATTGTCATTTTAAATTTTGGTTGAGTTCAGTAATTTGGTTGGTTATAATTTATAAGATTAATGAGTGATTTAAGTGAATTATTAGTATGTATAAGTATAGAAATGTTTTCTATAGATATTAGGGGGTTTAAACAGTGATACATTAAGGTCATGTCTTAGGATACATTTATAGGATTTATTGAATAGACATTGTTGACTCATACTGTTTGAAACATGGAAGTTAGAGGTGAGGATTGTGAATGAAATCATGAATATGTTGATTAATTGGGTTTTAAAGTATTAACATATTAGTAACGATACAGATTTGAAGTATGGGGTGATATTGATATGGATGTTTAGAGTGGTAAATATATATGTTGATAGGAAAGTAATTAATTGGTTCCTATCATGGGGTTATGATATTTTCATATGATCTGAATTTGGTTGAATTATTAAAGAGTAGGAATAGTCTAGGGATGTGATGATGTAACAGGGAGCGATAATAGAGTGTTTATAATGTGAATGTTATATCAGGTAAATTAGGAGGACAAAGGCGGAGTTTAACATTGTATATTTTAACAATCATGGGTCGTTAAGCAATTGGGTCTGAGATGTTAATCATTAGAATGTGTAATTGATAATCACATAGAATTGGAGGCTATTATATTAAGATGAGGAGGATATGGTAATTTGAATGCTGTTGGAGTTTTTTAAAGGTTGTTTTAGTGGGTAATTCAATAGGAACATGGATGGCAGTATTCTAGGTCCTCTAGTGGCCATAGTAATCATTACAGCCATAGTTATGGGGTGTTGTTTCCAATTTCTCTGGGATTGATTTTAAGATCTGTACACCATATTAATAACATGCCTGTGATTACAGCTAGAGATGTATCAGTTAATGGTAATACAAGGAGGGAGAGGACTAATTATTATTCTATGTCATCTTGTTCCAGTTTAGACTCCATTGATAATGTTGATTGAGGAATGGGAATGTTAAGTTGGAAATGTATACCATGGCATTTAAGGTTTACAGGATCGAAGATGTGGACAGATGAATATCTCAGTGGATCAGATAGAGCCCCTTGTGACCAGGGAGAAACTTGGGGTTCATCTGACTGCGCGTGGATGATGAAGACGGATGTTTTTGTTATTTTTATATTCATGTGTTCAGATTATAATATCCATGTAAGTACAAAGTGTCATGGATCTTTGTATTTGTAGTGATGATGTCAGGATGGTCACAATTTCGTTGATGTATGTTTTCTTGGTAGCAGGAATAAGTAATGGGTATATTTGATTAGCATGTATCAGAAAAAGGGGTCATTTTAAAAGGGAGGATGTCTGTGGGATTTTTCCTTATATATAAAAATAAGGTTTTGAATACATAGATTATTATCATGAATATATAGTAGTTAATTATCTGTTTATCTTTTACTCAGACTGAGTTTATAGAGGTTTGAGAGGTTTGATATCACATAAGATAGATGACTGAGAATTTATACCTTTGTTGATTAAATATATGGAGAATCAGGTTGGATTCAGGTATAGAATGTAGAAGAAGAAGAAGAACGTCTCCTGAGTGGCGCAGTGGTCTAAGGCACTGCATCGCAGTGCTAACTGTGCCACTAGATCCTGGTTCGAATCCAGGCTCTGTCGCAGCCGGCCGCGACCGGGAGACTCATGGGCGGCGCACAATTGGCCCAGCGTCGTCCAGGGTAGGGGAGGGAATGGCCGGGCAGGGATGTAACTCAGTTGATAGAGCATGGGCGTTTGCAACGCCAGGGTTGTGGGGGGACAATATAAAAAAAAAAAAAAAAAAAAAAAAAAAAATGATGTATTCACTAACTGTAAGTCGCTCTGGATAAGAGCGTCTGCTAATGACTAAAAATGTAAATGTAAAATGTAGAAGGGGATCAATTCTCTGTTATCTAGCATAGTTTAGGATCTAGTCAGAGATATATGTGATACTGAGTAGAGAATATTGTATTTTATATCAAGTTATAAGTGAATTATTGAGGTTAAGTCATGTCACTTATCACAAAAAAAAGAAAAAAAAAAGAAGAGTGGATTGATATGATATGTTTTTATGGTATAGTGATGTCATGTCATAGTGTTGTGGGCACCAGGGAGAGTTATTGGATAAGTGGTTAGAGAGACAGAAAGTCTACATTCTATTATGTCAAAGGAGATTACTGATGTTTAGGATAGCATGATGGATGGACAGGATACTGACTTTGGGGTAAAGAGTGATGAACACCAAAGACAGTGAGTGCCCATGGAGACTTGCCAGATGTATGCCAGGAAGAGGGTAATAGGAGGTATATATAGGTAGAGGGTTTCCGTTGTAAAGGCACCCATGGAGGGTTACCAGATGTATGTCAGGAAGATGGTAACAGAAGGGTATATAAGGTAGAGGGTTTCCGTTGTAAAGGAGTCCAACCGACGAAGGCCAAAGCCAACGTCCGCTGGTTAGATGAACCCACGAGCTCGTGATTCAATAAATACTTGGTATGAAATCTCCACAGAATGTCTAAGTATAACCTTGCATCCTTGATTCTTTGAGCACCCTAGAAACTCATCATAACAGTTGGTACCGTTAAAAAATCCCTTAGCCCACCTCCTCTATATAACAAGTATATAACATCTGGAATCACCACCCTTTCTGTTTATGTAGTAATAAAGGGTATATAAGGTAGAGTCTTCTTTGTTCAAGATAGTTCGTAACATCAAGGGCAAAGCTCTGGTCATTGTTGTAACGAACCCGGTACCAATCATTAAACATTTGCATTAACTGTCTACAAAGTGTCCTCAGTATATCCTTGCATCCTTGATTCTTTGATACCCGAGAAACTCATCATAACGGTCCCCTTAATACAAGGTTTGGTTTACTGTCTCAATGTTAGGTCCCTTAATACAAGTTTTGGTTTACTGTCTCAATGTCAGGTCCATTATACAAGGGTTGGTTTACTGTCTCAATGTTAGGTCCATTAATACAAGGGTTGGTTTACTGTCTCAATGTTAGGTCCATTAATACAAGGTTTGGTTTACTGTCTCAATGTTAGGTCCATTAATACAAGGTTTGGTTACTGTCTCAATGTTAGTCCATTAATACAAGGGTTGGTTTACTGTCTCAATGTTAGGGTCCATTAATTACAAGGTTTGGTTTACTGTCTCATTGTTAGGTCCATTAATACAAGGGTTGGTTTACTGTCTCAATGTTAGGTCCATTAATACAAGGTTGGTTTACTGTCTCAATGTTAGGTCCATTAATACAAGGTTTGGTTTACTGTCTCAATGTTAGGTCCATTAATACAAGGGTTGGTTTAACTGTCTCAATGTTAGGTCCATTAATAACAAGGTTTGGTTTACTGTCTCAATGTTAGGTCCATTAATACAAGGGTTGGTTTACTGTCTCAATGTTAGGTCCATTAATACAAGGTTTGGTTTACTGTCTCAATGTTAGGTCCCTTAATACAAGGTTTGGTTTACTGTCTCTAAAAAATAAGTGTATTTTGAACAGAAAAGGATTTAATCCCTATGATAAGGTCCAAAAATACACAAAGCTCTTTGCAAAGGTATTTGGCCTTGGTAAAACAAGGTGAGAGAGAGACCAACCATTTATCGCTTTCCCTACCGGAACTCTTAAAGGAGGAAGAGCATAGAAGAGAGGCCTGCCCTGGTAATACCTGGACCGGAGACCTTACAGGTTGAAGATCAAATACATGTTGAAGATAATGTTCTGCATGACATGTTGACACATGTTCCAGCACGTAACCGGAGAAATGTTAGATACATTATGAACAAAATAAAAGACTCAAAGGGGGACGCTACTTGGAATGACAAAGGAGCGTTTTTCTTTCAGGGGGATGTGTCAAGGGTTCTCATATGATGGACTTGCTTAAAAAGTATCACTGCATCCCACAACATTGTTGAGGATAGGAGACTCCTGGGTGGTCGTCAGTTCCTTAAAGCCCTGGCAGTTCCCAACATTCCACTCTCAGATGAACCAAACTATAGGAGACCTCCTGGGGTGGTCGTCAGTTCCTTAAAGCCCTGGCAGTTCCCAACATTCCACTCTCAGATGAACCAAACTATAGGAGACCTCCTGGGTGGTCGTCAGTTCCTTAAAGCCCTGGCAGTTCTCAACATTCCACCCTCAGATGAACCAAACTATAGGAGACCTCCTGGGTGGTCGTCAGTTCCTTAAAGCCCTGGCAGTTCTCAACATTCCACTCTCAGATGAAACCAAACTATAAGCTTTGCCAACAGATTTCAAACTTTAAAAACAAAACCCTTCAAACCCTCCAAGAGCTACAGCCCTCCTGAATATGTTCTTGGGACCTCCCCCCCTTTGGTTAATAACACCCTCCTTTATGGATGACCCCCTCCCCCCCTTTGAATGGGGTTAATACACCTCCTTTATGGATTGACCCCTCCCCCTTTGGTTAATAACACCCCCTTTATGGATGACCCCCTCCCCCTTTGGTTAATAATACCTCCTTTATGGATGACCCCTCCCCCCTTTGGTTAATAACACCCCCCTTTATGGATGACCCCTCCCCCCTTGGGGTTAATAACACCTCCTTTATGGATGACCCCTCCCCCCTTGGGTTAATAACACCTCCTTTATGGATGACCCCCCCTCCCCCCTTGGGTTAATAACACCTCCTTTATGGATGACCCCTCCCCCCCTTTGGTTAATAACACCTCCTTTATGGATGACCCCCCTCCCCCCTTTGAATGGGTTAATAACACCTCCTTTATGGATGACCCTCCCCCCTTTGAATGGGTTAATAACACCTCCTTTTATGGGATGACCCCCTCCCCCTTTGGTTAATAACACCTCCTTTATGGATGACCCCTCCCCCCTTTGAATGGGTTAATAATACCTCCTTTATGGATGACCCCTCCCCCCTTTGAATGGGTTAATAATACCTCCTTTTGGATGACCCCTCCCCCCTTTGAATGGTTAATAACACCTCCTTTATGGATGACCCCTCCCCCCTTTGATGGGGGTTAATAACAACCTCCTTTATGGATGACCCCTCCCCCCTTTGAATGGGTTAATAACACCTCCTTTATGGATGACCCCTCCCCCCTTTGAATGGGTTAATAACACCTCCTTTATGGATGACCCCTCCCCCCCTTTGAATGGGTTTAATAACACCTCCTTTATGGATGACCCCTCCCCTTTGGTTAATAACACCTCCTTTATGGATGACCCCTCCCCCCTTTGAATGGGTTAATAACACCTCCTTTATGGATGACCCCTCCCCCCTTTGAATGAGGTTAATAACACCTCCTTTATGATGACCCCTCCCCCCTTTGAATGGGTTAATAACCCCTCCTTTATGGATGAATCCTCCCCCCTTTGAATGGGTTAATAACACCTCCTTTATGGATGACCCCTCCCCCCTTTGAATGGGTTAATAAAACACCTCCTTTATGGATGACCCCTCCCCCCTTTGAATGGGTTAATAACACCTCCTTTTATGGATGACTTCCCCTCACCCCTTTGAATGGGTTAATAACAACCTCCTTTATGGATGACCCTCCCCCCTTTGAATGGGTAATAACACCTCCTTTATGGATGGACCCCTCCCCCCTTTGAATGGGTTAATAACACCTCCTTTATGGATGACCCCTCCCCCCTTTGAATGGGTTAATAACACCTCCTTTATGGATGACCCCTCCCCCCTTTGAATGGGTTAATAATACCTCCTTTATGGATGACCCTCCCCCCTTTGAATGGGTTAATAATACCTCCTTTATGGATGACCCCTCCCCCCTTTGAATGGGTTAATACACCTCCTTTATGGATGACCCCTCCCCCCTTTAAATGGGTTAATAAACACCTCCTTTATGGATGACCCCTCCCCCCTTTGAATGGGTTAATAATACCTCCTTTATGGATGACCCCTCCCCCCTTTGAATGGGTTAATAACACCTCCTTTATGGATGACCCCTCCCCCCTTTGAATGGGTTAATAATACCTCCTTTTATGGATGACCCCTCACCCCTGACCGCCTCCATGGACCGCCTCTGGATTTTCCTAATGCTGATCTCTCAGCATGGTTAGACTTTTGAATGACTTTTGATTAAATTCAATACATTTATTCCAATAAATTATACAATTTAACATTTGTGACATTATTTAAACCTTTGACGTGAGCATACACATTGATTATAGGGTCTTAAAGGACATATACTTAAACACTTTGGATATTTTCTAACAAAACAATCTACTGTGGCTATCATTACTTCTTAAATCATCATTATAAAGAGACATAACCTCTTCAAAAGAAAACTCCACGGTGTTGACCACAGGCAGTAGAAAGGTTATCTTGTACTTGTTGATGCTGTAATAGATCTTTTGATCCATTTTTGTTCAAAAAACAGTTTAATAGATGGGGGGAAATGAGAAAATCCGGCGGGAAAGCCGCAGGATATAAAAAAGGTTGAGATTTTTCTACCTCCTTCATCATCTCCTAATGTCATAGCTAACCAATGTTTCACCAGGCATGTGTTTAGGATGGGTATTGACAATAAACATGACAGGTCGATCCTTCCATTTCTCAATAGGTAGTTCATCACAAGCTCATACTCCACAAAATTGTTTTCCGATCAAGCGGCTCATGAGAACTTGTAGCTCTTGGGTATTCATGTTTTGATCATTGATCCTTAATATCTTCTATAATAATAATCCACTAAGACTTGTCTTCGGGCATTGACTTCCAAGATTGAATCGGAGCATGCTTAAACAATCATACTAACTGTACGATCTAAAGGTGTACGGAAACGCATTTCCAGCCTGAGGTTCCCATTGGACACCACAGACAGATTTCCTGAGGTTTCTTCATCCGGTGATAAATTGAAAGCATACAATCTGTAACCCTCTGCAAAATCATTTCGGTCAATAGGTAAAGACAGATCTTTTAGAAGCCTCCCTGTAGCCAGGAATAGATTGTAAAATTCTCGCACGGATATGTTGTTATTGAATTGTGGTTGGAAGGCCTTAGCTGGGACCTGACGTCCGTCCTGACAGAGAGCTACATACTCCTTTGTTTTCACCAGTCGTGGGGTCTATGTCTTCCATAGAAGCTCCAGCAGTATCCTCCAGTCCTTTGTTTTCACCAGTCGTGGGGTCTATGTCTTCCAAAGAAGCTCCAGCAGTATCCTCCATCCTTTGTTTCCACCAGTCGTGTGGGTCTATGTCTTCCATAGAAGCTCCAGCAGTATCCTCCAGTCCTTTGTTTCCACCAGTCGTGGGGGTCTATGTCTTTCCATAGAAGCTCCAGCAGTATCCTCCAGTCCTTTGTTTCCACCAGTCGTGGGGTCTATGTCTTCCATAGAAGCTCCAGCAGTATCCCCAGTCCTTTGTTTCCACAGTCGTGGGGTCTATGTCTTCCATAGAAGCTCCAGCAGATACCTTGCTAAACAGCCCAGCGCTGAACTGTGTCTTCAAAGTGTCTTCGGAGTAGTTTAGTAAACATTCCAGGATAGCCCTGTAAGGATAGGTGGCTCTGCTTTGACTGATAAGGCGTTTCCCCAAAGTCACATCCATTTGGGAGAAGATTGGTAGCCAAGGGGTAATTAATGAGGCTCACCTTGGCATAATTTGCAGTATTGGCCCATCTCTTTAGGCCACACTCTGAGACGTAAATGTAATCAGGTGTTGTTGAGGTCCAGGTAGTTGTCACCATGGCCTGGGATGAACAACTCTATAGGTCTATTGTCTGTGTTGTTGAGGTCCAGGTAGTTGTCACCATGGCCTGGGGTGAACAACTCTATAGGTCCATGTCTGTGTTGTTGAGGTCCAGGTAGTTGTCACCATGGCCTGGGATGAACAACTCTATAGGTCCATTGTCTGTGTTGTTGAGGTCCAGGTAGTTGTCACCATGGCCCTGGATGAACAACTCTATAGGTCCATTGTCTGTGTTGTTGAGGTCCAGGTAGTTGTCACCATGGCCTGGGATGAAACAACTCTATAGGTCCATTGTCTGTGTTGTTGAGGTCCAGGTAGTTGTCACCATGGCCTGGGGTGAACAACTCTATAGGTCCATTGTCTGTGTTGTTGAGGTCCAGGTAGTTGTCACCATGGCCTGGGATGGACAACTCTATAGGTCCATTGTCTGTGTTTGTTGAGGTCCAGGTAGTTGTCACCATTGCCTGGGATGAACAACTCTATAGGTCCATTGTCTGTGTTGTTGAGGTCCAGGTAGTTGTCACCATGGCCTGGGATGGACAACTCTATAGGTCCATTGTCTGTGTTGTTGAGAGGTCCAGGTAGTTGTCACCATGGCCTGGGATGAACAACTCTATAGGTCCATTGTCTGTGTTGTTGAGGTCCAGGTAGGTTGTCACCATGGCCTGGGATGAACAACTCTATAGGTCCATTGTCTGTGTTGTTGAGGTCCAGGTAGTTGTCACCATGGCCTGGGATGAACAACTCTATAGGTCCATTGTCTGTGTTGTTGAGGTCCAGGTAGTTGTCACCATGGCCTGGGATGAACAACTCTATAGGTCCATTGTCTGTGATGGCAGAGAGTGGGGCTATCTCCACAATAACAGGACCTATCTATTGGAAACTGGGTTAAGGGGGCCGTGAAAAGATGCAGCTCTTTCTTTAGAGCTTCAAAGGACATGCAGTGTAAAAGATACATGTTGATTGTTCTTTTAGAATACGCTTCTGAGTTTATATTTTTAGCAGTTTTTGGTCGAGACCTCCTCACTTTACGTCGTCTTTGACTTACTGACTTTCTTCCAGCGGTTAACCTCTGCTTTTTAAGGGCGGGCATACGTCTTCTACCCAGAGGTCTCTTTTTAAGGGAGGACATACGTCTTCTACCCAGAGGTCTCTTTTTAAGGGAGGACATACGTCTTCTACCCAGAGGTCTCTTTTTAAGGGAGGACATACGTCTTATACCCAGAGGTCTCTTTTTAAGGGAGGACATACGTCTTCTACCCAGAGGTCTCTTTTTAAGGGAGGACATACGTCTTCTACCCAGAGGTCTCTTTTTAAGGGAGGACATACGTCTTATACCCAGAGGTCTCTTTTTAAGGGAGGACATACGTCTTCTACCCAGAGGTCTCTTTTTAAGGGAGGACATACGTCTTCTACCCAGAGGTCTCTTTTTTGGTCTTTGAGACAACAGCATGAGGCCTGAGCCTTCTTGATGGTCAGGATCTGATGACCCACGTCTAGTCATAGCATTAGCCACCACTTCACTTACTATGTTTTTGGCTGCTGATTTTAAATGAGGTTTTTGGCTATGCTAATGCCTCTCTTCATAAAGGGTATAACCATCCTAGAGAGGTTACGAATATATACCCCCCATCCCCGAACCATACATGGTCTGGGTTCCATAATAACCGGGAAATCCATTACCCACTTGATCAACATAGGATGATACATAGTGGTTAGGATCGAGATGGTATTTGTCTACCATAACCATTTTATTTTTGTATTGAAATATATATATATATTATTATTATTATTATTATTGTTTTTGTTTTTTATTAGATATGTAGAGAAGCTTTTACAGGTCTAAAGTGGAGTTTTACAATCACTTTTCCAGAAGTAACTCTATATTTTTGGTTCTGATCCGTTTTGATCTCAAGCTGAATGTTTTCAATATATTTCTTGCTTACAGTTACGTAGTGTGGCTTGTCATAGTTAACACTGACTACATCCCCATCCTTGCCATCTATATGAACTGTTCTCAGGAGGGGTACATAACTGTCTCCTACCCTTTGATAGGATATGATGTCGGTATGCACAAACATGGTGTCAAACCCTGCATGTATATCCACAGGGTATGGGAATAATCTATCTGTCACAGCCACCCCTTTATTGGGCGTCGTCCCCAACATGGTGTAAAGCCCTGCATGTATATCCACAGGGTATGGGAATAATCTATCTGTCACAGCCACCCCTTTATTGGGCGTCGTCCCCAACATGGTGTAAAGCCCTGCATGTATATCCACAGGGTATGGGAATAATCTATCTGTCACAGCCACCCCTTTATTGGGCGTCGTCCCCAACATGGAGGATAAATGACCACTGGTCTGTATAGCTAGCTCATCACCCCCTGTGATTTATACACGTTGTTGAATAGGGTTGTAGGTCAACACTATTTTCATATGATTCAGGGCTAGGAGGCCGTTCATCTCAAAGACCATCCTCTCTAACAGTTCTACAGAATCTTTTTTTAAGCTTAACAGGTTTAGGGGGTTCAGATATCTTTTAAAAATAAAAATCACAGTCTTTTTCCTTGACATTATACCAACTATGGGGGTATGTAATCTCGCTGAGACCTACTTCCCAGGCCTCTGATAACTCGATAGGTTTTGGAAAATTGGTTGTAAAATCCAAACTTGTGTTATTCCTATATATATCTGCAGACGAATTACTGGGGAGAGTCGGGTAAAATCCACTGTGCTCCATGATGCACTCCAGTGTACACTGGAATGGAGTGTGTTTTATCATGGCGTGAGGGGTTTAAGTTTACGCCCCCTGCCTCCACGACCTCTTCCTCTAATACCCAAATGTTGAACTTTTATGGGCCAGATTTCCAACGGACCAACACCCATTTTTTTCCCCTTTTTTCTCTCTTTTGATCCAGAATCTTCTCCACATGAACGACTTTGTCTATACCCATCTTTACCTTCTGGAGTTCCTTCTCGTAAAAGGACCCCTCTATATGCTCCCCATCATAATCTTTTAACTTGTAGACAGGAGGTATACGGGGTGAACATTCTGTAACTGTGAACAGCTCATCGCTGTAACCTTGCTCATATGTTTTGTCTAAAAACACCCCTCAACTTGGAGATACGTACCAAGTAACCAACTATGAATTTAAAATCAATGTCTTTTCTTACGGTGAAGGGGATCAACCCATACAGATTTTTAAAGACATGAAAAGAGTTATCCAAAGACACCTCACAGGGCTTCATACGGACACTCTTGTGGTAGCTGTAGTTATACCCCTTTACTAAATCTTGAACTATAGCCACATATCTACGGGTGTTGTGAGCCGTAAAGTATATCCCCATCCTCTCCTTCAAAGTCCCGTTAAAGCGTTCAACCACTGAAGCTTTAAAATCCGAGCCTGTAGCAAAATGCATGATATTGTGATTCTTCACGAGTTTTCTGAAAAATTCTTTACCACCGTCAGTCTGTACTTTCTTGGGTGCTCCTCCTTCCTCCAAAGATAGAGTCAAAGGCCCGAGTCTCCTCTGCCAAACTCTTATTTTTTAAGACCCTTACAAAAGCTATTTTAGAGGAGTAAAATGTCTATAACAGTTAGCATGTCACATAGATCATCCTGAAACGGTGACAAGGGATGAATAGAAAAAAAACTATATTTCGAGAAAATTGTTTTTCGCACAGGTTTTATGCAAAGTGTAAGCATCCTGCTCTGCTAGCCAATCGGTCACTTGGTCATCATTTAACCTGCGGCCTGTTTCTTCAGCTGTAGCTGTCTGGAACCTCTCCTTCCCACCCAAAGACCCTGGATTAGAGGGGGTATAATACATGACCCTGGGTTAGAGGGGGTATAATACATGACCCTGGGTTAGAGGGGGTATAATACATGACCCTGGGTTAGAGGGGGTATAATACATGACCCTGGGTTAGAGGGGGTATAATACATGACCCTGGGTTAGAGGGGGTATAATACATGACCCTGGGTTAGAGGGGGTATAATACATGGCCCTGGGTTAGAGGGGGTATAATACATGACCCTGGGTTAGAGGGGGTATAATACATGACCCTGGGTTAGAGGGTGTATAATACATGACCCTGGGTTAGAGGGGGTATAATACATGACCCTGGGTTAGAGGGGGGTATAATACATGACCCTGGGTTAAAGGGGGTATAATACATGACCCTAGAGGGGGGTTAGAGGGGGTATAATACATGACCCTGGGTTAGAGGGGTATAATACATGACCCTGGGTTTAGAGGGGGTATAATACATGACCCTGGGTTAGAGGGGGTATAATACATGACCCTGGGTTAGAGGGGTATAATACATGACCCTGGGTTAGAGGGGGTATAATACATGACCCTGGGTTAGAGGGGGGTATAATACATGACCCTGGGTTTAGAGGGGGTATAATACATGACCCTGGGTTAGAGGGGGGTATAATACATGACCCTGGGTTAGAGGGGGTATAATACATGACCCTGGGTTAGAGGGGGTATAATACATGACCCTGGGTTAGAGGGGGTATAATACATGACCCTAGGTTAGAGGGGGTATAATACATGACCCACTGGGTTAGAGGGGGTATAATACATGACCCTGGGTTAGAGGGGTTATAATACATGACCCTGGGTTAGAGGGGGTATAATACATGACCCTGGTTTAGAGGGGGTATAATACATGACCCTGGGTTAGAGGGGGTATAATACATGACCCTGGGTTAGAGGGGGTATAACACATGACCCTGGGTTTAGGGGGGTATAATACATGACCCTGGGTTAGAGGGGGTATAATACATTGACCCTGGGTTAGAGGGGGTATAATACATGACCCTGGTTTAGAGGGGGTATAATACATGACCCTGGGTTAGAGGGGGTATAATACATGACCCTGGGTTAGAGGGGGTATAATACATGACCCTGGGTTAGAGGGGGTATAATACATGACCCTGGGTTAGAGGGGGTATAATACATGACCTGGGTTAGAGGGGGTATAATACATGACCCTGGGTTAGAGGGGGTATAATACATGACCCTGGGTTAGAGGGGGTATAATACATGACCCTGGGGTTAGAGGGGGTATAATACATGACCCTGGGTTAGAGGGGGTATAATACATGACCCTAGGTTAGAGGGGGTATAATACATGACCCTGGGTTAGAGGGGGTATAATACATGACCCTGGGTTAGAGGGGGTATAATACATGACCCTGGGTTAGAGGGGTATAATACATGACCCTGGGTTAGAGGGGGTATAATACATGACCCTGGGTTAGAGGGGGTATATAACACATGACCCTGGGTTAGAGGGGGTATAATACATGGCCCTGGGTTAGAGGGGGTATAATACATGACCCTGGGTTAGAGGGGGTATAATACATGACCCTGGGTTAGAGGGGGTATAATACATGACCCTGGGTTAGAGGGGGTATAATACATGACCCTGGGGTTAGAGGGGGTATAATACATGACCCTGGTTAGAGGGGGTATAATACATGACCCTGGGTTAGAGGGGGTATAATACATGACCCTGGGTTAGAGGGTGTATAATACATGGCCTGGGGTTAGAGGGGGTATAATACATGACCCTGGGTTAGAGGGGGTATAATACATGACCCTGGGTTAGAGGGGGTATAATACATGACCCTGGCTTAGAGGGGGTATAAATACATGACCCTGGGTTAGAGGGGTATAATACATGACCCTGGGTTAGAGGGGGTATAATACATGACCCTGGGTTAGAGGGGGTATAATACATGACCCTGGGTTAGAGGGGGTATAATACATGACCCTGGGTTAGAGGGGGTATAATACATGACCCTGTTTAGAGGGGGTATAATACATGACCCTGGGTTAGAGGGGGTATAATACATGACCCTGGGTTAGAGGGGGTATAATACATGACCCTGGGTTAGAGGGGGTATAATACATGACCCTGGGTTAGAGGGGTATAATACAAGACCCTGGGTTAGAGGGGGTATAATACATGACCCTGGGTAGAGGGGGTATATACATGACCCTGGGTTAGAGGGGGTATAATACATGGACCCTGGGTTAGAGGGGGTATAATACATGACCCTGGGTTAGAGGGGGTATAATACATGACCCTGGGTTAGAGGGGGTATAATACATGACCCTGGGTTAGAGGGGGTATAATACATGACCCTGGGTTAGAGGGGGTATAATACATGACCCTGGGTTAGAGGGGGTATAATACATGACCCTGGGTTAGAGGGGGTATAATACATGACCCTGGGTTAGAGGGGGTATAATACATGACCCTGGGGGTAGGGGGGGTATAATACATGACCCTGGGTTAGAGGGGGTATAATACATGATCCTGGGTTAGAGGGGGTATAATACATGACCCTGGGTTTAGAGGGGGTATAATACATGTTTTTAATCAGCTGCTCAGCCATCCTTCTGGCCTCTTTGATGACCATAACAATAATTCACCCATTTCAAATAACAACAACATTTCATTTGCATTTTTGCATTTTATT
The DNA here is from genome assembly GCA_036851935.1 of Coregonus suidteri. Lineage (NCBI taxonomy): Eukaryota > Metazoa > Chordata > Actinopteri > Salmoniformes > Salmonidae > Coregonus > Coregonus suidteri. The sequence goes on along the minus strand of CM072257.1, from coordinate 1,411,948 downwards.
TTTGCGTACATTTTTATGTATTACGTATCCATTCAGTTTAGGTTGTAAAGACATATCTAGGATGATCAATGGAAACAGGATGCACATGAGCTCAATTTCCAGTCTCAAAGCAAAGGGTCTGAATACATCTGTAAATAAGGCATTTTCAGTTTTTATTTTTAATACATTTGCAAACATTTCTAAAAACCTGTTTTCGCTTCATCATATTATTATATATTTTTTTTTTAGAATAAGGCTGTAACGTAACAAAATGTGGAAAAAAAAGGGAAGGGGTCTGAATACTTTCCTAATGCACTGTATATGGGAAATGCCATTTGGAAGATATATTCTTGTTTTACTGAACTATCACAATAATAAATAGAATGTTAGAAACCACACATTTTGGACATTCTTGGACATTGTCCCAGGTCATTGAGAACGTTCCGTACATCACAGTTTCCTCCTGTGAATAGGCCAGTCTCCTCTTAAATATCTTAGTCTGGAATTAACATTGAGATTACTGACATACACGTAATAACCACTCATTGTACTCATAAATAAGGTAGCCTGTGTAATCACCTTGAAATAACAGAATTATGAAATAGGCTGAATCAGATTGTGTTTACATATGTTTAAGACTCACACTTACCTCAGCCTGTTTCTTCCACTTCATGATCTGGGTATCATTGCCGACCCTCAACCTGTTAACATGTCCTCTAGTGGCATCAGAACATAGGCAGATGGCCATGGAGTTCAGAGTGAAGAATATCTTCTCACAGCATCCTCCCTCCACAGCTCCATCTCCAGGCATGTGGTACAAACTTCATTTTATTTTGCCTGCTGGTGAACAAGGCCTTGACAGCACCATCCATGTCCCTCTGTCAAGGAGGTCCTGCTTCTTACGTTGAAAGTCGTCTCTGAAAAGAGGAGACATTAGAAGGTTTCTTCTCTTAGTTTTGTCTTTTGTCTCGGACAAGGCTTACATGTCAGAGGCGTACTTACTTTACTAATTGACTTGTAGAAACGGTACAACTATATAACAACATGTCAATTGTGAAATGATCTAGTGTGAACATGATATTGAGTTAATCCTCACATTGTGGTGATTTCTCTACCTTTGATGAGGTCTACTTTGAGGTTTATGGCCTGGGGAAGGGTTGCCCTCTAACAGGTGGTCATCAAAGGTGCCTTCTCCTCTGCCCCACGCCAGAGTCTCACTCCAGGAAAAGGTCTGAAAGACCTCTGTCTCCACCGGTTGGGACAAGGGACCATCTTTTTCCTGCACTAACTCCTTTCTCTGAAAGTACATAGAAATTGCACAAACCTATTATCCTACATTGTATATATATGGTATGGGCATATCAACTGAATTATAATCTCAAGTCTAAAAAACAATCACTCTCATCACATACTTCTACTACCTTACCTCTTGATGATGTCCTCTTTGTACTTCTTCACGTGTGACCTCAAAAACAAAGCATGGAGGTATTGATGGCAATCCAGGTAATATCTGGCCCTGGCAAGGGGGACCAGACCCATAGACTGGAGGTGTCCTCTTCACCTCGGGGACAGGGGACTTTGTTGGTCTTCCAGACAATCTCACCTTCTTCACCTTAGCTGGTGTAAACAGCCATCTCACCTTCTTCACCTTAGCTGGTGTAACAGCCAATCTCACCTTCTTCACCTTAGCTGGTGTAAACAGCCAATCTCACCTTCTTCTCCTTAGCTGGTGTAACAGACATTCTCACCTTCTCCTCCTTAGCTGGTGTAACAGACAATCTCACCTTCTCCTCCTTAGCTGGTGTAACAGGCAATCTCACCTTCTTCTCCGTAGCTGGTGTAACAGCCAATCTCACCTTCTTCACCTTAGCTGGTGTAACAGCCAATCCCACCTTCTTCTCCTTAGCTGGTGTAACAGCCAATGTCCTCTTCTTGCCCTTCTTCTGGGTCTGGTTCTTAGTGTGGCCAAGCACGGCCGGCACAGAAATGAGGTTTTAGATGGAGACACAGGATCAGTGGTCTGGCAGTAGGAGGACTGGTCAGGGACAAAACACTTGTCCTATGTACCCTCCCTCTGCCTTTAACTCATTCTAAACTACAACCTACATATTGTCTGTCTCTCCCTATCTCTCAATACTGTATGTATGTGTGTGTGTGTGTTGTGTGTTTGGTGTGTGTGTGTGTGTGTGTGTGTGTGTGTGTGTGTTTGTGTGTGTGTGTGTGTCTATATAGTAAATGCTATATATCTATTATATGGTTATATATTGATCATTATATATTCTATTTATATAAATGAAGGTAGTGTGTATATATATATATATATATATATATAAATATAATGTGTAAAACTAGCAGTGTGAATGTTAAAACAATAAATGTTATAGAATAAGAGTTTACTGAAAATAATAAGTAATTAGTGAATAATGGAACAAAATGTAGTGAATGTGTCTGTTTGTAAATGAAACCTAGGCTATACAATTATTGTAATATGTAAAATAAATATATATTTCTATGATTTATCTTTCCTGGTTGTTATTTCTCAAATCGCTGGACGGAAAAACTGTGCCAAGTCAATAAAGTTATGCGCCAAATTCTGAGTTTACTTACGCCTGTAATGATCTGCGAAATTTTGATTGGTTTGACAGCCCATCTGCAGATTGAGTCAGTAGATCAGTAAATGCTGCACATCAGTAGATTGTGTGATTTGATTGGACCATGGAGTATTTGGACACCTAGGCCTACGTCATTGGATATTCAATTGACACATGCTCATTCGCGCTCAGTTTCCACCTTCGAGAAAACAGAAAGGAGCGGAAAGTCTGGGTTTTATTTGATGAACGTTTATTGAAAAAGTATGGTTTTCAGAAGAAGAAAAAAAGCTAATTGAAGGTCTCAAAAATAATATATTTTTTTTAAATTTAGAACATCAGTGAAGAACACTGCATCCCAGCTACGGTACAGAATAGCATTGTTGAGGACCTCAGAACCATTTTTGATGCATTGATGACACACTACAGTGATCCCCTCAGGTTTCATCTTACAAATAAGCGAATAAACGTGGTTGAACATGACGATCTCAGGACTTGCTTAACAACTCTGCAGTATTTGAGGAATGCATTAGATGCATAAGCTCTGAGTGGATGCTGGAGCATTGGGTGTGTGAAAGAATTGGGCATGGTCAGGCCAATTGAAGTTACCACTGAGCAAAACAAAGAAGGTTATACAACAAGGTCATTTCAATACAGCTACATGGTCCCCAGGGTATATTAATATAAAAGAGACATGAGACAAAACAATCATAATGAATAATATTACATGGACACAGGGAGACCTGATCCTAGGTCAGCACTCCTCCTCTGAGACACTTCCCAGGAGTCACCAGGACCCAGAAAACCGAACACTTTACTGTTGTAAAGTCTAGTTACAGCAGGTGTTTACTGCCATCTAGTGGAAGATACCAATAAAACACTTTATTATCAGGGTGGGGAGATGGCTGAGATGAAACTGAAAGTAAAGTTGTTCTTTTGTACAGGATCCATTTTTGAGACGACAGAGCAGAAAACACTATATGGAGAGAACTAAAAATAAAGTGAGTGTTTCTAAGTATTTCTGAATAATAATCTAAGCCTATAACGTCAGTTTATTGTTGTTGTAGCCTTGTGTTATTATGCAATTATTAATGGCCGTGTTAAGTTAATTCAATTGGAAGTTATCAAGTGTCACCATGGTCACAGTTCTATTGCAATTGCTGATCAGATGTTAGAATGCATTAGATTGAAGGTAACAGTCAGCCAGATTAGGCTACAGGTAAAAAAATTACCTGGCTGTTGTTGACAAGCATGGACCTATTCAGTTCATATCCATGTTATTAATATTTAATACAGATTGAAATTACGACCCCATCCTCAGTAGCCTATTCCAGCAGGCTACTGGGCAACAGAAGCACTTCCTATCTCAACATCGTCTTGCTGTTCATGTTAAATAAATTAATCTGTCAATTTGAACTAAGCAAGCTGCTAAATCGTTCAGTTTACATCTTGCCTACATCTTGCCCAGGCTGTCAGGGGCTATGTTTTGGCCTAGTTTTCAGGCCTTGTGGGCGGGTTTTGAGTAGTCATTGGGCTAGAAAAAGTCATTGCATTAAATCACCTGACTGTTTGGATGTATCTATTAGTAAACTGTTTTATTTTTGAGAGATCATGAATAAAAGAGAACAATTGACATTCAATAATTAGTTGTCACTGTGTTCACCACAACCAACATGCTGCATCTCTGTTTAGGGGTCAGTGGTCTAAAATGAGTCTCTCTGGGGAGAGAGAGGAGGGGGGCCCCTGCCTCTAAAATGAGTCTCTCTGGGGAGAGAGAGGAGGGGGTCCCTGCCTCTAAAATGAGTCTCTCTGGGGAGAGAGAGGAGGGGGCCCTGCCTCTAAAATGAGTCTCTCTGGGGAGAGAGAGGAGGGGGGCCCTGCATCTAAAAGGAGTCTCTCTGGGGAGAGAGAGGAGGGGGGCCCTGCCTCTAAAAGGAGTCTCTCTGGGGAGAGAGAGGAGGGGGGCCCTGCATCTAAAAGGAGTCTCTCTGGGGAGAGAGAGGAGGGGGGCCCTGCCTCTAAAAGGAGTCTCTCTGGGGAGAGAGAGGAGGGGGGCCCTGCCTCTAAAAGGAGTCTCTCTGGGGAGAGAGAGGAGGGGGGCCCTGCCTCTAAAATGAGTCTCTTTGGGGGACATGACACCAACGCTAAGAGGTGAGCTGAAAATATTGTTTAAGAATTTATATTCCAAAGTGCTATATAGGAGAAAGAAAATCACATTTGTGTTTTTTCATCAGAAATTATTACTAATGGATACCTTCAATGTAACTATTGTAGATTTGAGATGTGATTTAAAACCATTGTTTAGCTGGAATGTAATGTTCGTATCCTGTATATTTGACTGTGATACGTGGTCGTCTCACCTAGCTACCTTAAGATGAATGCATTTACAGATGCCATATCTTCATTTGACCCAGTTTCTCACAGCAGGAACATAATCCTGCAGCAATAGCAAATGTGTATTTTTAGGTGGATTATAATTAAGGGATATTTTCTGTAGGGGTTCATACATTTTTCATCAGGGAAAATAAAGTCTGACATTTGTAAGTGGAAATTACCCACTTTAGACGCCTTTATAAAGCCTTGTAGTGGTTTAATCATTTCTTTAAACAATAAAAGCTAATTGACCAACATTTCTGAAAATGGATATATAGCGTTTTGGAATGAAACTCTTGTTTCCCCATCTGAGCTCAGAGTAGATGAGAGATGTAATGTTTGTCTCTGTTGTGTTGAAGTCCAATCAAGCAGGAGAGACCAGCCTCCCCTGTACCCAGCTGTGTGTCCATGAAGAGTGACAAGTCTATGGAACTTCCTCTATTCTTCAGAGAGGGAGACTTTTCTGCTGAACAAAGGTAAGAAGAACTCATGGGTCATGGTCAGTGAGTTAAACAACACTGTCTCTAGTCATTTCTCCTCTCCCATTTTCCCATTTATTTTTGTTGTTTTCATAATCCATAGGCTAATAATTTTTTTCCATTTTCATAGTCCTGAAACAATATTAAACAAACACTATATTCCCTCCCTGTGTGTGTGTTTGTGTGTGTGTGTGTGTGTGTGTGTGTGTGTGTGTGAGTGTGTGAGTGTGAGTGTGAGTGTGTGTGTGCACTCCCTGGATGAGGAGATGTAATCTCATGTTTTGTCCACAGAAACCAACAGGAGAGATCAGAGTCAGAGATTCTCAGTGGTCAGTCTTCCCAGAGTCATCAAACAGACCTGGCCTCCATATTCAGTGTATGTGGTCCTGTTATGTACATTTGTTTTTGTTTACCTCAAGTAAAGTTGATCTGTCAATCATTCATTCATGTGTTAATGAGAAAGCATTTAGTCTCTTGCTTAACTTATTTACTTGATTTTTTTCAGTTGCTTGAAGAGAATATTATGACATTTGTGAAGAACGAGCTGAAGAGGTTCAAGAGGATTCTTAGTCCAGAACTCCCAGAAGGCTTTGAGAGTCAGAAGCAGGATAAGGAAGTGGTGGATGCTGAAGATGAGAAGCAGGAGAGCAGTGCCAGAGAGGGGGCTCTGAAGATCACACTGCACGTCCTGAGGAAAATGAACCAGAAGGAGCTTGCTGACACACTGGAGAAAAGTAAGAGTTGTGTGCCTCATGTTGAATGCTGTTTTAGAACATTTAAAAGCTGTAGCTAAAGTACAGCTAAAATAGCTGTGTAACTCAATGATATTGTAGCAGCCTTAACATAACAACTAGTGACCTCATCAAGGAGCAGAGAGAGAGAGAGAGAGAGAGAGAGAGAGAGAGAGAGAGAGGAGAGAGAGAGAGAGAGAGAGAGAGAGAGAGAGAGAGAGAGAGAGAGAGAGAGAGAGAGAAGAGAGAGAGGAGAGAGAGAGAGAGAGACAATAATACTATATATCAGTCACACCAGTCTGTAATGAATTATGAAAACATGTATACAGTCAGTTAAGAGAATAAAGTATTATAATTTAAAATGTTATAACAGTCCTAGAATACTGTAGGCATTAAAACAGACGTAATATTAATATCCTCTTTATTATTTCTAGATTCAGGTGAGCGTGCTGTGATTCTTCAACGTGAACTCAAATCTAATCTAAAGAAGAAGTTTCAATGTGTATTTGAGGGGATCGCTAAACAAGGAAACCCAACACTTCTCAATAAGATCTACACAGAGCTCTACATCACAGAGGGTGGAACAGGAGAGGTCAATAATGAACATGAGCTGAGACAAATTGAGACAACAACCAGGAAACAAGCAAGACCAGAGACTGCAGTCAAATGTAACGACATCTTCAAACCCTTAACTGGACAAAACAAACTTATCAGAACTGTGCTGACAAAGGGAGTCGCTGGCATTGGAAAAACAGTCTCTGTGCAGAAGTTCATTCTGGACTGGGCTGAAGGAAAAGCAAATCAGGATGTCCAATTTGTATTTCCATTCCCTTTTCGGGAGCTGAATTTGATGAAAAAGGAAAAACACACTTTGATTGAACTTCTCAATCACTTCTCAATGGAAACCAAAACATCAAGAATCTCCAACTACGACACGTACAAAGTTCTGTACATCTTTGATGGTCTGGATGAGTGCCGACTGCCCCTAGACTTCCAGAAGAACAAGATCTGTTGGGACGTCACAGAGTCAACCTCAGTGGATGTTCTGCTGACAAATCTCATCAAGGGAAATCTGCTTCCCTCTGCTCTCCTCTGGATAACTACCCGACCTGCAGCAGCCAATAAGATCCCTTCAGGGTTTGTTGACCAGGTGACAGAGGTACGAGGGTTCAATGACCCACAGAAGGAGGAGTACTTCAGTAAGAGATTCAGTGATGAGGACCTGGCCAGCAGAATCATCTCACACATAAAGACATCAAGGAGCCTCCACATCATGTGCCACATTCCAGTCTTCTGTTGGATTTCTGCAATCGTCCTTGAACACATGCTGAAACATAAGAGAGAAGAGATACCCAAGACTCTGACTGAGATGTACACACACCTTGTGATGTTTCATACCAAACAGAAGAATGAAAAGTATCTTGGGAAAGAAGAGACAGGTCCACACTGGAATAAAGAGAGCATTCTGTCACTGGGAAAACTGGCTTTTCAACAGCTTGTGAATGGCAATCTGATTTTCTATGAAGAAGACCTGAAAGAGGCTGGCATTGATGTCAATGAAGCCTCAGTGTACTCAGGATTGTGCACACAGATCTTTAAAGAGGAACGTGGGCTGTACCAGGAAAAGGTGTACTGCTTCGTGCATCTGAGCATTCAGGAGTTTCTGGCTGCTGTATATGTGTTCCTCTCATTCATCAACAACAATGAGAATCTAATGGCCGAACCGCAAGTTACTGAAGATACTGTCTACAAGAGTGCTGTGGATAAAGCCTTACAAAGTGAGACAGGAAACCTGGACCTGTTCCTCCGCTTCCTTCTGGGCCTCTCACTGGAGTCCAATCAGAAGCACTTACGAGGTCTACTGACAAAGACAAGAAGCAGCTCACAGAACCATGAAGAAACAGTCAAGTACATCAAGGAGAAGATCAGGGAGAATCGCTCTCCAGAGAGATGCATCAATCTGTTCCACTGTCTGAATGAACTGAATGACCATTCTCTAGTGGAGGAGATCCAAAGCTACCTGAGCTCAGGAAGTCTCTCAGAAGAATATCTCTCACCTGCACAGTGGTCAGCTCTGGTCTTTGTGTTGCTGACTTCTGAAAAGGAGCTGGATGTGTTTGACCTGAAGAAATACTCCAGATCAGAGGAAGGTCTTCTGAGGCTGCTGCCAGTGGTCAAAGCCTCCAGAGCTGCTCTGTGAGTACATAAAATGACATTTAAGTACTAATCATCAGGAAGAAATATTCAGTTTAGAGAAATATATGTATTATTGAAAAACATATTGAATCAATGCATTGATGTTCACATTAGTATAACAATATGACCATACAATTCTAGGAGACGGAAGATGAATCTATATGTTGTTTGGGAGAATAAACCAAATGCATCTGCCATTGTCCTTCTACACTACTGGTGTTAAATTAACAGTGTGTTTGTGAAATCATGATGATCTCTCTGTCAGGCTGTCAGGCTGTGGAGTCACCGAGGAAGGCTGTGCTTCTCTGGTCTCAGCTCTGAAGTCAAACCCCTCACACCTGAGAGAGCTGGACCTGAGCTACAATCACCCAGGAGACTCAGGAGTCAGACTGCTCTCTGCTGGACTGGAGGATCCACACTGCAGACTGGAGACTCTGAGGTCAGTATTCCTGTATCACTCAATGACCACACACACACACTGGACACACTCTGGACACACACACACACACACACACACACACACACACACACACACACACACACACACTGGACACACCCCCACTGGACACACACACTGGACACACACACACACACATACTGGGCACACCACACACAAAAAACACAATGGACACACACACACACTGGACACACACACACACACACACGCCACACAATGATTAATTTAGAAACATGTTATCTATTGTTAATAATGATACATTCATTCATTTATGTACAGCGTACCAGTCAAAAGTTTGGACACACCTACTCATTCAAGGGCTTTTCTTTATTTTTACTATTTTCTACATTGTAAAATAATAGTGAAGACATTAAAACTATGAAATAACACATATGGAATCATGTAGTAACCAAAAAAGTGTTAAACAAATAAAATATATTTGTTATTTGAAATTCTTCAAATAGCCACCCTGTGCCTTGATGACAGCTTTGCACACTCTTGACATTCTCTCAACCAGCTTCACCTGGAATGCTTTTCCAACAGTCTTGAAGGAGTTCCCACATATGCTGAGCACTTGTTGGCTGCTTTCCCTTCCCTCTGCCGTCCGACTCATCCTAAACCATCTCAATTGGGTTGAGGTCGGGTGATTGTGGAGGCCAGGTCATCTGATGCAGCACTACATCACACTCCTTCTTGGTAAAACAGCCCTTACATAGCCTGGAGGTGTGTTGGGTCATTGTCCTGTTGAAAAACCAATGATAGTCCCACTAAGCCCAAATTAGATGGGATGGCGTATCGCTGCAGAATGCTGTGGTAGCCATGCTGGATAAGTGTGCCTTGAATTCTAAATAAATCACAAACAGTGTCACCAGCAAAGCACCCCCACACCATAACACCCCCTCCTCCATGCTTTACGGTGGGAACTACACATGCCGAGATCATCCGTTCACCCACACCGCTTCTCACAAAGACACGGCGGTTGGAACCAAAAATCTCAAATTTGGACTCCAGGCCAAAGGACAAATGTCCACCTGTGTAATGTCCATTGCTCGGCCCAAGCAGGTCTCTTCTTATTATTGGTGTCCTTTAGTAGTGATTTCTTTGCAGCAATTCGACCATGAAGGCCTGATTCACACAGTCTCCTCTGAACAGTTGATGTTGAGATGTGTCTGTGACTTGAACTCTGTGAATAATTTATTTGGGCTGCAATTTCTGAGGCTGGTAACTCTAATGAACTTATCCTCTGCAGCAGAGGTAACTCTGGGTCTTCCATTCCTGTGGCGGTCCTCATGAGAGCCAGTTTCATCATAGCGCTTGATGTTTTTTGCGACTGCACTTGAAGAAATGTTCTAAGTTGTTGAAATGTTCCGTATTGACTGGCCGTTATGTCTTAAAGTAATGATGGACTGTCATTTCTCTTTGCTTATTTGAGCTGTTCTTGCCATAATATTGACTTGGTCTTTTACCAAATAGGGCTATCTTCTGTATACCCCCCTATCTTGTCACAACACAACTGATTGGCTCAAACACATTAAGAAGGAAAGAAATTCCACAAATTACCTTTTAAGAAGGCACACCTGTTAATTGAAATGCATTCCAGGTGACTACCTCATGAAGCTGGTTGAGAGAATGCCAAGAGTGTGCAAAGCTGTCATCAAGGCAAAGGGTGGCTATTTGAAGAATCTCAAATATAAAATATATTTGGATTAATTTAACACTTTTTTGGTTACTACATGATACCATATGTGTTATTTCATAGTTTTGATGTCTTCACTATTATTCTACAATGTAAAAAATAGTAAAAATAAAGAAAAACCCTTGAATGTGTAGGTTTGTCCAAACTTTTGACTGGTACTGTATATATACTGTCACGAACTCTGATGCGGATGTGGTGCGAATCAATAGCAGGACACAGGAGCTCAGTTAATCCAGACTTTACTAGAAAATCCAAAAATCATAACACGGGTCAAACAACCCGGAGGCGAAACATACACAATAGTGCGACGGTAAAACAAAGAGAGTCTAGCAAACAGCACTGCACCAAACGACAGGAAAACAATTACACACAACACATGACAAACAAATGGAACAATATATAGGTCACATAATCACACTAACAGGGAACAGGTGCACAACAACTAGACAAAACCAAACGAACATCGAAAACATCCAACGGTGGCAGCTAGTACTCCGGAGACGACGACCGCCGAAGCCTGCCCGAGCAAGGAGGAGGAGCAGCCTCGGCCGAAACCGTGACATATACATACAGTGGGGAAAAAAAGTATTTAGTCAGCCACCAATTGTGCAAGTTCTCTCACTTAAAAAGATGAGAGAGGCCTGTAATTTTCATCATAGGTACACGTCAACTATGACAGACAAAATGATAATTTTTTTTCCAGAAAATCACTTTGTAGGATTTTTAATGAATTTATTTGCAAATTATGGTGGAAAATAAGTATTTGGTCAATAACAAAAGTTTCTCAATACTTTGTTATATACCCTTTGTTGGCAATGGCACAGGTCAAACGTTTTCTGTAAGTCTTCACAAGGTTTTCACACACTGTTGCTGGTATTTTGGCCCATTCCTCCATGCAGATCTCCTCTAGAGCAGTGATGTTTTGGGGCTGTCGCTGGGCAACACGGACTTTCAACTCCCTCCAACGATTTTCTATGGGGTTGAGATCTGGAGACTGGGTAGGCCACTCCAGGACCTTGAAATGCTTCTTACGAAGCCACTCCTTCGTTGCCCGGGCGGTGTGTTTGGGATCATTGTCATGCTGAAAGACCCAGCCACGTTTCATCTTCAATGCCCTTGCTGATGGACGGAGGTTTTCACTCAAAATCTCACGATACATGGCCCCATTCATTCTTTCCTTTACACGGATCAGTTGTCCTGGTCCCTTTGCCGAGAAACAGCCCCAAAGCATGATGTTTCCACCCCCATGCTTCACAGTAGGTATGGTGTTCTTTGGATGCAACTCAGCATTCTTTGTCCTCCAAACACAACGAGTTGAGTTTTTACCAAAAAGTTATATTTTGGTTTCATCTGACCATATGACATTCTCCCAATCCTCTTCTGGATCATCCACATGCACTCTAGCAAACTTCAGACGGGCCTGGACATGTACTGGCTTAAGCAGGGTGCACTGCAGGATTTGAGTCCCTGGCGGCGTAGTGTGTTACTGATGGTAGGCTTTGTTACTTTGGTCCCAGCTCTCTGCAGGTCATTCACTAGGTCCCCCTGTGTGGTTCTGGGATGTTTGCTCACCGTTCTTGTGATCATTTTGACCCCACGGGGTGAGATCTTGCGTGGAGCCCCAGATCGAGGGAGATTATCAGTGGTCTTGTATGTCTTCCATTTCCTAATAATTGCTCCCACAGTTGATTTCTTCAAACCAAGCTGCTTACCTATTGCAGATTCAGTCTTCCCAGCCTGGTGCAGGTCTACAATTTTGTTTCTGGTGTCCTTTGAAAGCTCTTTCGTCTTGGCCATAGTGGAGTTTGGAGTGTGACTGTTTGAGGTTGTGGACAGGTGTCTTTTATACTGATAACAAGTTCAAACAGGTGCCATTAATACAGGTAACGAGTGGAGGACAGAGGAGCCTCTTAAAGAAGAAGTTACAGGTCTGTGAGAGCCAGAAATCTTGCTTGTTTGTAGGTGACCAAATACTTATTTTCCACCATAATTTGCAAATAAATTCATAAAAATCCTACAATGTGATTTTCTGGATATTTTTTCCTCATTTGTCTGTCATAGTTGACGTGTACCTATGATGAAAATTACAGGCCTCTCTCATCTTTTTAAGTGGGAGAACTTGCACAATTGGTGGCTGACTAAATACTTTTTTTCCCCACTGTATGTATATATGAATAGATATGGCAGGTTTCAGGACACTGATGTATCTGAAATTGTTGAAAGAATATATTTTCACACCAAAGAATAGCAGTGTGATTTTAATATGATTTTACTTTTGCAGGCTGTCTAGTCACAGAGGAAGGCTGTGCTTCTCTGGTCTCAGCTCTGAAGTCAAACCCCTCACACCTGAGAGAGCTGGACCTGAGTAACAATGACCTGAAGGATTCAGGAGTGAAGCTGCTCTCTGATGGACTGGGGAATCCCCACTGTAAACTGGAGACTCTGAGGTCAGTATTCCTGTAGTTGGTCAACAAGTAATAACTGTTCACCAGATCCACATGTGTTTACCAGGCACACATAGTCCACACCATATGTGTTTGGACAGTGAAGTTTACCGTTTTAAATTTGGTGCTATGCTCCAGCATTTTGCATTTCAGATATAATGTTTCATATTAGGTGACAGTACAGAATGTCACCTTTTATTTGAGAGTATTTTCATACATATCTGAGTTACTGTTTAGATATGAAAGCACTTTACGTATCTAGTTCTCCCATTTGAAGAAGTCTTAATAATTTGGACATATTCACTTATATTGTATTAAAGTAGTCATAAGTTTAGTATTTGGTCCCATATTCCTTACCTGCAGTGATTACATCAAGCTTGTGATTCTACAAACTTGTTGAATGCATTTGCAGTTTGTTTTGGTTGTGTTTTGGATGAAGTTTTTCCCAATAGAAACTGAATGGTGAATAATGTCCTGTCATTTTGGAGTCACTTCACTTGTATTGTCAGTAAGAATAGAAGATGTTTCTGAACACTTCTACATTCATGTGGATGCTACCATGATTATGAATAATCATGAATGAATCGTGAATAATGATGAATGAGAAAGTTACAGAGGAACAAGGATCATACCCCCTCTGTTTTTGGTAATGGTGAGAGGTTAGCATGTTTTGTTGTAGCCTCTGTAACTTTCTCATTCATTATTATTCATGATTCATTCATGATTATTCTTAATCATGGGATCATCAGGATTAATTTAGTAGTGTTTAGAAACATGTTATCTACTCACTTAGACAGAAGATTACTCCAGTTATCATCCACCATTTAGTTACTATTGGGCAAAACATACCCAAAACACAACCACAACAAACTGCAAATGCAATCAACGAGTTTACAACCAAATACTAAACTTTTGACTACTTTAATACACTATAAGTGAATTGGTCAGAATACGTTTGACTTCTTCAAATGGGGGACTAGATACATAAAGTGCTTTAATTTCTAAACGGTGAAACAGATATGTATTAAAATACCCTCAAATAAAAGGTGACATTATATACTGTCACCTCATATGAAACATTTGATCTCAAATCCAAAATGCTGGAGTATAGAGCCACATTTAAAATGTTAGCTTCACTGTCAAAATATATATGGTGTGGACTGTATACTCAATACAATCTAAATCTGATACCTCACTGTCTGTCTTTTGACTGATACTGCTTTTTAAACTGCTCTGGTCAGTCTACTCAAATATTTGTACTATACATTTTTCTCTCTACACACAATATTATGATTTTTTCTAATAATAATATATATATGGCAGGTTTCAGGACACTGGTATGAATGAAAAAATATACTGCCACTATTTTCACCACCAAAGAATTGCAGTGTGGTTTTAATATGATTTGACTCTTTGCAGGCTGTCAGGCTGTCTAGTCACAGAGGAAGGCTGTGCTTCTCTGGTCTCAGCTCTGAAGTCAAACCCCTCACACCTGAGAGAGCTGGACCTGAGCTACAATCACCCAGGAGACTCAGGAGTCAGACTGCTCTCTGCTGGACTGGAGGATCCACACTGCAGACTGGAGAAACTCAAGTATGTAGAGGGTTTATGTCAATGTTCATATCAGACATGTTGGAGTTATCAGGCTAGTTAAGACAAACATTCTGACCACCACTTGGACTAAGTTATATAAAGACTGTGTGTGTGTGTGTCCAGTGTGTGTGTCCAGTGTGTGTGTCCAGTGTGTGTGTCCAGTGTGTGTGTCCAGTGTGTGTGTCCTGTGTGTGTGTGTGTGTCCAGTGTGTGTGTCCAGTGTGTTTGTCCAGTGTGTGTTTGTGTGTGTGTGTGTGTGTGTGTCCGGTGTGTGTGTGTGTGTGTGTGTGTGTGTGTGTGTGTGTGCGTGTGTGTGTCCAGTGTGTGTGTCCAGTGTGTGTGTGTTTGTGTGTGTGTGTGTGTGTGTGTGTCCGGTGTGTGTGTGTGTGTGTGTGTGTGTGTGTGTGTGTCCAGTGTGTGTGGGTGTCCAGTGTGTGTGTGTGTGTGTGTGTGTGTGTCCAGTGTGTGTGGGTGTCCAGTGTGTGTGTGTGTGTGTGTGTGTGTGTGTCCAGTGTGTGTGTGTGTGTGTGTGTCCAGTGTGTGTGTGTGTCTGTGTGTGTCGTGTGTGTGTCCAGTGTGTGTGTCCAGTGTGTGTGTGTATGCACGTGTATCAGTACACACTGGACACACACACACACTGGACAC
This sequence comes from Coregonus suidteri, assembly GCA_036851935.1. Classification (NCBI taxonomy): domain Eukaryota; kingdom Metazoa; phylum Chordata; class Actinopteri; order Salmoniformes; family Salmonidae; genus Coregonus; species Coregonus suidteri. Next base: position 1,396,767 of record CM072257.1, on the reverse strand, counting down.
ACACACACACTCACACTGGACACACATGCACACACACTAGACACACACACACACTGGACAAACACACACACACACACACACTGGACACACACACAACACAAACACACACTGGACACACACACAAACACACACACACTGGACACACACAAACACACAGACTTACTCACACTGGACACACACACACACACACACACACACTGGACACACACACTGGACACACACTGGACACACACAAACACACAGACTTACTCACACTGGACAAACACAAACACACACACACACATACACTAGACACACACACACACTAGACATACACACACTGGACACACACACACAATGGACACAGATACACACACTGGACAAACACACATACACACACTGGACACACACACACACTGGACAAACACACACACACACACACACACTGGACACACACACACTGGGGAAACACACACACTGGACAAACACACACACACTGGACAAACACACACACACACACTGGACACACACACACACACACTGGACACACACCACACACACACACTGGACACACAAACACACACACTTGACATACACACACACACTGGACAGACACACACACACACACACACACACCCACACACTGGACACACACACACTGGACACACACTGACACACACACACACACACACACTGGACACACACACACACACACACTCACTGGACACACACAAACAGTGGACACGCACACACACACACACACACACACACACTAGACACACACATACACTAGACACACACACACACACTAGACATACACACACACTGGACACACACACACAATGGACACACATACACACACTGGACAAACACACACACACTGGACACACACACACACGCTGGACACACTGGACACATACACACACACACACACACACACACTGACACACACACACACACACACACACTGGACACACACACTGGACAAACACACACACACTGACAACAAACACACACACACACACACACACACACACACACACTGGACACACACACACACTGGACACACACACACACACACTGGACACACAAACCCACAAACTTGACATACACACACACACTGGACAGACACACACACACACACACACACACACACACACACACTGGACACACACACACGCACACAACACACCACACACACACACACACACTGGACACACACACACTGGACACACACAAACAGTGGACACACACACACACACACACACTTGGACAAATGTATATACTGTGTGTGTGTGTGTGTGTGTGTGTGTGTGTGTGTGTGTGAGTTCAGGTGTATCCCTCAATGACTGTCTGTTCTTCTGCTTACCGCTACAGTGTGGAACATGGTGGAGAGAACACAATGAAACCTGGACTTAGAAAATGTGAGTGTTGACTGCTGTGAAGAATATGACTAAGAATAAGTCTTAATTCAAGTGAAGTCAAAGTCAAAGACCACCATCATTACTTACTTGGTCATATTAAATATCAGCTGTAGTTCTACAGAAGCACAAATCAGGGACACCAAAGTTTACAAAGAGTTGCTTTGACAATGTGTGTGTCTGTGTGTGTGTGTGGCGCGTTCGTGTTACTTTAGAAATGTGTGTGTGTGTTCATGCATGCATGAAGGTGTGTGTGTGTTCAGGGTGTGTGTGTCCAGGGTGTGTGTGTGTGTGTTCAGGATGTGTGTGTTTGTGTGTGTGTGTTCAGGATGTGTGTGTGTGTGTGTGTGTGTGTGTAATTAATGGGAATAAGTGTGTTTTTATATACCATACAGTATAACATATGATCATTCAACAAGTCTCAAGTTACCTTAACTTCTCCTTTTGATACCTAGAAACATCTACATTAAATGAATTAGTGAAAAGTGAGTTAACATTCTAATGTGAATGATGATGATTTCTAATATTGTGTCTGGTTTCATCCATCAGATGTCTGTGATCTCACACTGGACCCAAACACAGTAAACAGATTCCTCTCTCTGTCTGAGGAGAACAGAAAGGTGACATGGAGGAGAGAGGAGCAGCCGTATCCTGATCACCCAGAGAGATTTGAGGACTGTAGACAGGTGCTGTGTAGAGAGGGTCTGACTGGGCGCTGTTACTGGGAGGTAGAGTGGAGTGGGGGAGGGGCTGATATAGGAGTGGCATATAAAGGAATCAGCAGGAGAGGAGGGGGGTGGGGTGATGACTGTTGGATTGGATGTAATGACAAGTCCTGGAGTCTGCTCTGCTCTGACAACAGTTACTCTGTCAGGCACAATAATAAGTCCACTACCATAGACGTCCCCTCCTCCAGCTCCCACAGAGTAGGAGTGTATCTGGACTGGCCAGCCGGCACTCTGTCCTTTTACAGAGTCTCCTCTGACACACTGACCCACCTGAACACATTCCACTCCACATTCACTGAGCCCCTCTATCCAGGGTTTAGGGTTTATGATGTTGACTCCTCAGTGTCCCTGTAAATAATAACCATGGTAACACTGACACACACACACACACACACACACACTGGACACGCACACACACTGGACACACACACACAATGGACACACACACTGGACACATACACACACTGGGGACACACAAACACAAACACACTAAACACACACACACACACACACTGTACACACACACACACACACACACACACACTGTACACACACACACACACACACTGGACACACACACACACTGGACACACACACTGGACAAACACACACACACACACACACACACTGGACACACACACTGGACACACACACACACACACACGACACACACACACACACACACACAGTCTTGTATTTGTAACCAATTAAGGACCCCTCTTAAATACCTACCTTTCGAGGACAATGCTTTCCAGACATCATAGGAGCACAGAAATTACACTCATGAGTTTGAAAAAAAATCTATAATCAGGAAATCACTTAAAGTGACTTACTCCTTGAAAAAAGTACACTTGAAATTTTACCACCTAATTGAGACCGTACATTGCATTATAATGCATTGCCATCAGCCATGAAGGGAATGCCGCCTATGAAATCTATGAAAGCATCCAACTGCCTGCGTTGCGCCTAAAGGAAGCGTACAATAATTACAGTTTTTCTCGATTGTTTACACACATTTTCTGAAAGCATGCCTCATATTCTCAGAACTCTACACACAAATCAAATAACACACACACAATGGGCAAAACCCCTCAATTCTCCAGCAAAATGAAACTTTACATTCAAAACCATGTTATTTCTTATCAAAATGGTATTTTGTTTTCAAATGACACACACAAACCATCATATGAATAGACATTTATAAGAACCAGTTGAACACTGATGTGCTCAATGTAAAACACTATGATGAACGGAAAACACTTCTTCTCCATTCATCATAATGACTTAGGCCTTTTTTTGGTTCAGTGTTGCCATTACTACAGACAGTACAAACATAAGTGTGTTGTAAAATATTTGAGAATATTGTTATTATACTCAGAACACACAAATACACGGTAACAAATATATTTCATTTTCCCACAAAAACAATGTACACAGTGTACATCCCATTCCCAACCAACACAAAGTTACACATACAGTGGTTTACATACAAAACAGAAGAATTTAATGTATACAATTACAGTAAAAATAATAAATGCTGCATCCTCTCTTCTGTTGCGGTCTGGCCACAGCACCTCATCCACATCACAAGCAATGTTTTCCCTGGCCAAGCAGCGGGGGAAATATCGCCTAGCATGGCGATTCCAGCCATGAAAAGCATCAGCTGCTATATCTCCACATGCGTCTTCCATAGCTTGGAGAAGAGGTATACGCGTTTGTGGATTTCGGTCATACACTTTCCATCTCCAGGCAGAAAAAAATTCCTCAATAGGATTGAGGAATGGAGAATATGGAGGGAGATAAACAACTAAAAAGCGTGGGTGGGCAGTGAACCAGTTACGAACCAGAGCAGCCCTGTGGAAACTTACGTTGTCCCAAATGACAACGTACCTGAGCTGCTCTGGGCCATCTACCTGATCTGGTGGAATTTGTGTGTTGTGTAGGGTGTCCAGGAATGTGATCAGATGGGCGGTGTTGTAGGGGCCAAGGGTAGCATGGTGATGGATGACGCCGTGGTGGGTAATCGCTGCACACATTGTGATGTTCCCTCCGCGCTGGCCAGGGACTTGAACAATGGCACGCTGGCCGATGATATTCCTTCCCCTCTTTCTTCTTTTTGTGAGGTTGAATCCAACCTCATCAATGAAGATGAACCGGTGCTCCACTGCACCTGCTCAAAGTTGGCTGTACTCTTTGCCCAGCCTCCCTCATTGTTAGACCATGGTTGACCACATGATCAACCAAAGTGGCTCGGATCTCATCAGAGATTACCGTCCTTGGCCTTCCTCGTCCTCGTCCTCGTCCTCCCCGTCCTCCTCCTCTTACTCTCACTCCTCTGGCTCTGCCTCTGTTTCCAATGTTGGCATCCATTGCTCCAAAACAGAAGAGCTCACCTGTTGCCCTTTTATGCTAAAGCTCTGATTGCTAATTGTAAAACTGTGTGACGGGTGTTTGCCCATGTGATGAGTCAGTGTGCATATTTGAATGGCAGTGTGTTCATTGTGAAAACAAGAGATTTTCTGCATGAAAATTGTGCCAAATGCAAAGATTTGTGTGTAGTGTTTTGAAAAGAGTGTGTTGTAGAACTGCAATTTGAGTGTAAAGCAGGAATTGTGCTTGTAGTTTAGCAGAATTGGTTCAGGGGGTTGGTGCATGAGTTACATGTTGTGGTCATTGTGTCTCAAGTACCAGTATTTGTTTGTAAGCAATTGAGAAAAACTGTAACAAGTTTAAATTTGAATCGATTTTGGTTTGTTTCTAGTGTAGCAGGTAGAATGCCACAATGATGCGACACGGATGGCAACGCAACGGCTCTAGTGTAGTTTTTCTGTAAAGTATTTAAACTGGAACAACCATTTCAGTAATGGATTCAATATATCCAAGTAACAGATGAATAGTTTAGGAAAATGTTTTTTATTTTTGTGTAACATTCAAAGTCATCAGCAGGCTTCCAAACTTGAAAAACCCTTGAAGTATTCAGGAGAACCTTAGTCACTCCAAAGGTGACCTCGGTTTTCAACCACTCCACAAATTTCTTGTTAACAAACTATAGTTTTGGCAAGTCAGTTAGGACATCTACTTTGTGCATGACACAAGTAATTTTTCCAACAATTGTTTACAGACAGATTACTTTTCACTGTATCACAATTCCAGTGGGTCAGAAGTTTACATACACTAAGTTGACTGTGCCTTTAAACAGCTTGGAAAATTCCAGAAAATGATGTCATGGCTTTAGAAGCTTCTGATAGGCTAATTGACATCATTTGAGTCAATTGGAGGTGTACCTGTGGATGTATTTCAAGGCCTACCTTCAAACTCAGTGCCTCTTTGCTTGACATCATGGGAAAATGAAAATAAATCAGCCAAGACCTCAGAAGAAAAGAAAATTGACATCCACAAGTCTGGTTCATCCTTGGGAGCAATATTCAAACGCCTGAAGGTACCACGTTCATCTGTACAAACAATAGTACGCAAGTATTAACACTATGGGACCACGCAGCCGTCATACCGCTCAGGAAGGAGACGCGTTCTGTCTCCTAGAGATGAACGTACTTTGGTGCGGAAAGTGCAAATCAATCCCAGAACAACAGCAAAGGACCTTGAAGATTCTGGAGGAAACAGGTACAAAAGTATCTATATCCACAGTAAAACGAGTCCTATATCGACATAACCTGAAAGGCCGCTCAGCAAGGAAGAAGCCACTGCTCCAAAACCACCATAAAAAAGTCTGACTACGGTTTGCAACTGCACATGGGGACAAAGATCGTGCTTTTTGGAGAAATGTCCTCTGGTCTGATGAAACAAAAATATTTGGCCATAATGACCATCGTTATGTTTGGAGGAAAAAGGGGGACGCTTGCAAGCCGAAGAACACCAACAACATCTCAAGACATCAGTCAGGAAGTTAAAGCTTGGTCGCAAATGGGTCTTCGAAATGGACAATGACCCCAAGCATACTTCCAAAGTTGTGGCAAAATGGCTTAAGGACAACAATGTCAAGGTATTGGAGTGGCCATCACAAAGCCCTGACCTCAATCCTATAGAATATTTGTGGGCAGAACTGAAAAAGCGTGTGCGAGCAAGGAGGCCTACAAACCTGACTCAGTTACACCAGCTCTGTCAGGAGGAATGGGCCAAAATTTACCCAAATTATTGTGGGAAGCTTGTGGAAGGCTACCCGAAACGTTAAACAATTTAAAGGCAATACACTCAATTAGTATTTGGTAGGATCTAAACTTCTGACCCACTGGGAATGTGATGAAAGAAATGAAAGCTGAAATAAATCATTCTCTCAACTATTATTCTGACATTTCACATTCTTAAAATAAAGTGGTGATCCTAACTGACCTAAGACAGGGAATTTTTACTAGGATTAAATGTCAAGAATTGTGAAAAACTGAGTTTAAATGTATTTGGCTAAGGTGTATTTAAACTTCCGACTTCAACTGTATATATGAAACATTCATAAGAACTTCAAATAAAGCAGAACCGAGTTCTCTCAGGAACCTTAAGAACTAAGGAATAACCATTTAAGGACTTTAATTTCTCCAATGTAATACAGGCTAAGAAACCCAAGATCACAAAGAAAACAAAAGTGACATTCAGTTGGTAGCTACTATATAAGAAATTAAAATCTGGATAGAGCAGAACCATAGTCTACACTTATTTTCTCTGATCTGCAATTATTCTGTTGTGTACATAGAACTTCACCGCTCTCCAGTCCCTGTTTACTAGTGCTTGGGGAGAAGCAGCAATGCATTTCTCACAGTCTTGTTTTCCAGGCGTTTTTCCCATTCGGATAAAATTCATCAAGGAATCTTCAACTGCATCCACCTCTATTGTCGACCAATACCTTTTTGTTCCTTTGGCACCTTTGGAAAGAGATTGCATTATACATGACTACATTAGGCCACAAAAAAATTACAAAAATTAAAAGGATGACTACAATGAACTTGAACCTCTCTTTCTATTAACTCTACAAGGTTGCAGCTGTATATTCAGTGAGTGTGTTGAAGTTAAGCTAACAATCCTAACTAAATAACTACATAGATAAGCGTGTGAGAGAAGAATGTGCAATGCTGACATCAAGGCAGACTCAATCTGTATGGAATCTAAGCCCAACAATCTGTTTGCAATGTAAACCTTCTAATAAAAGCAATAAGTATTAAATCAAGTTCCCTACCTCCAAGAAAAACAATCTAAAGTGTGGTAATCCTTCTGTGTTATCATCTATCCTGACACACTAATTCCAGATCTAATGTCTTGACTTGTGTACAATCCAAACTCAACCGTTCTGTGCTGGCATGGTTGGAAATACACTAACTGATGAGGACAGAATTGATCTGGACCAGCACAGTACAGCCATAGGTTGACACTACAGAGTGAAAACGCACTGACTGAAGGCAGCAGGAAACATGCTTACCGTGTGGGCCTCTCTTTTGTCCCAGCTTTCCCTTGGTCATTGGCTGTTTGGCCCGAATTGCTGACATCTCTCCTGGAAAATATCAGTGGAAATCATGTCATTTTCCAACAGTACATTGTAATTAAGAATAGGTCCATGTGTATGTAAGGTATAGGCATACCTGTCAGATTTCCTTCATAGGATTTTTCAGACGACTCCTCTCTCTCAGAGTCACTCTCTGATGCGCAATCAGTGGCTGCAGCATCCATTTCTTCAGACATAACAGTTTGTAAAAGACAGCCAAAAGAAGAATGGTAAATTGAGGCAAGCTAAATCTGCGCAAAACAAATCAAAGTGTAAACATTTTGCCATTAAACTAAACACTGGGGGTAAACTTACCACTGGGGCTGATGGTTATTTGATCCAGAGTTTTCCCCTTGAACTCTGCCAATCTGCCCTGTTCACACGCCATCAGTATTTTACTTATTTTTGCCAACTGAAGCGTTCCCTCTGGAAGACGGTAGAACATTCGATGAATCCGAATGTCATGACCCAAGAAGTCAGCAAACTGGTCCTGTTCTGTATCATTGAGATTTAACACTCTAGAGAGGGTGGTAACCTGTTTTCGTAGTTTAGTTGATGACAATGCTTCAGGTAACTTGGCACCACATTGTTTGGCATAGACGCGGATGCAGTCATTCCCCCGAAAATGTGTATCATATCCTGGCCTGGCAAATAAGTAGATATTACCTTCGCTCACTCCACATGAGCACCGCTCTTTGATAAGCAGCTCTAAAGATTCCACCATCACTGGAGTGAGGATTACAGGCACCTTCCTGCCACGCTTCCCACAGGTTTCGATGCGTTCAAAATGCGCACAGAGCAGTCTCTCAACCTCTGTTAGCGCCACTGCAACATCTTTGTTAAGTGGGGATTTGTCCCTGGAGTGAAATGTTGCCACAGACATCTTTGACACCTCTCCCTCTCTTTTCCTGTTGAAGATAATCATCTGAGCCAGTATCACTTTTGCTAGATTGCACCATTTTCTTGAGGTTTTCTCATCGCACAGTTGGTTGTAGTATTGTTTCTGCTTTTCATCTAAGTACATGTCAATTTTTTTAACATCATCTGCTAATGGAATAAGCTGCGGTGCGTTCCATTTCCTCTGTTCGTGTACGATATGCAGCAAAAGAGATCATTTCATTCCAGCGAAGACGGTAGATGCCTTGGAGGTCTCGGACTAGCTTAAACTTTTCTTCATTCTGGGTAATAAGAGCTTCACCCTCCATGACGTCTGCAATTTTCTGGATGCTTTGCCCAAGCTTTGTGGCCAAGGTTGCTTTTTCAAATTTGTTTGTCTTTTCATCAAAGCCAGTCACTTCTTTGACAGCTTTTATGATGTATTGGAAGTGTTGTGGGTTGATATAATCCTTCATCTTTTTCAGTGGTGTCACCTTTCTACCTTTAATCACGAGTCTCCCTAGTTCTCGCAAAGTTTGACGAATGTGCTGGTGTTGTGAGGGGTTCTCCCCTTTCTTGTTGTAAATTTTTTCACCCAATGCCAAGATGTATCTGTCTTCTTTTACTGCATGGGCTACATCATCTTGAGCCATGTTACTCACCAGTTTCCAGACCTTCTCGCTGACTCCTTTAGCAACCGGTTGAGCACTAGCACAGAGTGCCTGGATTCTGGTTTTGCCAGGCATCTCCTTACGAACATTTTGTGCTAGTGTGCACCTTGCCACATGCCTCCACATAGATTTGCGTTTAAAGAGCCCATGGCAGGCAAAACAATGCTGATAGTCCTGGTGATTGCTCTTGTCATCACTTGTTTGCTTACATGGTACCAAAACCCCCTTTCCTTCTTTAAGTGCCTGAATGTTGTGTGCCCGATTCCCCTTCTTGCGAAGGAGATTCAGCTGAAGTCTCCTAGCTTTTGACTTCTTTGCAAACTGAAGTGCAGTAGCTACTTCCATTTCATCCCCATGTTTATGTTCTAAATGACGGGCGATTTTGGATTGCGGTTGCTCGCAAAACAGACAGAAGTGCTTTTTTTGGTGGTACTTTTTGGATCCATCTACTTCTGAGACATTCATTACAAGCAATGATTCACTGCTAGTGTTCGACTTTGGGGAACTAGTACATCTCTTATAAGTATTTTCGTATCGCTTCATTCTCTTGAGTTCTGATTCTCCATTTGAGCTGTTTTCTTCTGAGGAATGTCACGATCGCCTATGAAGTACGACCAAAGCGCAGCGTTGGGAGTGAACATGATGATTTTAATGATGAAACACACGACAAAACAAAACACGATCCGTGACGTCCTCAGTTACACCGACTGAACATAGAACAAAAACCCACAACCCCAAGGTGAACAATGACAGTTTAAATATGGCTCCCAATCAGAGATAACGAGCCGACAGCTGACACTCGTTACCACTGATTGGGAGTCACTCAACCAAACACAGAAACAACCAATAACCACCCAACCAACCCAAACACAACAATACTTAACACACTCTGGCTAAAATACCAAGTCCCGGAACCAGAGCGTGACAAGGAACTTCTGCATCTCTTGATAGTCTTCTTGTATTGCTTCTTTCTCTTGACACCCGCTAATTTATCTGAACTGTCTCCCTCTGAGACTAGATCATCGTGTTTACTGCTGTCCACCCTTGTCTTTGGTTCTGAAAATTCATCGGAATCGTCTTCCTCTGATGACCTTGGGACATAATCATCTTCACTGTTGTCAATGCTGGTTATTGAGTCATCAGTCTTGTATCCAAGCATAGCTTTGGTCAACTGTATTGAAGAAAAAAAGTATATTGGATATCTAGACAGATAACACAGAAAGTATTTGGACACCGGCACATTTTGATTAGTTATGGCTCTGTGCTCCTCTAATTTAGATTTTTTTGTTATAATACAATGAATATAGGATGAAAGTGCAGACTTGCCCATCTTTGATTTACAAAGCTGATTCACAAGAACTTACAGTATGTGCTGGTGTTGAATGACACTTTAACTTACGAATATGCTGTCTGTTCTGATCAATGGCGGTGCATCATCCAACACATGGACTATCGACCCAGCGGTACTGGCAGCCTCAGAGGTACTGGCAACCTCAGTGTCTGACATCTAAGGATACAATAAAATGATATTAGTCATGTGCAAATTAGGCAATAGGATATTATAACGATTCAACCATCCCCAGTATCCTCACTCTAAACAATTGTCAAACCTGAGCTTCTGGATTTATAATTTCCTTTTCAAATCTGGCCTCACAAGTTGAATGATGATTCTTCAGATTTTCCATGCGTCTTCTTAGCCTCTGCAGTGCCTTTGTAAAGGAAGACAAGTTACAAAAAGAATAGTTGAGACTTAATAGAATGACAAGATTGCTCTGCACACAACATCGGGGATGGGCTGGGGGACACCAATGACTGATATCATTGACTAATAGAGGTCCAACAAACATCTGTTACAATTTCCTTTTTTAAGACTACTTTCAAGGTAAAAATCTATCTTCCATTTTGTTTTCGATCTTTAAAAATGAGTGTAGGGAATAAGGAGCATGGACATATGTGAATGTCCATGCTTTTCAATAACAAAATCTGGTCACTTATTTCTTATTTTCTTTCACATATTTCTTATTTTCATCCAAATTATTCCAACGGGAAAAAATGGTCTTTGGGTAAGGGCTATAAAAAACAGGTGCAACTTAAATATATTAATTTAATGAGGGGATTTAATTAAATATTTTAGCACACATGCAGGCTTATAGCTTGACAAAACAGATGAAAGGGAACTGGCTTTTCTAGCTAGCTTGTAAACCAATTCAAGTTACACTAGCAATTTTATTTTCCAATGCATGTAACATTGGGTTAACCACAATGTATTGATGTATTCTGAATCAAAGACATGTTTACCAATTATGCTAAACTTATTAGCTAGCTTGCCACCATAGCTAGCATCATACAAAAAAAAGCAGCTAGCATCGTTAGCATCGCTAGCACGCTAACCGTTAGCTAGCACGCTAACCCTTAGCAAGCAGTAAATAAGTATAAGGTAGAAACATGCAAAGTAACAATTGCATATGTATGAATTGTTTGGATAAGCCTACCAATTTCAATCTGTCATGACGCAGTATATCTGACACAACATTGTCAATGCATGTTGGATTCCACCGAAAGACATATGTGAGCTAACATTAACTAATTAAAAATAAAGACAACGGGAACATGCATTGCTTGCCAATACACCAAATACAAATTCAATTTTAGCTAAACTATTGGTTAGCAGTTCAGTTAATAGCTCACCTTCTTGCATGAACGTAAACATCTGCAACCATCCTCCTCTTCCTCAAAAAGGTGCTGCCCAGCTACTTTAGAGGTGATCGTGCTCAGGCAGAGACAGGCTTGCCAGATCAATTACGAATTTCTAGGAAGTCAACGCAAAACCTGCCTTCAAAGCCTGAAAACTAGCACAATTTCAGAAGATTACAGGGAAATTAATAGATTTTTTTAAATGCCATGTTGGTAGTTGCAATATAGAAGTAGTATAAAAACTTGCACCCAGCGACCAAAACTTTTCACCTGCGGCAAAGTTTCCAAAGTACCTCAATAAACCACAAAAAAAAGCATACATGGCAACCCTGGGAAGAGATGTGTTGACCTGTGAAACTTTTGGTGGTTTGGTACTTTTGTGCACTCTGCAGAAGTCAGATATTTGTGGCTAATGTTAACATTCTGTGGAGGTCACCTGATCCTAGATCTGTGAAATGGTTGACAACAACACAGTTTATGTTTGTGTTAGAGAGCACATAACAGGCCTGTCTGAATTTTATTTAGTCATTTGAAATCACATATTTTAATGTTAAGCTTTGATTTGTAACACTAAATGTTTTGTCAGTGCATAGCAGAGGTGGGACAAAGTCATTGTTATGCAAGTCACAAGTAAGTCTCAAGTCTTTGCCCTCGAGTCCCGAGTCAAGTCGAGTCAAAGATGAGGCAAGTCCCAAGTCGAGTCAAAAGTCAAAGCCATCAAGTCTCAAGTCGAGTCCAAAGTCCTACCATTTTAGTTTCGAGTCATTTCAAGTCCTCTTACCACAGAAATAAAATGTATACAAATCATGTATGTCTGTAAGATTTGTATTTATTTAAACCTTTTTATACAATAACATTAATCAAATACAGCAGAGAGAGAGAGAGAGAGAGAGAGAGAGAGAGAGAGAGAGAGAGAGAGAGAGAGAGAGAGAGAGAGAGAGAGAGAGAGAGAGAGAGAGAGAGAGGTTTACGGGGAAGGACAAACACCAAAGCTCTGGAAGTAAAAACAGTGTGGGAACCTGCACTGCAAATGAACAGATCTTACTCCATGTGAAACTCCTACCACAGGAGAGAGAGAGCTGTGTGGACAGGTGATGAGCAGAGAGTGAGTGTGTGTGCGCGCATGCGTGCTGTGGGACAGGTGGAGGGAGGCCCCTATACTGCAATTGCATTTGCAAAAGATCAAATTGGCCAAAAGTCTGTCAGTCATTTGTGCACGATGGGGACGCAGAATGATGCCACCATGGCTGAAAACTCGCTCCACTGGAGCACTAGAAGCAGGCACTGCCAAGACTCGGATGGCTACTTGAAAGAGTGAAGGAAGAGTCTTACTGTTCAGTGCCCAGAACAAAAAGGGCATTCTGTCCTTCTGCCATGTCAATGTAGTGACTTAGCTGTACTGCTGGTGGGTCCCCAACATCCCTTTTCTGCCTCTTATGGTATGCAGCAACCAGCCCTTCTCCTTCCATGTCCTCTAGTTCTTCGTCAGCAGGCACCGGCACAGGCTGCTCTGTCTCTGCAGCATCTTGCAGGATCAATTCTAAAAATAAAAATAAAAACGTGTCACAACAGCAGAACAAAAGAGCCCTTATTTCTGATGTTGATGATACTGTTCAAGACTGAAAATTTTTTATTATTGTTAAAGTCAGATTAATATCACATTAGATCCTATATCAGATTAAGATCAAATTATTGTACGTTGCATTTAAGTTGCATTGCAAGTCAATAATATTTACCTTTAACTCGTTGTGCCACCTCTGCCTTGATGTCACGGTTGACCAGCACATGGGGCTCAATCCACAGCAGACAAAAGGCTGGATCCAAGGCAGCTGCTTTCAGGTAGACTGTGTCTGAAAAGGGGGCAGTGATCCCTTCTTGAGACTGGGCCATTTTTACATTAATGAAGATCCCAAGAAATCTTTTTTTCAGGGATGCCTGCAGACCTCTGACCAGGCCACTCAGGAAACGAACTTGAGGCTTCAGCTTCTCAAGATGGTGATTGAGGGACAAGATGGATGGAACAACTGCACTGATTGTAATGACTTTCTCCCCCTGTGTCAAATCAGTTGCTTTCTCCGAACGGTTTTAAGATGTCCACCAACTCCTTCAGCAGATTCCACTCTCGTGGTGTGAATGACAGTTCTTTATGCCCGGCCTTCTCAAGAACTGCGCAGAGCTTTTGCTGATCACAATGAAGGACTGCTTTTACCTGCCGCAGTGTGGAATTCCACCTCGTGCTCACTGCAGCAGGGATGCCTCTGTGCTCCCCAAATTCACCATCGAAGATGTCTTTAAACGTTGTGCTTGTGTGGAGCAGGGAGCTAAGTTTTGATAACTTGGAGAGAGAAGGACATGCCGCTTTTGTTTCTTTCAAACCGTCTCCCACAACCAGCTGCAATGTGTGTGCAAAACACTGCAGGCGCTGTTTCTTTGCCATAGCAGCATCGACGGGTTTGCTGGTCTTCTTGGGTTAAGTCATGCCATAGCTCAGGATCATCAAGATTATCTCCAGCATCTTCATCTTCCTCCTGTTCGCTGGGGAAGCAGACTGTAAATGCCCTGCGCATGTTAGCAGCATTGTCACTAATTATATAGTCCAATTTAGCTTTGATGTTGTATTCATCACATATTGCCTCAAATTAGTCACAGATTCGCTCTGCTGTGTGAGAGCCTTTGAAGCGGTTGCAGGCCAAGAGATTAGTCTTTAGCTGTACCCTCTCTGCATCTCGCTCCATCCAGTGCACAGTGACACCAAGGAATCCCCTCATCTTTCGATCAGACCAAATGTCCACAGTGACTGAAACATGGTCAGTGTTGCTCAATTGAGTTTTTAACTTTGACCGTCTCTCCTCAGCAAGGCTCTCTGTTTTTGTGGTCAGCGTTCGGCGACATACTGGGGTATACTTGCTGTCCAGCACAGCCAGAAAGTGACGAAAGCTCTTATTTTCCACAATAGACAGAGGGAAATTGCAATCAATAATCAAGTCAGACAGTATCGCATTGGAGATGGCCTTCTGCTGTGGGTGGGTCAGGCTGTAACGCCCTACACGAGTGTCAAGGAATTGTGAGATTGAAGGCTGTTGTGGTTCATCTACGATGATTTTGTTCATCTGGTATTCTTCATACCTGTAACAGAGAAGAATATGAAACAGATGTCAGAAAATCCTTTACAGCCACACATGTTGTATTTGAAACTACTCTTTACTCATATCAATGTTGTTGTGTTAATATTCATTGCCTATTGTACACTACGGTTTACGATAATACATTTCAGTGTCAGTGTATGCAATATTAAGAATATTTTCACTGCTTCAAAATTCATAAGAAAGCCCTTTTCCCTCAAGAAACTGAAGTCATATGCTTTATAGCAGTGGTTTTCAAAGTGGGGACGGGGACCCTTGGGTGCCGCGAGGGGGTTCTAGGGGGGCCATGGCAAGTTGGCATGAAAAGTATAGAAAAACAAAATAATTGAATAAATTAAATAACTAAAGTAAACCAAAAATTAAACCAAAAATAAGCTAAACAATATTCCCATTAGTTAAGAACTGCACTATAATAATCTATTGCATCTCTGAACATTACTACTATAATCGTTATTATTTTATTATATACTGTATATATCCCAGTGGTGCGCTGCCTCACAGACCTACTGTAGACTACGGTAGCACTCTGTCCATGCGCTGTCTGCTGTTTGGGCATGATATGAAAAGGGAAGGCTAATGGTGGATCTACTGTGACTGTGTTATCATTTTCCTCTTTACAATGTATACGTCTTACTATGTTTCCTGTTGTACTTGGATGGGTTTAGGGATGCACCAACTACATCCGAGTTGTGAAAGGGGGTGCATTCATTGTTTAATTGTGATATTTTGTCTTCAGCGACAGTTCAGCTTAGTTGTGATTAACCAAAATTACATAAAACGACCTCAATGAGGCAGCACACCAGCAACTCTGAAACTGAATTCTAAAACGCTTAACGTGAAAAACGCTTAACGTTGCTTAATGCTTAATATACTAAGACAGTAATATTATAAGACCAAACTCTGCAAATATCATATTAATAAAGCATACTATGTACAAAACATCAGATGAGCCCAGAATACATAGTAGCCTACATAAGACATGTTAAGCCTCTTATAATGGTTTTCCTATGGGAGGAAAACACTTAACGTGTTGTTTAAACGTGTTTGCGTTCATATTCTGGCCTCATCTGATGTTTTGTACATTTAGTATACTTTATTAATATGATATTTATAGTTTGGTCTTTTAATATTACTGTCTCAGTATATTAAGACACGTTAAGCCTTTTCTTATAATAGTTTTCTATGGGAGGAAAACGCAACGTGTTATTAAACGTGTTTGCGTTCATATTCTGGGCTCATCTGATGTTTTGTACATAGTATACTTTATTAATATGATATTTACAGAGTTTGGTCTTTTAATAACACTGTCTTAGTACATTAAAGAACGTTAAGCGTTTTTTCACGAAAGCGTTTTAGAATGTCCATATAATAGCAGTTCAAAAATCCATATTTTTGTAAGCATGAACCAGCAAGGGAGACGTGCGTTTGTCTCGTTGATACAGTAAATATGCAGCAGCTAGCTAGTAAGTTTACGGTACATCCGATAAGGTGCGTAGCATTTGTTCAAAACTTACCTTTCTTTGTGCAACTTCAGGTGTCGAACAAAGTTGGACGTTGTGGCAGCTCCGTCTGTAATCTTCGATCCGCATGTTTTGCAGATTGCAACTCGTTTTTTTTGTCGACTACCTCGTAATTTTTATAGCCAAACCAAACTATCTTCGGTATCATTTTGACAACTGGCGCGTTGTTGCTTGATGTGCTTCATTGGTTGTCTTGCAATGTGCCTGCTTAGATGCTGTCGAATCAAAACAACGTGGGACTACAGTGATTGGATAACGTGCAGGCAGCGCGCGCTCTCTGTATGCATACAGGTGGATGGTGCACATTTTTTTCACAGATGCAGATAAACGGAGAGCGGCGCGGCCGTGTGAAAATTTTTTTCCCCAGTTTTCATGGGAAGTAGCAAGTCTTCTCGAGTCATAAGGCGCAAGTCCAAGTTAAGTCACAAGTCATTGATGTTAAAGTCCAAGTCGAGTTGCAAGTCTTTGTACATTTTGTCGAGTCGAGTCTGAAGTCATCAAATTCATGACTCGAGTCTGACTCGAGTCCAAGTCACATGACTCGAGTCCACACCTCTGGTGCATAGTATTCTGCAAGACAGTCTGTGGAAGATTTTCATATTAGTGGTACATTTGAGTGAGAATTTGAGCTAGCAGTTGGAATTTTGATACATTGTATGACACACCCTACACTACAGCCAATCAATGATCAGCCTCCCATCCCCCTCTCTGCTCCACTCCACCAAGTCAAACATATAAGCCAACTACAGTGGGGAGAACAAGTATTTGATACACTGCCGATTTTGCAGGTTTTCCTACTTACAAAGCATGTAGAGGTCTGTAATTTTTTATCATAGGTACACTTCAACCGTGAGAGACAGAATCTAAAACAAAAATCCAGAAAATCACATTGTATGATTTTTAAGTAATTAATTTGCATTTTATTGCATGACATAAGTATTTGATACATCAGAAAAGCAGAACTTAATATTTGGTACAGAAACCTTTGTTTGCAATTACAGAGATCATATGTTTCCTGTAGGTCTTGACCAGGTTTGCACACACTGCAGCAGGGATTTTGGCCCACTCCTCCATACAGACCTTCTCCAGATCCTTCAGGTTTCGGGGCTGTCGCTGGGCAATACGGACTTTCAGCTCCCTCCAAAGATTTTCTATTGGGTTCAGGTCTGGAGACTGGCTAGGCCACTCCAGGACCTTGAGAGGCTTTTTAATGAGCCACTCCTTAGTTGCCCTGGCTGTGTGTTTCTGGTCGTTGTCATGCTGGAAGACCCAGCCACGACCCATCTTCAATGCTCTTACTGAGGGAAGGAGGTTGTTGGCCAAGATCTCGCGATACATGGCCCCATCCATCCTCCCCTCAATACGGTGCAGTCGTCCTGTCCCCTTTGCAGAAAAGCATCCTGGACATGCGCTGGCTTGAGCAGGGGGACCTTGCGTGCGCTGCAGGATTTTAATCCATGATGGCGTAGTGTGTTACTAATGGTTTTCTTTGAGACTGTGGTCCCAGCTCTCTTCAGGTCATTGACCAGGTCCTGCCGTGTAGTTCTGGGCTGATCCCTCACCTTCCTCATGATCATTGATGCCCCACGAGGTGAGATCTTGCATGGAGCCCCAGACCGAGGGTGATTGACCGTCATCTTGAACTTCTTCCATTTTCTAATAATTGCGCCAACAGTTGTTGCCTTCTCACCAAGCTGCTTGCCTATTGTCCTGTAGCCCATCCCAGCCTTGTGCAAGTCTACAATTTTATCCCTGATGTCCTTACACAGCTCTCTGGTCTTGGCCATTGTGGAGAGGTTGGAGTCTGTTTGATTGAGTGTGTGGACAGGTGTCTTTTTTACAGGTAACAAGTTCAAACAGGTGCAGTTAATACAGGTAATGAGTGGAGAACAGGAGGGCTTCTTAAAGAAAACTAACAGGTCTGTGAGAGCCGGAATTCTTACTGGTTGGTAGGTGATCAAATACTTATGTCATGCAATAAAATGCAAATTAATTATTTAAAAATCATACAATGTGATTTTCTTGATTTTTGTTTTAGATTCCGTCTCTCACAGTTGAAGGGTACCTATGATAAAAAATTACAGACCTCTACATGCTTTGTAAGTAGGAAAACCTGCAAAATCGGCAGTGTATCAAATACTTGTTCTCCCCACTGTATAAGTCTTAATGAAGAAACCGCTATAGACTATACTGAAGTCAGATATTTGTGACTAATGTTAACACGATATGGAGGACTTACAGACTTTATAAGTGCCTAAGACCAACACTAATATATATATTGCGGTTGGCTAAAGACTCAAGTATGATGATGGGGTGGCCAAGCCCATCTTGTTTATGAACTTTATGGGGCCTAAGCCCATTCTTAATACACTGCTCAACAAAATAAAGGGAACACTTAAACAACACAATGTAACTCCAAGTCAATCACACTTCTGTGAAATCAAACTGTCCACTTAGGATGCAACACTGATTGACAATAAATTTCACATGCTGTTGTGCAAATGGTATAGACAACAGGTGGAAATTATAGGCAATTAGCAAGACACCCCCCAATAAAGGAGTGTTTCTGCAGGTGGTGACCACAGACCACTTCTCAGTTCCTATGCTTCCTGGCTGATGTTTTGGTCACTTTTGAATGCTGGCGGTGCTTTCACTCTAGTGGTAGCATGAGACGGAGTCTACAACCCACACAAGTGGCTCAGGTAGTGCAGCTCATCCAGGATGGCACATCAATGCGAGCTGTGGCAAGAAAGTTTGCTGTGTCTGTCAGCGTAGTGTCCAGTGCATGGAGGCGCTACCAGGAGACAGGCCAGTACATCAGGAGACGTGGAGGAGGCCGTAGGAGGGCAACAACCCCAGCAGCAGGACCGCTACCTCCGCCTTTGTGCAAGGAGGAGCAGGAGGAGCACTGCCAGAGCCCTGCAAAAGGACCTCCAGCAGGCCACAAATGTGCATGTGTCTGCTCAAACGGTCAGAAACAGACTCCATGAGGGTGGTATGAGGGCCCGACGTCCACAGGTGGGGGTTGTGCTTACAGCCCAACACCGTGCAGGACGTTTGGGCATTTGCCAGAGAACACCAAGATTGGCAAATTCGCCACTGGCGCCCTGTGCTCTTCACAGATGAAAGCAGGTTCACACTGAGCACATGTGACAGACGTGACAGAGTCTGGAGACGCCGTGGAGAACGTTCTGCTGCCTGCAACATCCTCCAGCATGACCGTTTTGGCGGTGGGGTCAGTCATGGTGTGGGGGTGGCATTTCTTTGGGGGGCCGCACAGCCCTCCATGTGCTCGCCAGAGGTAGCCTGACTGCCATTAGGTACCGAGATGAGATCCTCAGACCCCTTGTGAGACCATATGCTGGTGCGGTTGGCCCTGGGTTCCTCCTAATGCAAGACAATACTAGACCTCATGTGGCTGGAGTGTGTCAGCAGTTCCTGCAAGAGGAAGGCATTGATGCTATTCCCCCGACCCAGACCTGAATCCAATTGAGAGCACATCTGGGACATCATGTCTCGCTCCATCCACCAACGCCACGTTGCACCACAGACTGTCCAGGAGTTGGCGGATGCTTTAGTCCAGGTCTGGGAGGAGATCCCTCAGGAGACCATCCGCCACCTCATCAGGAGCATGCCCAGGCATTGTAGGGAGGTCATACAGGCACGTGGAGGCCACACACACTACTGAGCCTCATTTTGACTTGTTTTAAGGACATTACATCAAAGTTGGATCAGCCTGTAGTGTGGTTTTCCACTTTAATTTTGAGTGTGACTCCAAATCTAGACCTCCATGGGTTGATACATTTGATTTCCATTGATAATTTTTGTGTGATTTTGTTGTCAGCACATTCAACTATGTAAAGAAAAAAGTATTTAATAAGATTATTTCATTCATTCAGATCTAGGATGTGTTATTTTAGTGTTCCCTTTATTTTTTTTAGCAGTGTATATAGATGCTGCTATTGGCTCAATACTCAAGTATGATGTCAGGAGTGCAGTTAAGTTACAAGTGTTCAGGGGCAAGCCTTCTTATATCCATGGTCCGATTAGCTCGAGACTCACATATGCATCTCCCCTCATCGTCATAGACATGTTTAAGCTATGACCCCCCAGACAAATCCCCTCAATAGCGTGAAAGACTAGAAATTGATGAATATCCTTGCAGTGCCTTGCAAAAGTATTCATCGCCCTTGGCGTTTTTCCTATTTTGTTGCATTACAACCTGTCATTTAAATAGATTTTTATTTGGATTGCATGGAATGGACATACACTAAATTGTCCAAATTGGTGAAGTGAAAAAAAAAAAGAAATTACGGAAAAGTGGTGCGTGCATATCTTTTCACCCCCTTTGCTATGAAGCCCCTAAATAAGATCTGGTGCAACCAATTACCTTCAGAAGTCACATAATTAGTTAAATAAAGTCGCCCTGTGTGCAATCTAAGTGTCACATGATCTGTCACATGATCTCAGTATATATAAACCTGTTCTGAAAGGCCCCAGAGTCTGCAACACCACTAAGCAAGTGGCACCACCATGCAAGTGGCACCATGAAGACCAAGGAGCTCTCCAAACAGGTCAGAGACAAAGTTGTGGAGAAGTACAGATCAGGGTTGGGTTATAAAAAAATATCTGAAACTTTGAACATCCCACGGAGCACCATTAAATCAATTTTTTTTAAATTGAAAGAATCTGGCACCACAACAAACCTGACAAGCCAAAACTCACGGACCAGGCAAGGAGGGCATTAATCAGAGAGGCAACGAAGAGACCAAATATAACCCTGAAGGAGCTGCAAAGCTCCACAGCGGAGATTGGAGTATCTGTCCATAGGACCACTTTAAGCCGTACACTCCACAGAGCTGGGCTTTACGGAAGACTGGCCAGAAAAAAAGCCATTGCTTAAAGAAAAAAATAAGCAAACACGTTTGGTGTTCGCCAAAAGGCATGTGGGAGACTCCCCAAACAAATGGAAGAAGGTACTCTGGTCAGATGAGACTAAAATTGAGCTTTTTGGCCATCAAGGAAAACACTATGTCTGGTGCAAACCCAACACCTCTCATCACCCCGAGAACACCATCCCCACAGTTAAGCATGGTGGTGGCAGCATCATGCTGTGGGGATGTTTTTCATCGGTAGGGACTGGGAAACTGGTCAGAATTGAAGGAATGATGGATGGCGCTAAATACAGGGAAATTTTTGAGGGAAACCTGTTTCAGTCTTCCAGAGATTTGAGACTGGGACGGAGGTTCACCTTCCAATAGGACAATGACCCTAAGCATACTGCTAAAGGAACACTTGAGTGGTTTAAGGGGAAACATTTAAATGTCTTGGAATGGCCTAGTCAAAGTCCAGACCTCAATCCAATTGAGAATCTGTGGTATGACTGAAAGATTGCTGTACACCAGCGGAACCCATCCAACTTGAAGGAGCTGGAGCAGTTTTGCCTTGAAGAATGGGCAAAAATCCCAGTGGCTAGATGTGCCAAGCTTATAGAGACATACCCCAAGAGACTTGCAGCTGTAATTGCTGCAAAAGGTGGCTCACACAAAAAATATTCTGCATCTTCAAAGTGGTAGGCATGTTGTGTAAATCAAATAATACAAAAACCCCCAAAAATCCATTTTAATTCCAGGTTGTTAAGGCAACAAAATAGGAAAATGCCAGGGGGGGTGAATACTTTCGCAAGAATCCACTAGTCTTAGTTGAACTGACGGAAATACATGAGTGTTTTTGCCTAATCACATATATGAAATTATGGAAAGATGTGACATTTTTAACCCTTCGTAACAGCCCCTATGACCCCAATTGAAGTTAGGGCAACAGGCAATGTATTCCTATGGGGAGAGAGGTCAAGGTCAACTGTTAGAAGAATTACACCCTGTTTTCACTGTAAAGGGTTAATTCCACATGGTCAAGGGTAGGCTTGCACAGATCGGGAGGACCATAGGAACGTTCCTGTGGTTGAATTGTGTTTCTAGCTTCAACGGTTCTGCCGCTGTCACCCAAAAGCACCTTAAATTTAGGTCAGGCTTCATTTTGGGCCTTGTCCTAGGACCTCTCTGGATGTCAATATCTTGCCCCGACAATGTCAGAGAAAGATGCTCTTTGAATAAGTTGCTCTTTAGATGGCCCCCAACCATAATCTGGAAATATATTCAATTCAGAATACCATAAAGGGGTGAGGTGGCATCTTAGAATACACATGGACACGTACCACTACCTAGATTGAATTTGTAAGGGTTCCCAAAAGGGCAAAAAAAAACAGAGAAAAACCAGGTTTTCTAATGTGTACCGGTTCATGAGGGTTGCCTAATCACATATATGAAATTATGGAAAGATGTGACATTTTTAACCCTTCGTAACAGCCCCTATGACCCCAATTGAAGGCACTTCCTGTTATTACAGGAAGCTGAAAGTAAACATATATCCTCCTTGGGACACGCTTTTACAGAATCCTGAGTTTCAAGTCTTTACGTTAAGAACTGACTGATATACAAAGGGTTGAATGCAGTGTTTTTCACTAACTGCAGGGAGTGAAATCAAAACCACGTTTAGGGTCAATTTAACCACTTCCGGTTGCTCCAGGAAGCTTAAAATCAACACAGGTAATCCTTGTAGTGGCCTGATGGGTTGTCATTGAAGACAGTTTGATATGCCAATCACAACCCACATTGGCATCAGGTTGAAGTTAGGGCAACAGGCAATGTATTCCTATGGGGAGAGAGGTCAAGGTCAACTGTTAGAAGAATTACACCCTGTTTTCACTGTAAAGGGTTAATTCCACATGGTCAAGGGTAGGCTTGCACAGATCGGGAGGACCATAGGAACGTTCCTGTGGTTGAATTGTGTTTCTAGCTTCAACGGTTCTGCCGCTGTCACCCAAAAGCACCTTAAATTTAGGTCAGGCTTCATTTTGGGCCTTGTCCTAGGACCTCTCTGGATGTCAATATCTTGCCCCGACAATGTCAGAGAAAGATGCTCTTTGAATAAGTTGCTCTTTAGATGGCCCCCAACCATAATCTGGAAATATATTCAATTCAGAATACCATAAAGGGGTGAGGTGGCATCCTAGACTACAGTCGTGGTCAAACGTTTTGTGAATGACAAGTATTGGTCTTCACAAAGTTTGCTGCTTCAGTGTTTTTAGATATTTTTGTAAGATGTTACTATTGTATACTGAAGTATAATTACAAGCATTCCATAAGTGTCAAAGGCTTTTATTGACAATTACATTTAGTTTATGCAAAGAGTCAACAAGACCTCTGCAATCCGCCCTGGCATGCTGTCAATTAACTTCTGGGCCACATCCTGACTGATGGCAGTCCATTCTTGCATAATCAATGCTTGGAGTTTTCAGAATTTGTGGGTTTTTGTTTGTCCACCCGCCTCTTGAGGATTGACCACAAGTTCTCAATGGGATTAAGGTCTGGGGAGTTTCCTGGCCATGGACCCAAAATGTTGATGTTTTGTTCCCCGAGCCACTTAGTTATCACTTTTGCCTTATGGCAAGGTGCTCCATCATGCTGGAAAAGGCATTGTTCATCACCAAACTGTTGTTGGATGGTTGGGAGAAGTTGCTCTCGGAGGATGTGTTGGTACCATTCTTTATTCATGGCTGTGTTCTTAGGCAAAATTGTGAGTGAGCCCACTCCCTTGGCTGAGAAGCAACCCCACACATGAATGGTCTCAGGATGCTTTACTGTTGGCATGACACAGGACTGATGGTAGCGCTCACCTTGTCTTCTCTGGACAAGCTTTTTTCCGGATGCCCCAAACAATCGGAAATGACCCCAGTCCTCAGCAGTCCAATCCCTGTACCTTTTGCAGAATATCAGTCTGTCCCTGATGTTTTTCCAGGAGAGAAGTGGCTTCCTCGCTGCCCTTCTTGACACCAGGCCATCCTCCAAAAGTCTTCGCCTCACTGTGCATGCAGATGCACTTACACCTGCCTGCTGCCATTCCTGAGCAAGCTCTGCACTGGTGGTGCCCCGATCCCGCAGCTGAATCAACTTTAGGAGACGGTCAGGCGCTTGCTGGACTTTCTTGGGCGCCCTGAAGCCTTCTTCACAACAATTGAATCAAATCAAATCACATTTTATTTGCCACATGCCTTTTGGACCTAGACTTGGCGCTCCGGTACCGCTTGCCGTGCGGTAGCAGAGAGAACAGTTTATGACTAGGGTGGCTTGAGTCTTTGACCATTTCTAGGGCCTTCCTCTGACACCACCTGGTATAGAGGTCCTGGATGGCAGGAAGCTTGACCCCAGTGATGTACTGGGCCGTACGCACTACCTCTGTAGTGCCCTTGCGGTCGGAGGCCGAGCAGTTGCCATACCAGGCGGTGATGCAACCAGTCAGGATGCTCTCGATGGTGCAGCTGTATAACTTTTTGAGGATCTGAGGACCCATGCCAAATCTTTTCAGTCTCCTGAGGGGGAATAGGTTTTGTCGTGCCCTCTTCATGACTGTCTTGGTGTGTTTGGACCATGATAGTTAGTTGGTGATGTGGACACCGAGGAACTTGAAGCTCTCAACCTGTTCCACTACAGCCCCGTCGATGAGAATGGGGGCGTGCTCAGTCCTTTTTTTTTCCTGTAGTCCACAATCATCTCCTTTGTCTTCTTCACAACAATTGAATCTCTCTCCTTGAAGTTCTTGATGATCCGATAAATGGTTGATTTAGGTGCAATCTTACTAGCAGCAATATCCTTGCCTGTGAAGCCCTTTTTGTGCAAAGCAATGATGACGGCACGCGTTTCCTTGCAGGTAACCATGGTTAACAGAGGAAGAACAATGATTTCAAGCACCACCCTCCTTTTAAAGCTTCCAGTCTGTTATTCTAACTCAATCAGCATGACAGAGTGATCTCCAGCCTTGTCCTCGTCAACACTCTCACCAGTGTTAACGAGAGAATCACTGACATGATGTCAGCTGGTCCTTTTGTGGCAGGGCTGAAATGCAGTGGACATGTTTTTTTTCATGGCAAAGAGGGACTTTGCAATTAATTGCAATTCATCTGATCACTCTTCATAACATTCTGGAGTATATGCAAATTGCCATCATAAAAACTGAGGCAGCAGACTTTGTGAAAATTAATATTTGTGTCATTCTCAAAACTTTTGACCACAACTGTACACATGGATACATACCACTACCTAGATTGAATTTGTAAGGGTTCCCAAAAGGGCAAAGAAAACGGAGAAAAACCTGGTTTTCTAATAAGTTTTCACTGTTAAGGGTTAAACCAATCCCAAAAAGCATGAATTATTTAGCACTGGTATTCAGTATAACATGACATGATATTTAGCATTAAACATTAACTGATTACTAGAGTAGGCTGAATTTAATAATACAATTGAGCATATTAAACTGATTAAAAAGGCTGATTTTAGCGACCTTCTTGCTTTGTCAGTTGCAGTCAGTGATTGTCAACATATGGATGTTGACAATCACAACAAATCCCTGAGCCAGCTTCTACAGTCCAATCAGAAAAATCAAGATGTTCTCTGCCATCCAATGAGAAAATACTGCAGTACTATATGTTCCCTATAGAGGGCGCTTGATGTTCTCGGCCATCCAATGATACAACATTGCAGTACTGTGTGTCCCCCATAGGGGGCCTACAAAAATACCGCCTTATTAGGACCATGACAGTTTTACTTGATTTTCAAACCAGGCATATTAGCATGCTATTTCCAGGCTATTCCAGTGGTTTGCCTTGTGAGGACCATGCTTTTGGTCCTAACTTGTCCAAAGGTCCTAATACGAAAGGTGTTTATATAAGTTGTGGTCCCAATACAGTCTCAAATACACACACCGGACACACACACACACACACAGGACACACACACTGGACACACACACACACACACACACACACACACACACTGATACACACACACACACGCACACACACTGGACATACACACACACTGGACACATTTCCATGTGTTGGATTTTGATGAAAGGAATCCCATATAGCCTACTGGACAGGACTTTGCTATGGCATCTTCTGTTTGGGTGTCTCAGGTCAGGTCTGAGCCATGATCAGAATGTGTCTCTGTGTCTATTTCCAGCCCTGCCATTTCTACCTGTCCTGATCTAGTGTTTCACCCCTGACCTCCTCACACCGTCTCACTGTCCATGTCTGCTTTTAGCTCCCACCTCTACTTCACTGTGTTATAATGGACCTTATGCTTGTTATGTCACCTCTGTAACCAGTTATCAACATACTGACCTTTCTGACCCTATCCCATGGCCCTACTTTCTACAACTGAACATTTAAATTCCTCTATGAGTTTTGTTTAGTGTCCATTTACTTATGTATGTATTTGTTGTATATTGGGGTTGTGCCGCAGAGCATCATGGGGGTTTGTATGTGTTTGAGATGATCACGTTCCAGATAAATGGTTGAACTGATTCCTGTCTCCTGTCTCATCATTATTGAATTGTTATACAGACGTGGTTATGAAACCTACGAGACATAACAAAAGATTGAGTAAGTCTGAATCTACAGGAACTGGAACTATTCTGTCTGGAAGAAGTGGGTTTTTACAACTGTTTAAAACGGTTATTTTCTGTGGTACAGTCTAGGCTAATGTTAGCACAGTGTATTGATAGCAGAGGCAAGTGCATAGTCTAGCTAGCTAAGAAAGAGAGTTAACCAGTGGTGTAAAGTACTTAAGTAAAAATACTTTAAAGTACTACTTAAGTAGTTTTTTGGGGTATCTGTACTTGACTTTACTATTCATATTTTTGACTACTTTTACTTTCACTTCACTACATTCCAAAGAAAATAATGTACTTTTTACTCCATACATTTTCCCTGACACCCAAAAGTACTCGTTACATTTTGAATGCTTAGCAGGACAGAAAATGGTCCAATTCACGCACTTATCAAGAGAACATCCCTACTGCCTCTGATCTGGCAGACTCACTAAACACAAATGCTTTGTTTGTAAATTGTCTTAGTGTTGGAGTTTGCCTCTGGCTGAAACGTAAATTTTTAAACAAGAAAATTGTCTGGTTGCTTTATGTAAGGAATTTGAAATGATTTATACTTGTACTTTTACTTTTGATACTTTAGTATATTTTAGCAATTACATTTACTTTTGATACTTGTCACGATCGTCGAGGAGTGAAGGAGACCAAGGCGCAGCGTGTGAAACGAACATGGTACTTTATTAAGTTAAAAGCACGACAAAACAACAAATCAAAGCGACGAATGTGAAGTCCAATAGTGACAAAGACTAAAACAGGAACAATAACCCACAATGCCCACAGGAAAACATGCAGTATAAATATGGCTCCCAATCAGAGATAACGAGCCGACAGCTGACACTCGTTACTCCGATTGGGAGTCAATGACCAAACCTAGAAATAAACGTGACAGAAATGCAAACATAGAAAATCACCCAAAACCCAACAAAACACAATACACCCTGGCTCAAATACAAAAGTCCCGGAGCCAGAGTGTACAGTACCCCCCCCTAAAGGTGCGCACTCCGGGCGCACCAGCATACAGTCTCGGGGGAGGGTCTGGGTGGGCGTCTGTCCCACGGTGGCGGTTCTGGCCCTGGTCGTGGTCCCCACCCCCACCTTAGTCACCACCCGCTTCCCTAGCCTCCTCCACATGACCACCCCCCAATTAAACCCCACTGGATTAAGGGGCGGCACCGGACCAAGGGGCAGCACCGGACTAAGGGGCAGCACCGGACTAAGGGACAGTACCTGGCTAAGGGGCGGATCCTGGCTGGCTGGCTCTGGCGGATCCTGGCTGGAACGGCTCATGGCAGGCTGAAGGATCTGGCTGCTCATGGCTGGCTGACGGATCTGGCTGCTCATGGCTGGCTGACGGATCTGGCTGCTCATGGCTGGCCGACGGATCTGGCTGCTCATGGCTGGCCGACGGATCTGGCTGCTCATGGCTGGCCGACGGATCTGGCTGCTCATGGCTGGCGGAAGGCTCTGGCTGATCCTGTCTGGCGGAAGGCTCTGGCTGATCCTGTCTGGCAGAAGGCTCTGGCTGATCCTGTCTGGCAGAAGGCTCTGGCTGATCCTGTCTGGCGGAAGGCTCTGGCTGATCCTGTCTGGCGGAAGGCTCTAGCGGCTCTGGTCTGGCGGACGGCTCTGATGGCTCATGGCAGACGGGCGGCTTTGCAGGCTTTAGGCAGACGGGCAGTTCAGGCCCCGTTGGGCAGACGGCAGACTCTGGCCGTCTGAGGCGCACCGTAGACTTAGTGCGGGTGGCCGGAACAGGCCGGAACCGGGCTGGCGACGCGCACCGTAGTCTTGGTGCGGGTGGCAGGAACAGGCCCGGGTCGGGCTGGCGACGCGCACCGTAGTCTTGGTGTGCGGGTGGCAGGAACAGGCCGGGTCGGGCTGGCGATGCGCACCGTAGACTTGGTGCGGGTGGCAGGAACAGGCCGGGTCGCGGCTGGCGACGCGCACCGTAGTCTTGGAAATTAAAAGTGATGAAAATCAGGAGTTTATTGGATACGAAAAATATTGGAATTTTGGAAACATTGGCAGTTTATGAAAGTTTGAGCATGGAGTCTTACAGAACATTTTGAAATTTAGTTTTGCAAAGAAGGATGAGGAAACTTTGTGCACATGTTTAAGGTAATGGGGCCAAAGACATTTAATTATAGGCAGCCTGCTACAGTAGACTGTAACGTGAAGCTGGAAGTCAGGAAGCAAGTCAGGAAGGAATTTAAAATACATAGAACAAAAAAGAAACAGGAGTAGGTACAGACATGAAGCCTGAAACAGAATCAAAAATTCTGGGGGAAAAACCAAAGGGAGGAATGATAAGGGAGGTAATCAGGGAAAAGGGGGAGTCCATGTGAGTCTGTTGGTCGCAGGGGGCGAAGAGGTGACAGGGTGCGTAATAAGAGCGACTGGGGGACCCGGAACCCGGGGGGAGTATGTGACAAGAAGAACAGGTAATAAGAATTGGGGGAGTGGAGGACTTTTAAATAGAATTTTCCTGGTCTGACTGCAGTTCTATTACTTGAGCTCAGATGGGGGGAAACATGAGAGAGTTTTATCCAAAAAACCCATAATCACTTTTCAGAAATGGTAAATAGCCTTTTTTTTTAAAGAAATTTTGAAAGAGATTGGTGCATTTTTTTTACCCCAACATGGTATTTTTTAAAATCTACATGATGGTTTTATTTCAGATAGACAAATAATCAGTTTTTTTGTGCAAAAGCTACATATCTGCAAACTCTCAGGAAATAAGTATATGCTAGGTTTTACACGTAAAAGTAAAAAAAAAACATTTTAAAAAAGAAACTTACAAATATAATTTTTGTGAAATAATATATATATATTTTTTTTTAAGACGAAATATGATATTGTATTTAAAACCTTTTACATTTGACATTTAGTCATTTAGCAGATGGTTAAACGGCCCCCTTTTTCCCCAAAAGCATTTTAAGCAAGTTCTTTTGGGAGCATATTAAATCTCGGGAAAGCCCCCAAAAAACCTTTTTAAAACGTTACACTTGAAAACATTGTAATCTAAGCCGCCTCGCCCATTATCCCTGTAAACAGCTAAAATCGGGGGTTTTAAAGCAAAAAAAATCTTATGTCGTCTCAGATTGATGTTTGTGCTAAATTAATCCCCCCTTTTATGTAAAAAGTCAGACCGAATGCTTTTGGGGAAAGAGGAATTTTTGTAAATGTATTAAACTGAAAATTTGACCAATTTCCCCCCCTTTGCCCAGGGTTCCCCAGGGTTTGCTTGGGGAAACTTCTTGAGAAGCTCGTCTAAAAAAGCTCAGTTTGGGACAAAAAAGGGCCCGTTCTCTCCAGAATAAATGAAAAACTGATGTGACCCCATTAAAATATTTTTCAACCCCCATGAATGACCCCAATAAGTTTTGGGTAAGATGAGTTAATGTTTTAAACATTTTGAACCATTCCCTGTATGCATGGTTTATTTAGGTTCTGTAGCAAAAGCATGATCACCGTCCCCCAAAAGGATGCAGAAAGGATGGAAGCGGGGTTTGCCCATTCGATAATTTTCCCCCAGAATGTTTTTGGGGGGGGTTTTATACAAAGTTTTAAATTCCTTTTAAGTTTTGCCTTGCCCTTTAAAGAGCTCGTTGAAAATGTTCCAAAACCATGTTTATACTCCGGTTTTAAGATGGTCCCCCCTTTTTTAAGGCTCTGTTGAAATGTTCCAAACATGTTTTGATACTCCGTTTTAAGATGCCGTCCCCCCTTTAAGAGCTCGTTTAAAGTTCCTAAAACCATGCTTGATACCGGTTTAAGAGCCTTTTGCCCTTTAGAGCTCGTTGAAAAAGGCCTAAACCATGCTTGACACTGGTGGTAATGCTTTTTTAAAACAAGCTTTAGACAATTTGAGGAGTTTTGAAAAAAAATGTTTAAAAGGAAAGCTGATCCCCCCTTTTTTAAAAAGGTCAAAAGCTTTAAAGGTTTTCCCGTGAGTTTAAGATTTTGTTGGGTTTAATGTTTGAATAACGGCCTACAAAGGCAAAAGCAAAAACTAAAAAACAGCCCAATGAAGAAAAAAAGGTTTTAAAGTTTTTTTTGCTTTCAGCCAAATATGTGTGGTAGATAAGGAAAGCACTGAGTACATCTTTTTAGGACCCGATCTGACCTAGCCCCCCTAAAAGCTGATATGCACCTCCCCTTTGTAGCCTTAAACAGCTGTAGGGTCATGCAAAAGCAAAGGCAGATCTAAAAATTAAATGTGTATCCAGTTTTCTTTTGTTTTTAAGGGGTTTTGGTAGTGTGTTACATTTTTTTTGAATTTTGTTTTGTAGAAACCTAAAGTGTTTTATCCAAAGGAAAGAACTTTTTTATAGGAAAATGTTTTCTATGGTTTTGTATTACTATCAATGCGGCTTTTTTTTATGTAGCGAGCGTTTCAATATTTTTGCATTTTTTTACCTTATCTGGTTTTTTTGAATTTCCCAATGCGATTTAAACCATAATTTTCTGCGTGATGTGCCGGTTTTTTCTGGGATAACGGGATCACGGGCTGTCTCAGGGGAGTTTGAGGGTGAGTGTCATGGGGGATGCCTGAACTCAGACCCTGAAGAATCCCAAGGAAAACCTAGAACGCAGTAAAAAACATGGTGGAACAAAGCCAATGGCAGAAACCTCATTTACTTTTTTTCCTTTGGTTTTTCGGGGATTTTGTAGTTACTCAAATACCCTCATTTTTTTGAAACGAAGATTTTAAACCCAGGACATTTTGTCAAAGATAAAAAGATAATACGAAGCCTATTAGGTCTAAAACCATCTTGCCCAAAATGGTAGCAGCATTTTGAAATTGAGGGCAGAAAGCTGTGCACAAATCCTAATACCCCTTCAGGATACTTTTGAACACTTGAACAGGTCTCGTTAGGGGTAAAAGGGTTGGAAAGATTAAACTAGGGAGCTAGTAATAAAAGGTTTGCGGTTGAATCCCGACCCCATCAAGGTACAAATTGTCTGTCCCTTAAGCAAGGCACACACCGTTTTGCTCCGGGGGGCGGCGTACTACTAGACCCTGTAAAACAAAAAATTTATGCACTACCCAGTGTCTGTGACAAACTTTTAAAAAATTTTTATTTATTTTTAAACTTTCATTTAAAAAAATGGGGTTTAAAATCTTGTTGACATTCATAAAGGGAAACCCCTTTGACTTGCATTCACCTCATCAGGAAAAATTCTAATGAAATCATAGACACAGTTAGAGAAAAGGTTTCCCTGTGACGCGGCCGCACAAGCAGGAAACCGTTAGAGTGTGATTTTTGTCATCTTTTTTGGGGAAAAACACTTTGGGAATTTTCCAACATTCATTTTTAAAGGACATGAAACTGGCAGAAGGGGTTTCAGCAAAGTAGGAGTCTTTTTTTTTTTCGGGAAAGGGTGTCTCCGGGCGATGGAGGGCGGGAGGAGACTAAGGGAAAGGGGAACCCCACCTAAACTACGCCTAAAAAGGCAAAGAGCCTACGCAAACAGGAATCTGAAAAAAAGGCTTTAAAGTTTGTTTTTTTTGCCCCAACCATATCAACAGACCAGATTGCCCCTTGACCCTTAAAATGCGTAATGTCTTCCCTTTGGGAGACCTAAACGCGTATGGGAATGAAAAAGCAAAGGCAGTAGGGAAAATTAAAAGGTTTATCCAGTTTCTTTTTGTTTTCTGTTGAGGGAAAACAGCTTGATTTTTTGTTGAAAATATATTCCAACTGTTTTTAAAAAAGGTGTATGTAGTCGTTTTTTTCATGTTTTCAAGGGTTGTATTGGAGTCCCCCAACCTACCAATATTTGGGGTGATGGAAAAAGGCCCCAGACATGGGGAAACACACAAAGACGAAAAGAGAAAGTGATGGAGAGAGACAGAGGAGGGGAACACACAGTAGATATCACTAAATGCGATATAGGGATTTAATTACTGCACTTGTGTGGTGGGGGAGAGGGAGAGGAGAGGGGAGAAAAGGGGAGGATGAGAGGGGGACAGCAGAGGAGATGACAGAGAGGAGGGAGAGAGAGACAGATTGAGAGGAAAGCACAGAGGAGAGACGAGAGGACGAGGAGAGTGAGAGGAGAGAGAGAGAGATCGATCGCGGTGAGAGAGAGAGAGCCGGAGAGAGAGAGGGGGGGAGAGAGCGATGAGGGTGTTTAGGTACTGTTGGATTCTTTAATCAGTTTGGCTCATGGACCTAGTGCTCAGAAGTCTCTATTTAAGTTCTGATTGGTTTTGGGCAATACACGGGGTGATGTATCATGGATTTAGCTGTTGAAATCCTTCCGGACCCCACCCACCTGGCTGTGGGATAGCCACGATGTCTTCAAATCCTAGGGGAGAGAGGAGCTGCGACCCTGGGGAGAGAGGAGCTGCTACCCTGGGGAGAGAGGAGCTGGCTACCCTGGGGAGAGCAGGAGATGATACACCCTGGGGAGAGAGGAGCTTCTACCCCTGGGAGAGAGGAGCTGCTACCCTGCGGAGAGAGGAGCTGTTTACCCCTGGGGAGAGAGGATTCTGCTACCCCTGGGGAGTCGAGGAGCTGCTAACCCCGGGGATAGATGAAGCAGAGAGGAGCTGTTCCTGGGGGAGAGACCGCGCTGCACCACCTGGGAGAAGAGGAGCTGCTGACCCCTGGGACGAGAGAGGAGCTGTTACCCACTGGGGATGAGAGGAGTATGCTACCCCCTGGGGAGAGAGGAGCTGCAACGAAGAGGAGACTGCGGACCCTGCTCAGGAAGAGCTTATCGATTGAGTGATTGTTGGGCACGTTTGGCAGGAGCTGATGTATGTGATGTAGTGACTGTGAACTTGCTGATGTTTCCCAATATGCCATGGCCTTCTGCGTCACCAGGTCTCAACCCGCCAAATGGAAGACAAAACCAATAACAAAGAACACTAAATTATTGGATTTTTATTGAGGGAAGAAGAATGATGTCACATCCCTCCACTAGGAGTCGCAGACACTTTTATTTCAATTTTTTTCATTTTTTTCACCTTGACAAATAAAACATTTTTAATGAAACGACAAAAACCACTTGAGTGTTTAGGATGGCCTACACATAGGGAGGACAAGTTTTCCGTTCCTCCTCACATATGCACCTATTAAGATGCAGTGTTCCTCAACCTGTCATTGATACATAATGTTGCAAGACAAACATACCATAAAATTGATATCCATAGACTTTTGTCATATTTTACAGAAGGCTGTCATTTCACAAAATTGTTCCTAATATTGAACGGAACATAGGGAACAATCAGTAACATTTTCAATACAAAATAATAAATAAAAACAATCACAGCATTACTCAGTTCTTAATGTATTTTAACCATATTAACCAGTTTAAATCAAAATTGTTTTCATTTGGAAACATCTACATCCGAAGAACTCATTTGGAGTTCTCAGACACTTGATAATTAATGTTTATGCCAGGACACATGTAAGGCTATACAGAGACAGGGAGTGAGAGAGAGAAGAACAGGTAGACCTGATATGGAAATGAGCAGAACAAACTTAAAGGAACTGTCCAACCACCGAAATGATCATTCCAGACTCTACTTCTATTGGAGCAGGACACTTATTAAATGTAAGGACTCCGATTGTTTATGTGTATTAATATAGTTTGCTGATATGTTATGTTGTATTAATATATTTGATGATATTGTTATGTGTAAATATATAGTTGATGCTATTGGTATGTGTATTAATTATAGTTTCTGATATTGTTATGTGTCTTAATATACGTTGATGATATTGTTCTGTGTAAGTTATATAGTTGATGATATGTTTGTTGACAGTGTTATAACAGGCATTCTCTCTTAAAAATGTTTTGGATATAAATTAGATGCGTGGGGTGAATTCCATTCTGTTTTCCATCTGTGTGCCCCAGGTGTCGTAGCGTCCATAAACTATCCAGAATCTAAAAGGTTTCTTTGGCTGTCACCATAGGCAGAACCCTTGGTGAGAACCTTTTTGGTCCTAGGTAGAACCCTTTGGGGTTCTGCATGAAGTATCAGTCCACAGAGGGTTCTACATGGAAGCCAGAAGGGTTCTACCAGGAACGCCAAAAGCGTGCTCCTATGGGACCAGCCAGAGGAACCCTTTTGGAAACTCTGTTTTTCTAAGATTGTACTGGATCATAGGTCGATAGACTTGGTCTTCTCAAAACAGGCGTATAAACACACACAAGCCAACAACATTTTTCTCTTTCTAATCTTACGGTTAAATCTTTGTCAACTCAGGAAAGTGTATTTTGTGTGAAAGAGAGACTAATAAATTACTGTGGAAAGACTACCACAACAATTCTACAACTTCTCAACACAGGTTGCTGTGTGTTCATTAGTGCCCACGGCGTAGAAAAACGTTTGGCAACAGAAACGTGTACCGTCACGTTGTTAGCAGCGTTTGGAGTAATAGTAAAACTGTTTATGCATTGTTGCAAAAACTGTTGTGTCTGGCTGTGTAAACTAATGAATACGCACCCAGATAGTTTTAGCGCTACAAAAAACTCGGCTGTTGATGTCTGCCTGATGACTGTAACCTGAACTTAGGCCCTGAGGGTTGCCTATGGATGCTAGCTAGATATACTGGTTTTTCTAAAGTTAGCTAGCTTCAGTTATCTTCACCATTCCAGCTCAGGCCTCATCCATAGGAATGTACAGAGTGCCAGTCATCAGGAAGGTGCTCTCAGCAGAACGGTAAATATGTATGACTGTCATTGTACATTTACATTTACGTCAGTTTAGCAGACTTGCTCTTATACAGAGCGAACTTACAAAATTGGTGCATTCAACCCTATAACCAGTGGGGGGGGGGGGTAGAATGATTACTTTATCCTATCCCAGGTAATTCCGTAAAGAGGTGGGGTTTCAAATGTCTCCGGTAAGGTGGTGAGTGACTCCGCGGTCCTGGCGTCGTGAGGGGAGCTTAGTTCCACCATTAGGGGTACCAGAGCAGCGAAAGGTTGTGAACTGGGCTGAGAGCGAAACTATGCTTCCGCAGAGGCAGGGGAGCCAACAGGCCAGAGGTGTGATCAACGCAATGCAATGCCTCGTGTGGGTGTGTAGGGGGACTGATCAGAGCCTGAAGGTACTGGACGGTGCCGTTCCCCTCACAGCTCCATAGGCAAGCACCATGGTCTTGTAAACGAGATGCGAGCTTCAACTGGGAAGACCAGTGAGTGTGGCGGATGACAGTTTAATCATACAAATTGGCGCTAACTGGACGTGGGGCAAGTCAAATTCTAATCAGTGGAGGTTGCTGGAGGGAGTACGGCTCCATATAATGAACACCATTCCACCCATTCCGCTCACAGCCTATACCACAAGCCCCTCCTCCCCAATATTAAGGTGCCACCAACCTCCGTTGGAATTCAATACATCAATATTTCATTCGTCATAGTTCCTACATTTCCACATTTCGAATGATAAATGTATTGTATCATAGTTTTACTACTATAGTGTAGCGATCTGTTATGTCATACTTCCGTCGTGAGTTTACTGTGAACCCTGAGGCTGTACCCACATTTGAAGTTACAGTTTTAACAGATACCAAGGAGGCTATTTTGATCATAAATGTCAAAAAAATGGCCTCCAATAACATGTTAAACATGGAAATAGCCTGTTTCTATCTGCAGACTACCAGTACGCGACAGCCAATGTGTGGTGTTCCATGGTAAGCCTACATGCCCTGAGAATTGCCAAAAAAACATGCAGAGCTTGACATTAAACATGTTTAATCTACTTGTCGCTTGCACACAAATGAGGAGTTGACTGGAAAAAACAAAAGTTGTTGTTGTGTTTGATTCAAGAAAACCACTTTACTAAATAAAATGCATCAATATTCCCATTTACTATGATGCAATTCCAACCCAAGTAACCCAATTGGCTCCCCATGGCGCGCTGCGTAGGTTGTTTGCCTTTTACACAGTAGCATACCTGGGTTCGCTTCCCTGCCTCTCTGTTTGCTACAACATTGGTGTCAGAAGTAGTCTATTGTGTTCTGTGGCCATCAGAGTGCACGGCCCGGATGTGTGAGGGTCCGTCTGAGTAGTCGAAGCACAAGACTTTATAGCTCTGAGAATGTAGACAGAAGGTCTAAAACAGGCTTGATGATCTGGGGGGGATCAGTGATCTATACAACAGGTTTGTTTGCAAACAATTAAGAGATGTTAGATTATTTAGAGTGAGGCTAGGGTTATAATGCAAAACAGGTTTTTGTTTGGTGTTGTGTAATAGTCAGATCAAGGTCTATACCTCAGCAATTGGTGACCCGTCATTCAGAGGCAGGTGTGCTTTCCTGTTTTGCATGTTATTTTGGCATTAATACGTGTCACATAGCAGTTTGCAAAAAATTTAAAAATAATATAGTATATCATTGAGTTAATAAAGCCGCATACAAACATGGTCCTCCTTTTTGTGTTTTCCTTTGAGTAAGCAGCTCCAGAATTCACGCCGGTGTTCAGGCTCTAGCTCAGTGCTTTCTGTGGTGGTGGGGCAAGCTAGAAGAAAATACGGAAGCGCTGCGCCGTGATTGGCTCAGTGTTCTTTGTCAACAGTCCCAACAGCAGAGTCCCACCAGCTGTCATCTAATCATTTTCTCTTCATTATTTCTCTTCAGTATGACAAGGATTTAAAAAGGATGTGCCTGTAGATTTGTCGACATGATTCGTGATGATGACAGCTGGCTAGATTTTGAAAGTTAGGATGGTGGACATGATCGAGTCTCAATCAACGCTACTGTAGATCTAATGTGATTTGAGACGTCCATTTTATCTGTGGCCAATGACTTCTTGGATGGGCACTTCTAATGTCACTCTGTGTCAGCCACACACGGGGCTTGAATTTTCTTGCTCTACCCTTATACTTGGCGGGTGACGTAGTGTCCCCATTGCTGATCAGAACACTGAGCCAATCACGGCGCAGCGCTCCGTATTTTCTTCTTGCTTGCCCCACCACCACAGAAAAGCACGTGGAGCTAGGCTGAAACACCTGCATTTTGGAGTAGGCCTACTCAAGAAAATAAAAAATGGAGACCATTTTTGTATGGCGGCTTTATAACTCAATGATATAATATTTATTTTTTTATACATTTTTGGCAAAACTGATATGTGACACGTATTAATGACACAATAACATGCAAAACATGAAAGGCCACCTGCCCTGAATGGCTGGGTCGCCAACTTGCGTGAGGTATAGACCTTGATCTGCTTTAAACACACAACAAACACAACTGTTTTGACATTATAACCTAGCCTACTTTAAATATATATAACAATCCTCTTAATTGTTGCAAAAAACCTTTCTGTTATAGATCCGCTGATCCCCCCCAGATCAATCAAGCCGTTTTTTAGCCCTCTGTCTACATTCTCAGATTACGTTTAGCAAAGAACGGATTACAAAAAATAATTAAATGGCCCGACTTTTAATGAATACAAATAACTGTGACACATGGCCTTGTGTTGCTGCACGTCTATAACTTACCTTCACAAACAGTGACTTATTTATTATTTATGACAGTTTCCATGGAGAAGAGATGTCACAAACTACAATTTATTCATGTATTATCATTAAATCACCTGACTGTTTCCGATATGTCTGTTAGTAAATGTTTTGTAAGAGATAATTAATAAATGATAACAATTCACATTCAAGAATTCCTGTGTTAACTACAACCAACATGTTGGATCTCGGTTTAGTGGTAGTGGTCTGAAAAGGAGTCTCTCTGGGAGAGAGAGGAGGGGGGCCCTGCCTCTAAAATGAGTATGTCTGGGGAGAGAGAGGAGGGGGACCCTGCCTCTAAAATGAGTCTCTCTTGGGAGAGAGAGGGAGGGGGGCCCTGCCTCTAAAATGAGTCTCTCTGGGGAGAGAGATGAGCGGGGGCCCTGCCAAACGGTCTAAAATGAGTCCTCTCTGGGAGAGAGAGGGAGGGGGCCATGACCTCTAAAAATGATTCTCCTCCTGGGAAACATGACGACAAAGCTAAGAGTTTAGAATGACAAATTTTGTTTAAGAAACTATTAAGTGTTAGTTCCTAAATGCTAGTTTCCACAATTTTTCACAAGTGTTTTTTAATCAGGAAAAGGTTACGTATGGGTACCTTCAATATTCTGTTCTCTAGATGTTTACTTATAGATTTTAGATGTATATCATTATTGATTTTTATAATTTTATTGCAAAAAAGCTATATATCCATTGTTTAGCTGAAAATTGAATGTTCGTATCTGGTATATTTGACTGTATTATCTGGTTGTCTCGCCTAGCTATCTTAAGATGAATGCACTTACTGGTAAATAGCTCTGGTTAAGAGCATTCTCTAACAGGTGGGGGCCCTGCCCTGACTGACAGGTCACCACTGCTCCAAAGCAACTTGTTAGCAGACATGGTGCCAGCAGGAACCACTTGACGTCACGGCATGGTTTCTATTATCAAGACACCTGCTGGTAACTCTTACCTGGTTAAGACAGCTCAATGATGTTTCCTAAATCTCTGCTCACCTAGGTGGACCCTTATTGAATCAAGAGCTTCATGCATATCTTTAAATTTATACCCATAGAGTAGGACTAAAACTGCTTTATAATTCTCAGGCACTTATACGACACATTTTCTACTATGAGACGCTTTTTTGATATGGGCCCAGAGTCTCAAAATATTGTAAAGGAGTTGTTTGTATCTTTAACCCCAGTATTAACTGAGTTCTGTCTGGAGAGAGAGAGACCAATATTTCTACTCTGAAGACGCTTTTTTGGATACGTACCCGATCTCAAATCTGTGTTTTAAAAACATTTTTTTGTTTGGTGGACATAATCAAAAGAGGGAAGATGATAACCGACTTTAAAGACTGCTTTTAGTTTATTGTGTGACTCTGCTCCTAGTCCCCCGTTCTGAAAAACTGGTCCGCGTCCCCAGTACAGACCTGTACGCGTGTCCACGTACGGTTTGGCGCAAAAGCAAATTGTCGTCATTACGCGCCAGAGTGGTCTGAGGTGATCTTGGGGAACACCGACGGGAGTTTCGCTACAGCTGGTTGAGACACAACCGAAGTTTATTG
Organism: Coregonus suidteri; assembly: GCA_036851935.1. Lineage (NCBI taxonomy): Eukaryota > Metazoa > Chordata > Actinopteri > Salmoniformes > Salmonidae > Coregonus > Coregonus suidteri. The sequence goes on along the minus strand of CM072257.1, from coordinate 1,356,716 downwards.
TTAAATTTGCTTTTTTGCGTGACTTGGTCAGTGACAGTAATGAGTGTAGCCAGATCCTTTTCACTCTGCTATTCTTGTTTAATTTTGTGGTTCACCGGGATTCGTCATCATCCTCGAAGGGGGCCAAGACGAATGACCTGCTAGTTAGCCAAGCTAGTCGGTACAGCTAGCTACGGCTAGCTACTCTACCAGCAGCATTCCTAGTTATCCTAGCTAGCCACTACATCATCACCGGCTGCCTGCATTTCTTGTGAAAACCGATGTAGCTCCCTGGTGTTTCTCTTCACCTGTTAATATCCGTGGTGAGGGCTTCTCCCTCTCTCGTTGACGGATGCTGGCCTACGCTCAGCTCGTGTCCAGTTCTTCCTCTCTTACTCCTCTCTTCACTAGATGGACGGTAACTGTTAGTGGGTGTCTCCAGAGTGGCGCAGTGGTCTAAAGGCACTGATCTCAATGCTCGAACTGTGCCACTAGAGATACTGGTTTGAATCAGGCTCTGTCGGAGCTGGCCGTGACCGGGAGGAGACCATCGGGCGGTGCACAATTGGCCCAGGATAGGAGAGGGAAGGGCCGGCAGGGATAGTAGCTCAGGTTGGTATGGCATTTGCAACGCCCTATGGTTTGTGGGTTTCAGATATTGCCACCCGGTGTGGGGGGGGGAGGGGGGGCATTTTAGTTTTTTTTTCGTATTTGCAAAACAAAACCACAACCACCCAACCCCCCCCCCCCCCCACCCCACCCTCCCACCCCCCCCCCCCCCCCAAAAAAAAAGTGTTAAAAAGAAAAAAAAAAAAAAAAAAAAAAATAAAAAAGAGAATGTATTAAGCAACTGTAAGTCGCTCTAAGCGTCTACTAAAATGTAAATGTGGTTTAAACCCCTCTCGTGTCCAAGGAACTGACTTTTGAATATTATTTTCGGGCAGCCTCAAGTTACATTTTTATACAACGTTATTTCTGATAAAAAAAACAGGCCTTATTTTAGGTAATTTTTACACCCTAGCCAGCTCCTATTAGTTCTGTTGAGCTCACGTGACACCGACCTCGCCTTCAGAGAACGTTCTACAATTCCCAGTCCATTGTTCTAAGTCACAATGCCCAGCTTCAACTATTGTTATCAATGAGACCTGGCTGCGTTAACCCATGTATGTTTACCTCAGGTAACTTTATTATTAACAAGGTTACAGGCTACTTTGTGGGGCGGTAAACCCTGTAGGTTTACCCTCAGGTTAACTTATTATTAACAAGTTACTGCTACTTGGTGATTGGTCAACCGCTGTAGGTTACCTCATGTAACTTATTATTGACAAGGTTACGCCTACTTATGGCTCACCGTTCACCTGTGTACACCTTTTGGGGTAAACCCCAGCGGCTAGCGATGGCTGCCGAAAAAAGCCCATGACCGTAAAACAGATTTCTGGTCATGAGGTTAACCATGTTTTCAGAAAAAGGTGTACACCTAACACCAACCGGTCCTCTTTTTCAAGAGGTGGCCGATTTAAAAACAGCCAGAATAAAAATTGTAATTAAGAACTCACACAATTTTCTTTTGATTTGTTGTTTATTAAATGGCCTCTGGGTAATTTTGATATGCATCGAAAATCTTTATTAGTGAGGCATCAAATTTGAGCGAATCTGCACAGGTTCACAGATGTTGCAAAGCCAAATGGATAGAATGGGGTGATTGTTGTTCTAAACTCGAGTGGTCTAGGCTCATTGATTTTGTAGATTCTGGATGCAGTTGCCCTACCTCAGATTAATGAGCCTAGCAAGTGTCATGAATGATATTATGTAGTAACCACAGACCGGCAACAGGGGAGGCGGCAGAGAGCTGAGAAAACCAATACTCTTTTTCGCCATAAAAAAACCCTAAAACCTAACAATCAATTCAAATGTATTTTATAAAGCCCCTTTTTCACCCAGCCAGATGTCACAAAGTGGCTATACAAAAACTCTTACCCTACTTATAACCTATTGTTGCATTACCCCTAATTCTTAGGGTAGGGTTAGGCCTAGACCACTTTAGAAACTATATTAGTAATAATATCTACGTTAGTAAATACAAATTATAGTAGTAAATAGCATTTTGATAATTTTGCTTAATCAAAACCTGTTTTACCCCCGATTTTGCTTTTTTTGTTTGTTCTTCGTTTGTTTATGATATTTATTTATTTGCAAGGCAGAACTCTTGATAAACAGAGACACATTTATTTACTTTTTCAAATGTGGTTTGAACTGGGACTGGGTGACCTAGTCACCTTCTATGTGGAAGTCCCATAAAATGGTGTATTGTGGTATGGTGGGGCGGGTTTGAGACTTATCTAAGGAATTAACAAGAAAAATAACAATTTATTCGCAACTTGCATTCAACCACTGTCTGTACTTGAATTAATCACTTTTAATTGCTAAATATTTCCACTAGCTGGCAGCCTATGACCAACTGAAAGCATCAAGTTGTAGGCTACAAGGTAGCAATATGATTAAACATACAATAGCATGCAACCAGACTATAACTGTCCCATGATTTTCCTAAGATGGTAACTCATTACTTTTAGTTAGCTAGTATATCTCGTATTAGGCCTGTGTTGCTTTTCGGAAGGAGAAAATTTTAATAGTGCTATAGGCAGGTGGTGAAACCCCGGGTAAATATCATTCTAGTCCATATGCTTTTATACGGCAACACTAGTAATTCCATGTATTATAAAAAATTATCTTAATATCTTGATATTGGGAGTAAAACAAGCACTCGGAATAGCTAAGACAAGAGTGCATCTTCCCACCACCCCAATAAAATTAACATCATGCCAAAAGGGTACCTCTAACATTCCGCTCGCTTGCGCTAGGAGTCAGAGTACTCGCTGCCACGCTGAACGGCACAAGCTTTTTTATCGGGGCTGAGTTGGTATACTTGGTTCGAGAAGGCAGAGTGCCTCTCTGCTGGTTGAATGAAATTTGACAATGATGTACTAGGAAAAAATACATTTTTCTCGACCAGGAGGTGACTTCAATTATGTTAATTTGATTGGGTCTAATGGTCCGTCTTGTGCTGAACTGTCACATGTTGCAGGCCTTCAAATCAAAAGGCACTCCTTCGATCTAAAGTTGTTTTGACTAACATGAAACATGTTTGTTTTTTTTCAGTTTGTTAAACCTACTTAAGAACCAGAACATTTTCTAAATGAACCAACTATTAAGTGAAGTCATTGCTTATATCTCATTGACATCTCAAAACCCAAAACCCTGGACTGGTCTGCTTCATATGCATTCCCAGAAGACAATTTTCTCACATCAGCAGTTGTCACAAAGTGACTTTATATAGAAAAAGCCCAGTCCGAAAACCCCAAACAAGACAATGCAAAAAAAACATTTGTCTCTCTGAAATGAGGCCATTTACGTGATTCGATTTTAAAACACACACACATGTTCTTGTCCTTGAACAACACCATGTCATGATTTAGCTAAGTGAGAAACACAGACCATTTATTTGATAATTTCTTTTAAACAATAGAATCTAATTTACAAATCATTTCCTGAATTATGGATATATAGCGTGTGAGAGGGCTCAGCGTAGATGAGGAGAATGTAAATGTTTGTCTTCTGTTGTGTTGAAGTGGAAGCCCCAATCAAAGCATGAGAGACACACCCCCCCCTGTAACCAGCTGTGTGTCCATGAAGGAGTGACCAGTCTATGGAACCTCCTATAGTTTTTAGAGAGGGAGAATTTTCGAGTGAACAAAAAAAAAAACAAAAAAAAAAAAAAAGCAAAAAAAAAGGTAAAGACGAACTCTTTGGTCATGGTTCCAGTGATTAAACAACACTGTCCCTCTAGTCATTTCTCCACTCACCAGGTTACCATTTATTTTTGTTGTTTTTCATAATCCATATGCTAATCCTTTTTCCATTATCATAGTCCTGAAACACTATTATAACAACACAAAAACATTGCCATCCTTATGTGTGTGTGTGTAGTGTGTGTGGGTGTGTGTGTGTGTGTGTGTGTTGTGTGTGTCTGGCAGTGCATGTGTGGGCACTCCCTGGATGAGGAGGATGTCATCTCTATACCTGATTGCCTAGTCACTTTTAACCCTACCTACATGTACATATTACCTCAACTACCTGGTCCAACCTGCACAAATGACTTCAGCAGTAGCTGGTACTCCTTGTATATAGTCATAGTTAGTTAAACGACCACTACGCTGGTACCCCTGTACATTGACTCAGTACTGGTACTGCCTTAAATTATAGTCTAGTTTATTACCTCAAACTACCTGGTACCTGCTGCAATGGACTCAGTACTGGTTACTTTCTTGGTAATATGTCTAGTTATTACCTTAACTACCTAGGTGACCACCTGCACATTGACTCAGTACTGGGTACTCCTTGTATATCGTCTAGTTAATTACCCCTCAAACTACATGGTACCCCTGGACATTGACTCAGTACTGAGTTCTACTCCTTGTATATAGTCCCTATTATTACCTCACTACCTGGTACCCCTGGACATTGACTCAGTTACTGGTAACTCCTTGATATACTAGTCTAGTTTATTACCTCAACTCCCTGGTACCCCTGTACATTGACATCAGTACTGGTAATCATTGGTATATAGTCTAGTTAATTACCTTCCACTACCTGGTACCCCTGTGAGCCATGAACCAGTACTGGTACCCTTTTCTCCTTGTATATTAGTTCTAGTTATTACCTCAACTACCTGGTACCTCCCTGTACATTTACTCAGTACCTTGTACTCCTTGTATATAGTCTAGTTATTACCTCAACTACTGGTACACTTCTTGCACATTGACTCGGTACTGGTACTCCTTGTATATAGTCTAGTTATTACCTCAACTACTTGTGTACCCTGCACATTTGACTACTCAGTAACTGGTACTACCTGTATATAGTCTAGTTATTACCCTCAACTACCTGGTACCACTGCACATTGGACTCAGTACTGGGGTACTCACTTGTATATATTCTGTTTATTACTCAACTACTGGTTACCCATGGACATTGACTCAGTAACTGGTACTCCTCTGTATATAGTCTAGTTATTACATCAACTACCTTGTACTCCCCGCGGGACATTGACGGACGGTACTGGTACTCCTTGTATATAAGTCTAGTTACTACCTCAACCACCTGGGCTACACCTACAACATTGACTCCATTACTGAGTACTACCGTATAGATCTCAGTATTGTTATTTATATAAGTATGTACTATTTCCTTTTTTATATTAGCTAATTTTTGTTACTTTTTAACTAACTAAATGTTGGGAAAGGGCTCATAAGTAAGCCATTTCACAGTAAAAGTGTATTCAGGCGCATGTGACATATACAATTTGCATTTGATTTCAATTTGAAGGTAATGCGTAAAAAAACATGTCATCAGGTCGAGGTGTCGTCTCACGTCGACACGGTCGTCTCAACTGCCGAACTGCCCCGCATGTTCAGGCCGTCAAATCAAAAGGCATCCCTTCCATATAAAGTTGTTGACTTTGCATGACATGAAAACGTGTCAGTTTGTCACTTCTCACGAGGTTGAAGTAGTAATTGTGTTCAACTACTAAAGACAGAACATTTGATAGGAAATGACACAAATCCATCCATCCAAATTAGATTTGTCACATGACTACTAAGACAACAGGTGATGACATTACTGTGAAATGTGCTTACATTACGAGCCATTAACCAAACAATGCTGAGTAGTAAAAATGTTTTTACTAACAACTATAAGGAAGTTATTTTTACTTATTGACTTCTCAAACCCGAAAACCCGCCTGGTCTGCATTCATATGCTTACCACAATTATATATTTTTTTTACATCAGGAGCAGTTGGTCGCAAAAGTTCTTATAATAGAAACCCAGTCTAAAAACCCCAAAGAGCAAGAAATGCAGATGTATAAGCACGGTGGCTAGTACAACTGGATATGGCCATTTAGTTCAGATCATTCTTCAAGATGTTCAAAGGTTAATAGATGACGCAACAGGGTCAAATAATAATCACTGTGTTATAGATGTGTCTGCAACACGTCCAGCACCTCAGGATAAATGTCAGTGGTCTTTTCATAGCCGAGCATTCAGAGGGCGGAGACAGCATGAGTGGTAAAGAGAGAGAGAGTGGTCGAAACAGCAGGTTCGAGATCAAGGTCGGCACCGTACCTTTGACTAGGGTCAGAGTTTCCATATCCGCAGGCCCAGACCGCAGAAAAACTGGATCAGTCACGTCCGTGGGAGCATGTATCGACACGGATGGGGAGGACCGCAAGAAGGGGAGCGCAGCACTAGGATCAGTTTTGTCCATCAAAACTATTTCCATAACATTCGAATTTATTTCCAGCAATACTGACCACAAGGGATCAGCTTCTATAAGATATGTATCTACTACTACGGCTGCAGGCAAATATTGAGGACAGTTATATTCTAGTGCTTACACACATCAATAAAATGCCCTAAATCACCAGATGCGGCACATCATTGTGACACATGTTGGTCTACACATCATGAACTATATTGAGACACTTTAGCAGACCGTAGCCTGCAAGTAGCAAAAATAAAACTAATATATTGAACCATGGAATATATTTCAATATGATTGAAATAGGCCTATAGGCCTATACTGTTTATATTATAATGCATTCTATCGCGGTTTTCATTTGATGTCAGAAGGCCGTCGGTGAACATGCGGTAGGCGAACGTCAAACGCCAGGGGACACAGAGCATTACTGTAAACGTACTTTTACTAGAAAAGTAACCAGAGCAGAAAACCATCTCCATACAATGAGGAAAACAAACCCGCTCCTGACTACTGTCCAAGACAAATACCTAACACACAAAACCCGAATGCACGCGAGAGGGTTAAATAGGGGAAAACCATACCACAATAATGGCGAAACAGGTGTACAACAATCAGGACAAAACAATACCAACAACACCGAAAACATAGATCGGTGGCAGCTAGTACTCGGGGACGACGAACGCCGAAGCTGCCCAGGCCAGCGATGAGAGCCAACAGCCTCGGCTTGATTCCGGTGACTAGTACCGCCGCTGCCCTTGACACCGCGCTCTCCAGCCGTGCGCAGACCCCGTCCTTCAGGGGACTGTGCCGGATGACCACGGAGCTAGTGCGAGTCGGATGACTCCTCTGGAAGTCCCTCAACATGGAGGGATCTAGAACTGTCCCTCCTGGGGACGCCATCACCGTTCTTCCGGACCGTACGCCCTCCCCTACTCCACGAGATACTGCAGGCCCCCCGTCGCAGAACCTCGAATCCAAATGGAACTGACTGAGTTACGCCGGAGCCCCCGCGATGGTCGCACGGGGGCGGAGGAGCCTCTCGTACCATCATTCTTCTGGAGTGGACCAGGCACCACCCCGGGGCCTGAGGAGAGCCACATGCGAACGAGGGGGTTTATATGCGATAATACCTGGGCAGTTGTTACTATAACATAGCCTCGTTTCAATCTCCTAAGGACTTTAAGGGAGGCCCCACAAACCGCCGCCCTAGGCGTCCGGTCAAGCAGGCGAAGGGGCAATTTTCGGTGTTCGAGAGCCAGGACCGGTCTCCTGGTGGAGGCGTACACCGGAGCCTCACTGCCTCCGGTGGCCGATCAGCGCTTGCCTTTTTGCCGCCTGATGGGCACGCTGGCAGATGGGAAATTGCGCAGCTTTCGCAAGTTTCCTCCTCCGAGCGCCGACACAACCTCGTCCACCGCAGGGGCCTCGGTGCTGGCTTCTGATGCCAATGTGCCAGATACCGGCTGTATAACCTAAAACACACACTGGAAAGGAGGTCAGGTGAGTGGATGCAATGGCGGAGGTAGTTTTTGGGCTATGCTCATGCCCAGGGAATATATCCCGACCACGATCCTCTTGCCGGCTCCTTGCAATATTGACCTCAGAAACCTACCCACGACTCCTGGTTAACTCTCTCCACTCTGCTAATTACTTTCAGAGTGAAAACCTGAGGCTAACGCTACTCGAGACCCCCAGACGTTTCCATAAATGCACCTCACAGACTCGAGGTGAACGGGAACGCCCGAGATCAGTGGACACTATAATCCTCAGGCACCCCCATAGTGCCAGGACGAACCTTTTGGTGTAATACGAGGGTCTCAGCAGTTTATGGGTAGGGCATAGGGAGACCTGGCAGGGGAATGAGACGGCAGGCTTTAGAAAACGATCCACAACGACCAGAGATCGTAGTGGTTCCCCTGGGAGGGGTGGGAAGAATGTCCGTGACAAAAATCCAACGATTAGCTGAGACCAACGGCCGTTGTGGAACGGGTAGGGGTTGTAACTTCCCCCTGGGTAGGTGTCTAGGTGCCCTACCTGTCACGCACACACGAGCATGCGGAAAACATAACCCTCACGGTCCTTGGCTAATGTTGGCCACCAGTAACTTCTCACTAGGCAGTGCCACTGTTCCGAACCAATCCAAGGATGACCAGAGGGAGGGGTGCGTGTGGAGCCCAGTATATCAACCGGTTCGCATAACCCTCGGAGCGGGGCACGTACCTTCGTAAACTCGCTCCTCTGGCCCACTGTGGAGGATTAAGGGTCGGAACGTAACGCCCGCAGCGATTTCCGCATCCACCTCCCACACCACGGCCACCACTAAACAAGACTACAGGAGAGTTATGGGAGTGGTGCTCAATGGACCTCTCCTCTGTGTCATATAGTCGGAGACAAGTACGTCTGCCTTAGTGTTCTGGGGACACTGGTATATAGTAGAGGCTTAAAGAGCCAAAGTGGGAAAAGACACATTGACCACCTTGCCTGGCGATGATTCCAGCCTCCTCGCTGCCCGGACAACCTCCGCAGGATGTACTCCAGGGTAACGATGGTCAGTCAGAATGAGAAAAGGTGTTTTTGCGCCCCCTCCAAGCCAATGTCTCCACACCTATTCCGGGCTTGAACCACAAGCTATGCAGCCTCCTATCCCGCCACGTCATAATTGCGGCTACGCCGGACTGAGCTTCTTAGAATCGAAAGCACAGTGGCGGAGTTTCGGTGGCGTACCCGAGCGATGAGACAGCACAAGCGCCGATCCCAGTCATCGGAAGCCTCCCCTCCACCTGGAATGCCCAAAGAGGGATCCGGATGCCGCCAGCACTGGGGGGGAGATGAGGGTAAAACATGTCCTTCATCACGGTTGAAATGCCCTATCTGCCTCAGGCTGACCACTGCAGGCGCACCGGAAAACCCCCTTTAGCAGAGAGTTAATGGGGCCTGCTACCTGTCCCAAAGCCCCAGTTAAACATCCGTATGCACCTCCTTTACCGTGGTGGGAGTCTGCCAATTACGCAGGGCAGAACAGAAAACGCCGTTAATCTCCATCTCTGCCCCTGAAGCGGACAAACGATGTCCCAGGAGGGAGATGGACTACTGGAAGAACAGACATTTCTCCCGCCTTCGCATAACAGTCATGCTCCAAACATTCTATACCAAGCAAACTTGCCGACACCAGGGGACATCACTGCTCGACTTTTGTAGCGGAATATATTAGAATGTCATCAATATATACACAACACCCTGTCCATTGCAAGTCCCCGGAAAATCTCGTCCACAAAATGAATTGGAAGACTGAAGGAGCATTCATTAAACCCGTATCGGCATGACGAGGTAAGTCATAGGGACCCGAGGTGGTACTGAATGTTGTCTTCCACTCATCTCCCTCCCTAATGTGCACAGGTTGTACGCGCGTCCTGAGATCCAATTTTTGTGAAGAATCGCGCCCCGTGCAAATTCAAGGTAATGACTCTGTCATACTAGCTAATCAGAGGGAGCGGATAGCTGTATTTGATGGTGATCTGATTTAGACCTACGGTAATCAATATACGGGCGTAAACCCCCATCCTTTCTCTTCACAACAAAGAAAACTCGAGGCAAGCAGCAGGGGAAGTAGATGGCCGTATGTAACCCTGTCTCAAAAGATTCGGTGACGTAGGTTTCCATTAGCAGGCCGTCTCCTCCTGAGAACAGAGGGTACACGTGGACTACGTGGAAGCGCAGCTGCCTACCTGGAGGTCTATCGCACCATCCCCCTGTCGATGAGGTGGTAATTGAGTCGCCTTCTTCTTACTGAAGGCTGGAGAGCCAAATCGGCATACTCAGGTGGAATGTGCAAGGCGGAAACTTGGTTCGGGCTTTCCACCGTCGTTGCCCCTACGGAAACACCTACACACCGCCCAGTACACTGATCAGACCATCCCTGGAGAGCTCTCTGCTGCCATGAAATGTTTGGGGTCATGAGCTGTTAACCCGGGAAAGCCCAAACACCACGGGGACACGCAGGAGAATCAATCAAATACAAACATACTATCTCCTCATGACCCTCCTGCATATTTCAGTTTCTGGAGAGGTGCCGGTGACCTCCCTAATCAACCCAGACCCCCGGGCGGCAACGGGCGGAATATCTAGGGCATGAATGGGGAAGGGGCACAATCAACAGGTACGATAGGAATCCCTAACTTATAGGTAAACTGGCGATCAATGAAATTCCCAGCTGCGCCTGAATCTACTAGCGGCCTTATGCTGGGAGTGAGGAGAAACCTCGGGAAAACACCACTTAATACACATATGATCAGCAGAGAGCTCTGGGTAAGTTGGGTGCCTACTCACCTGGAATGACTCATCAGTGCGTCGCCCACTGCCTCGATTCCTAGGAGACACTCCCCCAGCACCGACCAGCAGTGTGTCCTCTCTGCGGCCACAGTTGGTTTTGCAGGGGACGGCCTCCCTCCTGGTCTCCCTCCTGGTCTCCCTAGCACCAAACACCCCCGAGCTCCATAGGGGTCTGGCTCGGAAGTGCTGGGGGATGGAATGGACGGACCCGAATCCGGACGTCCGTGGGTAGCCCAACAGGGTATCCAGGCGAATCGACATGTCCACCAGTTGGTCAAAGCTGAGGTTGTGTCCCTGCAGGCTAAATTCCGACGCACGTTCCTCCCGCAGGCTGCATCTGTAGTGGTCGATGAGGGCCCTCTCAATCCATCCCGTGTTGGGCTGCTAGCGTCCGGAAGTCCAGCGCGAACTCCTGCGTGCTCCACCTCCCCTGTCTAAGGTGGAATAGACGCTCACCCGCCGCTTTACCCTCTGGGGGGATGATCGAATACTGCCCGAAGCGGCGGGTGAACTCCGTATAGCTGACCGTAGCGGCGTCTATCCCACCCCATTCGGCGTTGGCCGATTCCAGCGCCTTGCCGGACAGATAGGAGATGAGGGCGGACACGCTCGCGTATCCCGAGGGCACCGGGTGGATGGTTGCCAGGTACAGTTCTACTTGGAGCAGGAAACCCTGACACCCCGCTACAACCCGGTGCCATCATAAGCCCTCGGGAGCGAGAGCCGAATCCCACTGGACTCCGGAGATGGACCGATGGGGTATGGCTGATGTTGGTGGTATCGTAGGATGAGGTGTGGGTAAACCTCCACTCTCCCATCGCCTCAAGGTGTCCATCACCCCTTGGATGGTGGTGCCCTGGTGCTGGATCACGGCCTCTTGTTGGGTTACACGCTCCTCCAGTGCTTCCCTGAGCGCGGACGATCCTGCTGACTCCATCTGATGGTGTGTTATTCTGTCAGAAGGCGACGGTGAAATGCGGTAGGCGAAGTCAAACGCAGGACACAGAGCTTACTGGAAACGTACTTTACTAGAAAGTAACCAGAGCAGAAAACCATCTCTATACAAGGAGGAAAACAACCCCCGCACACTGACACTGTCGAAGACAAATACAATAAACACACAATGCACAAGACAGAGGGTTAAATAGGGGAAACAATACAACATAATGGGAAACAGGTGTACACAATCAGGACAAAAGAAGTCAAACACCGAAACATAGATCGGTGGCAGCTAGTACTCCGGGGACGACGAACGCCGAAACCTGCCCGAGCAAGGCGCAGGAGCAGCCTCGGCTGATTCCGTGACATTTGAAGCATAATTTGTGTAGTTCCCTTGTTTGCATCAATTGCAAAGACATTTGCAACTTTGTATTTGTAAACAACTTTGTTCTGAATTTATCGGTGGTCAAAAAGAGACGGATAAACCATGTGATTCTATGTTTAGCGGAGATCTTCTGTGTATAAAGTGACGCGCGGAGGGCAAAAAATGCATCTAACGACGCACTTGGCTGTTCTACAAGTGGTCTGAGGCAGGTGTTAGATTACGAGGGTTTTCAAGTGCAACGTTAATAACGATGGTTTTGGGAAACAGCTCAGAGATTTTAACAATGCTCCTACGAAGGTTCTAACGATTAACTTGGCCTTAATATGCTTTTGGAAAACCGGACCCTGGATAAAAAACATCTGCTAAATGACTAAAAATATCAAATGTAAATGTTTTTACATACAGATCTCATATTACTTTATTGAATTATTATTTTACAAAATGTTTATATTGATGTCACAAGTGTATCATTTGTACAGTTCTTTATTAAAAATGTAGTTATTTGTTACATTTAACTGTGTAAAATCTAGCATTACTACTTATTTCTCTGAGAGTTAATTAGATATCTAGCATTTTGCAAAAAAAATACATTTGTTTAATGAAGCCATTAAGTGAATGATTTTAATCAAACACATGCCTGTCATTGAACAACACCATGCCATGATTAGCTAGTGAGAAAACACAAACCATTTATTTGATAATTTCTTTAAACAATAGAAGCTAATTTACGAACATTTCTGAAAATGGATATATAGCGTTTTGGAATGAAACTCTTGTTTTCCCCATCTGAGCTCAGAGTAGATGAGAGACATAATGTTTGTCTCTGTTGTGCTGAAGCCCAATCAAGCAGGAGAGACCAGCCTCCCCTGTACCCAGCTGTGTGTCCATGAAGAGTGACCGGTCTATGGAACATCCTTTAGTGTTTAGAGAGGGAGACTTTTCTACTGAACAAGGTAAGAAGATATCATGGGTCATGGTCAGTGAGTTAAACAACACTGTCTCTAGTCATTTCTCCTCTCCCATTTTCCCATTTATTTTTGTTGTTTTCATAATCCATAGGCTAATCCTTTTTTCCATTTTCATAGTCCTAAAACAATATTAAACCAACACTACATTCCCTCTGTGTGTGTGTGTGTGTGTGTGTGTGTGTGTGTGTGTGTGTGTGTGTGTGTGTGTGTGTGTGTGTGTGTGCACTTCCTGGATGAGGAAATGTCTTCTCATGTTTTGTCCACAGAAACCAACAGGAGAGATCAGAGTCAGAGATTCTCAGTGGTCAGTCTTCCCAGAGTCATCAAACAGACCTGGCCTCCATATTCAGTGTATGTGGTCCTGTTATGTACATTTGTTTTGTTTACCTCAAGTAAAGTTGATCTGTCAATCATTCATTAATGTGTTAATGAGAAAGTATTTATTCTCTTGCTTAACTTTATTTACTTGATTTATTTCAGTTGCTTGAAGAGAATATTATGATATTTGTGAAGAACGAGCTGAAGATGTTCAAGAGGATTCTTAGTCCAGAACTCCCAGAAGGTTTTGAGAGTCAGAAGCAGGATAAGGAAGTAGTGGATGCTGAAGATGAGAAGCAGGAGAGCAGTGCCAGAGAGGGGGCTCTGAAGATCACACTGCACGTCCTGAGGAAAATGAACCAGAAGGAGCTTGCTGACACACTGGAGAAAAGTAAGAGCTGTCTGCCTCATGTTGAATGCTGTTTTAGAACATTTAAAAGCTGTGTAACTCAGTGATATTGTAGCAGCCTTAACACAACACCTAGTGACCTCATCAAGTAGCAGCAGGGATGTGTTGTGGTGATTAATTGAGAGAGAGAGAGAGAGAGAGAGAGAGAGAGAGAGAGAGAGAGGGAGAGAGAGAGAGAGAGAGAGAGAGAGAGAGAGAGAGAGAGAGAGAGAGAGAGAGAGAGAGAGAGAGAATACCAATAATAATATAATCAGTCACACCAGTCTGTAATGCATTATGAAAACATTTACACATTTATACAGTCAGTTAAGCGAAGAAATGATTATAATTAAAACATTTATAACAGTCCTAGAATACTGTAGGCATTAAAACAGATGTAATATTAATATCCTCTGTGTTATTTCTTCATTCAGATGAGCTTGCTGTGATTTGCCAACGTGGACTCAAATCTAATCTAAAGAAGAAGTTTCAATGTGTATTTGAGGGGATCGCTAAACAAGGAAACCCAACACTTCTCAATAAGATCTACACAGAGCTCTACATCACAGAGGGTGGAACAGGAGAGGTCAATAATGAACATGAGCTGAGACAGATTGAGACAACAACCAGGAAACAAGCAAGACCAGAGACTGCAATCAAATGTAACGACATCTTCAAACCCTTAACTGGACAAGACAAACTTATCAGAACTGTGCTGACAAAGGGAGTCGCTGGCATTGGAAAAAAAAACAGTCTCTGTGCAGAAGTTCATGCTGGACTGGGCTGAAGGAAAAGCAAATCAGGATGTCCAATTTGTATTTTCATTCCCTTTTCGGGAGCTGAATTTGATGAATGGGGATAAACACACTTTGATTGAACTTTCTCAATCACTTCTCAAAGGGAAACAAAGAATCAAGAATCTCCAACTACGACAAGTACAAAGTTCTGTTCATCTTTGATGGTCTGGATGAGTGCCGACTGCCCCTAGACTTCCAGAAGAACAAGATCTGTTGTGACGTCACAAAGTCAACCTCAGTGGATGTTCTGCTGACAAATCTCATCAAGGGAAATCTGCTTCCCTCTGCTCTCCTCTGGATAACTACCCGACCTGCAGCAGCCAATAAAATCCCTTCAGCGTGTGTTCACCAGGTGACAGAGGTACGAGGGTTCAATGACCCACAGAAGGAGGAGTACTTCAGGAAGAGATTCAGTGATGAGGACCTGGCCAGCAGAATCATCTCACACATAAAGACATCAAGGAGCCTCCACATCATGTGCCACATTCCAGTCTTCTGTTGGATTTCTGCAACAGTCCTTGAACACATGTTGAGTACAGACCAGAGAGAAGAGATGCCCAAGACTCTGACTGAGATGTACTCACACCTTGTGGTGTTTCATACCAAACAGAAGAATGAAAAGTATATTGGGAAAGAAGAGACAGGTCCACACTGGAATAAAGAGAGCATTCTGTCACTGGGAAAACTGGCTTTTCAACAGCTTATGAAGGGCAATCTGATTTTCTATGAAGAAGAGTTGAAAGAGGCTGGCATTTGATGTCAATGAAGCCTCAGTGTACTCAGGATTGTGCACACAGCTCTTTAAAGAGGAATGTGGGCTGTACCAGGACAAGGTGTACTGCTTCGTGCATCTGAGCATTCAGGAGTTTCTGGCTGCTGTATATGTGTTCCTCACATTCATCAACAACAATGAGAATCTAATGGCCGAACCGCAAGTAACTGAAGTTACTGTCTACAAGAGTGCTGTGGATAAAGCCTTACAAAGTGAGACGGGAAACCTGGACCTTTTCCTCCGCTTCCTTCTGGGCCTCTCACTGGAGTCCAATCAGAAGCACTTACGAGGTCTACTGACAAAGACAAGAAGCAGCTCACAGAGCCATGAAGAAACAGTCAGTACATCAAGGAGAAGATCAGGGAGAATCCCTCTCCAGAGAGGTGCATCAATCTGTTCCACTGTCTGAATGAACTGAATGACCATTCTCTAGTGGAGGAGATCCAAAGCTACCTGAGATCAGGAAGTCTCTCAGAAGTCAAACTGTCACCTGCACAGTGGTCAGCTCTGGTCTTTGTTTTGCTGACTTCAGAAAAGGAGCTGGATGTGTTTGACCCGAAGAAATACTCCAGATCAGAGGAAGGTCTTCTGAGGCTGCTGCCAGTGGTCAAAGCCTCCAGAGCTGCTCTGTGAGTACATAAAATGACATTTAAGTACTAATCATCAGGAAGAAATATTCAGTTTAGAGAAATATATGTATATAATGTATAATATTAAATTGAAAAACTTACTGAATCAGTGCATTGGTGTTCACATTAGTATAACAATATGACCATGCAATTCTAGGAGACAGAAGATTAATATAAACGGTGGGGAAAAAAAGTATTTAGTCAGCCACCAATTGTGCTATAGCCAACCACTGAACGTTATCCTGCTCCCAAATATATATACTGTAGCTATAGCCAACCACTGAACGTTATCCTGCTCCCAAATATATATACTGTAGCTATAGCCAACCACTGAACGTTATCCTGCTCCCAAAATATATATATACTGTAGCTATAGCCAACCACTGAACGTTATCCTGCTCCCAAATATATATACTGAAGCTATAGCCAACCACTGAACGTTATCCTGCTCCCAAATATATATACTGTAGCTATAGCCAACCACTGAATGTTATCCTGCTCCCAAATATATATACTGTAGCTATAGCCAACCACTGAACGTTATCCTGCTCCCTAACATATATATACTGTAGCTATAGCCAACCTCTGAACGTTATCCTGCTCCCTAACATATATATATATATATATACTGTAGCTATAGCCAACCACTGAACGTTATCCTGCTCCCCCAAATATATATATATACTGTAGCTATAGACAACCCACTGAACGTTATCCTGCTCCCAAATATATATACTGTAGCTATAGCCAACCACTGAACGTTATCCTGCTCCCAAATATATATACTGTAGCTATAGCCAACCACTGAACGTTATCCTGCTCCCAAATATATATATATTGTAGCTATAGCCAACCACTAAAACGTTGTCCTGCTCCCAATATATATATACTGAAGCTATAGCCAACCACTGAACGTTATCCTGCTCCCAAATATATATACTGTAGCTATAGCCAACCACTGAACGTTATCCTGCTCCCAAATATATATACTGTAGCTATAGCCAACCACTGAACGTTATCCTGCTCCCTAACATATATATACTGTAGCTATAGCCAACCACTGAACGTTATCCTACTCCCAAATATATATACTGTAGCTATAGCCAACCTCTGAACGTTATCCTGCTCCCTAACATATATATATATATATATACTGTAGCTATAGCCAACCACTGAACGTTATCCTGCTCCCAAATATATATATACTGTAGCTATAGCCAACCACTGAACGTTATCCTGCTTCCAAATATATATACTGTAGCTATAGCCAACCACTGAACGTTATCCTGCTCCCAAATATATATATACTGTAGCTTTAGCCACCCACTGAACGTTATCCTGCTCCCAAATATATATACTGTAGCTATAGCCAACCACTGAACGTTATCCTGCTCCCTAACATATATATACTGTAGCTATAGCCAACCACTGAACGTTATCCTGCTCCCAAATATATATATATACTGTAGCTATAGCCAACCACTGAACGTTATCCTGCCCCCAAAATATATATACTGTAGCTATAGCCAACCACTGAACATTATCCAGCTCCTAAATATTTTATATATATATTTATATATACTGTAGCTATAGCCAACCACTGAACGTTATCCTGCTCCCAAATATATACAGTGGGGAAAAAAGTATTTAGTCAGCCACCAATTGTGCAAGTTCTCCCACTTAAAAAGATGAGAGAGGCCTGTAATTTTCATCATAGGTACACGTCAACTATGACAGACAAAATGAGAAAAATAAATCCAGAAAATCACATTGTAGGATTTTTAATGATTTATTTGCAAATTATGGTGTAAAATAAGTATTTGGTCAATAACAAAAGTTTCTCAATACTTTGTTATATACCCTTTTTTTGGCAATGACACAGGTCAAACGTTTTCTGTAAGTCTTCACAAGGTTTTCACACACTGTTGCTGGTATTTTGGCCCATTCCTCCATGCAGATCTCCTCTAGAGCAGTGATGTTTTCACTCAAGGTTTTCACTCAAAATCTCACGATACATGGCCCCATTCATTCTTTCCTTTACACGGATCAGTCGTACTGGTCCCTTTGCAGAAAAAAACAGCCCCAAAGCATGATGTTTCCACTCCATGCTTCACAATAGGTATGGTGTTCTTTGGATGCAACTCAGCATTCTTTGTCCTCCAAACACGAAGAGTTTAGTTTTTTACCAAAAAGTTATATTTTGGTTTCATCTGACCATATGACATTCTCCCAATCCTCTTCTGGATCATCCAAATGCACTCTAGCAAACTTCAGACGGGCCTGGACATGTACTGGCTTAAGCAGAGGGACACATCTGGCACTGCAGGATTTGAGTCCCTGGCGGCGTAGTGTGTTACTCATGGTAGGCTTTGTTACTTTGGTCCCAGCTCTCTGCAGGTCATTCACTAGGTCCCCCCGTGTGGTTCTGGGATTTTTGCTCACCGTTCTTGTGATCATTTTTGACCCCATGGGTTGAGAACTTGCGTGGAGCCCCAGATCGAGGGAGATTATCAGTGGTCTTGTATGTCTTCCATTTCCTAATAATTGCTCCCACAGTTGATTTCTTCAAACCAAGCTGCTTACCTATTGCAGATTCAGTCTTCCCAGCCTGGTGCAGGTCTACAATTTTGTTTCTGGTGTCCTTTGACAGCTCTTTGGTCTTGGCCATAGTGGAGTTTGGAGTGTGACTGTTTGAGGTTGTGGACAGGTGTCTTTTATACTGATAACAAGTTCAAACAGGTGCCATTAATACAGGTAACGAGTGGAGGACAGAGGAGCCTCTTAAAGAAGAAGTTACAGGTCTGTGAGAGCCAGAAATCTTGCTTGTTTGTAGGTGACCAAATACTTATTTACACCATAATTTGCAAATAAATTCATTACAAATCCTCCAATGTGATTTTCTGGGAAGAAAATTCTCAATTTGTCTGTCATAGTTGACGTGTACCTATGATGAAAATTACAGGCCTCTCTCATCTTTTTAAGTGGGAGAACTTGCACAATTGGTGGCTGACTAAATACCCACTGTATGTTGTTTAAGAGAATAAACCAAATGCATCTGCCATTGTTCTTCTACACTACTGGTGTTAAATTAACAGTGTGTTTGTGAAATCATGATGATATCTTTGCAGGCTGTCATTCTGTGGACTCACAGTGGAAGGCTGTGCTTCTCTGGTCTCAGCTCTGAGGTCAAACCCCTCACACCTGAGAGAGCTGGATCTGAGTAACAATGTCCTGAAGGATTCAGGAGTGAAGCTGCTCTCTGCTGTCCTGGGGAATCCCCACTGTAAACTGGAGACTCTGAGGTCAGTATTCCTGTAGTTGGTCAACAAGTGATAACTGTTCACCAGATCCACATGTGTTTACCAGGCACACATAGTCCACACCATATGTGTTTGGACAGTGAAGCTTACAGTTTTACATTTGGTTCTATGCTCTTGCATTTTCGATTTGAGATAACATGTTTCATATTAGGTGACAGTACAGAATGTCACCTTTTATTTGAAGGTAATGGTGAGAGGTTAGCATATTTTGTTGTAGCCTCTGTAACTTTCTCACTCATTATTATTCATGATTCATTCATGATCCTTCTCAATCATGGCATCATCAGGATTACTTTAGTAGTGTTTAGAAACATGTTATCTACTCACTTGGAAAGAAAATGACTCAACACCAACGAATAGCAGTGTGGTTTTAATATGATTTGACTCTTTGCAGGCTGTCAGGCTGTCTATTCACAGAGGAAGGATGTGCTTCTCTGGTCTCAGCTCTGAAGTCAAACCCCTCACACCTGAGAGAGCTGGATCTGAGTAACAATGACCTGAAGGATTCAGGAGTGAAGCTGCTCTCTGCTGGACTGGGGAATCCCCACTGTAAACTGGAGACTCTGAGGTCAGTATTCCTGTATCACTCAATGAACACACACACACTGGACACACACACACAGGACACAAACACACAGGACACACACACACACACACTGGACACACACACACACACAAGGATTAATTTAGTAGTGTTTAGAAACATGTTATCTACTGTTAATAATGATACATTAATTAATTGATATACAATACCAGTCAAAAGTTTGGACACACCTACTCATTCAAGGGTTTTTCTTTATTTTTACAATTTTTACATTGTAGAATAATAGTGAAGACATCAAAACTATGAAATAACACATATGGAATCATGTAGTAACCAAAAAAGTGTTAAACAAATGAAAATATATTTTATATTTGAAATTTTTCAAATAGCCACCCTTAGTCTTGATGACAGCTTTGCACACTCTTGGCATTCTCTCAACCAGCTTCACCTGAATGCTTTTACAACAGTCTTGAAGGAGTTCCCACATATGCTGAGCACTTGTTGGCTGCTTTTCCTTCACTCTGCTGTCCGACTCATCCCAAACCATCTCAATTGGGTTGAGGTCTGGTGATTGTGGAGACCAGGTCATGTGATGCAGCACTCCATCACTCTCCTTCTTGGGTAAAATAGCCCTTACACAGCCTGGAGGTGTTTTGGGTCATTGTCCTGTTGAAAAACAAATGATAGTCCCACTAAGCCCAAACCAGATGGGATGGCGTATCGCTGCAGAATGCTGTGGTAGCCATGCTGGTTAAGTATGCCTTGAATTCTAAATAAATCACAGACAGTGTCACCAGCAAAGCACCCCCACACCATAACACCTCCTCCTCCATGCTTTACGGTGGGAAACTACACATGCCGAGATCATCCGTTCACCCACACCGCGTCTCACAAAGACACGGCGGTTAGAACCCAAAATTCTCAAATTTGGACTCCAGACCAAAGGACAAATGTCCACAGGTCTAATGTCCATTGCCCGTGTTTGTTGGCCCAAGCAAGTCTCTTCTTCTTATTGGGGTCCTTTAGTAGTGATTTATTTGCAGCAATTCGACCATGAAGGCCTGATTCACACAGTTTCCTCTGAACAGTTCATGTTGAGATGTGTCTGTGACTTGAACTCTGTGATGCATTTATTGGGCTGCAATTTCTGAGGCTGGTAACTCTAATGAACTTATCCTCTGCAGCAGAGGTAACTCTGGGTCTTCCATTCCTGTGGTGGTTCTCATGAGTGCCAGTTTCATCATAGCGCTTAATGTTTTTTGCGACTGCTCTTGAAGAAACGTTCAAAGTTCTTGAAATGTTCCGTATTGACTGGCCGTCATGTCTTAAAGTAATGATGGACTGTCATTTCTCTTTGCTTATTTGAGCTGTTCTTGCCATAATATGGACTTGGTCTTTTACCAAATAGGGCTATCTTCTGTATACCCCCCTACCTTGTCACAACACAACTGATTGGCTCAAACACATTAAGAAGGAAAGAAATTCCACAAATTAACTTTTAAGAAGGCACACCTGTTAATTGAAATGCATTCCAGGTGACTACCTCATGAGCTGGTTGAGAGAATGCCAAGAGTATGCAAAGCTGTCATCAAGGCAAAGGGTGGCTATTTGAAGAATCTCAAATATAACATATATTTGGATTAATTTAACACTTTTTTGGTTACTACATGATTCCATATGTGTTATTTCATAGTGTTGATGTCTTCACTATTATTCTACAATGTAGAAAATAGTAAAAAGAAAGAAAAACCCTTGAATGAGTAGGTGTGTCCAAACTTTTGACTGGTACTGTATATATATTAATTAATGTATCATTATTAACAGTAGATAACATGTTTCTAAACACTACTAAATTAATAATTGTGTGTGTGTGTGTGTGTCCAGTGTGTGTGTGTCCAGTGTGTGTGTGTCCAGTGTGTGTGTGAGTGTGTGTGTGTGTGTGTGTCCGTGTCCGTGTCCAGTGTGTGTGTGTGTCCAATGAGTGTGTGTTCATTGAGTGATACAGGAATACTGACCTCAGAGTCTCCAGTTTACAGTGGGGATTCCCCAGTACATACACACACACACACACACACACACACACACACACACACACACACACACACACACACACACACACACACACACAGTCTTTGAATGAGTAGGTGTGTCCAAACTTTTGACTGGTACTGTATATATACATATATGAATAGATATGGCAGGTTTCAGGACACTGATGTATCTGAAATTGTTGAAAGAATATATTTTCACACCAAAGAATAGCAGTGTGGTTTTAATTTGATTTGACTCTTTGCAGGCTGTCACGCTGTCTAGTCTCAATTTGTCTGTCATAGTTGACGTGTACCTATGATGAAAATTACAGGCCTCTCTCATCTTTTTAAGTGGGAGAACTTGCACAATTGGTGGCTGACTAAAAATACCCACTGTATGTTGTTTAAGAGAATAAACCAAATGCATCTGCCATTGTTCTTCTACACTACTGGTGTTAAATTAACAGTGTGTTTGTGAAATCATGATGATATCTTTGCAGGCTGTCATTCTGTGGACTCACAGTGGAAGGCTGTGCTTCTCTGCTCTCAGCTCTGAAGTCAAACCCCTCACACCTGAGAGAGCTGGATCTGAGTAACAATGTCCCTGAAGGATTCAGGAGTGAAGCTGCTCTCTGCTGGACTGGGGAATCCCCACTGTAAACTGGAGACTCTGAGGTCAGAATTCCTGTAGTTGGTCAACAAGTGAAAACTGTTTCACCAGATCCACATGTGTTTACCAGGCACACATAGTCCACACCATATGTGTTTGGGACAGTGAAGCTTACAGTTTTACATTTGGTTCTATGCTCTTGCATTTTCGATTTGAGATAACATGTTTCATATTAGGTGACAGTACAGAATGTCACCTTTTTATTTGAAGGTAATGGTGAGAGGTTAGCATATTTTGTTGTAGCCTCTGTAACTTTCTCACTCATTATTATTCATGATTCATTCATGATCCTTCTCAATCATGACATCATCAGGATTACTTTAGTAGTGTTTAGAAAGATGTTATCTACTCACTTGGAAAGAAAATGACTCAACACCAACGAATAGCAGTGTGGTTTTAATATGATTTGACTCTTTGCAGGCTGGTCAGGCTGTCTATTCACAGAGGAAGGATGTGCTTCTCTGGTCTCAGCTCTGAAGTCAAACCCCTCACACCTGAGAGAGATGGATCTGAGTAACAATGACCTGAAGGATTCAGGAGTGAAGCTGCTCTCTGCTGGACTGGGGAATCCCCACTGTAAACTGGAGACTCTGAGGTCAGTATTCCTGTAGTTGGTCAAAAGTGATAACTGTTCACCAGATCCACATGTGTTTACCAGGCCA